>JAYKKI010000032.1:2532500-2902500 GCA_039881145.1 Druceiella hillmani | reverse complement strand
CTCGAAAGACACACATTAAAAGCAGGAGTACCGACGTCTTCTATCAGGCTTTCTAAATCTTCAGAAACAGCTTCCAGTTAAGTGTCAGATATATTGCATTCATAAGTAGAGTCTGACTGTAAAGTTTCCATTATGAAATTTTTGTCAACGTCGTTAAGAAGCTACTTTTGTAATAACGAAGCTAAATTTGATCTCTTAATTTTGTCGCACGTAGTCGTGATGAGCGAGCTGAACTCTTTAAATACTGCTGTATGTAGTTTTGTCAGATTTCCATAAAAAGTTTAAAACATATTTATCCGAAAAAGGCACGAAATAACCTCTTATTCCGACAATTCGAAGTACAGAAGCACTTTAACCTACGTGAGTTCACTGTTCTCGTTAGCGCACCAGACCTAGTCAGCGACAGTTTTTATTCACAAAGGAAGTCTGTCAGGCCTTATCAATCCTTGAGGGCTATTACCTCAGTTATTACCTTTAGTATTGGAGATGGCATAAAGCTTCTACATATCTTTAATTACAGACTTTTAAGCGGAAGTCGGGTTCCCCAGTGGACGGACGTATCACCTGTCGTCATCACCGCTAGTCTTGAGTGAACACGATGGAAAATGGTTCCTAATTTTCCACTCTCAGTTTAAGCGTTCTAACCCACAATTTGAGCGGTTGTGAATTACATGGTCTGTAGCAGCATTAAGTACATTGTATTGAAAATTTGTGTTAAAATAATTTATATAAGTTCTGTATTTATCCCAATATATTTAGGGGCATTTCATGATTATCTATTATTTTGTTATTGAATTTTTTTCGAAAATGTATGTATATCATTTTATATCAAAATGTAAACACGAAATAATATTATTAGGAGGTAATAATACTTTAATTTATTAAGTCTCGAAAAGCGGGATATGTTTTTATTTTTGTACTAACTAAAATAAATAAAAAAATGGTTTCTTGGATAGTAATATTATTCAGATAGAAGTGGAAAAATAAATACCGATAACATAACTATCAATCTTTAGTCATAACAAAACAGTAAAGGCAAGAAAAATCAATATTTTCTTGGAAAAAATGAGTTTGGGATGCAATTTTTGTCCATCGATCTATCTACCTACATGCCACTTTTCGAACAAAGTTTTTACTGTTGTATTTAAAATCGTTGAATAAAGAAACTGACGAAAAACAAAGAAAACAGTGTCGTGAAAAGACCTGTATGGTATGAATACCAAGTTGTTTTTATATATATGCAATTAAATGAAACTACGTAATGTAACGATCTAGGTTTCGTTGTATTACAACACCTTCAGGTGGGCTATTAGCGAAACTCTTTGCTTAATTATTGTGAATAATGAATTTCTACAAAATTAATGCCAAATATATTTAATATTATATATATATATATATATATATATATATATATATATATATATATATATATATATATATATATATATACATATATTCAAATATATACATATATTCAAACTTACAGCTCATGATATAAAAGGAATAATCACATGAAAATGAACTAATGACGAATAATAAATATCGAATGAATGTCAACGATCGAATGACTTGTGTTACACTTTTGCAACGGTTTTTTTACCATAGTGTAAACAACTTTATCTTTTTACGATGGATGGTATATTTCCATATAATTTCGTGGAATCTAATGACGCAATAACAAAGTAGAAATAATTTATTCTATTAACATATTTTTATGTAATAAAAAATGTCTTGACCTTTTATACAAATAAGATAATTTATTTGATAGCAGAATGTTTTAGACAGAGTTTTTAGACGTGGTATATAACAAAGAGAAAGAGGTTTCTTAGGGCGGCCGTACACGGACTGCTCGAGCAGTTAACGGCTGAGCGACGTACATGGACCGCTCGAGCGGTCGACGTCAAGTGCTAGAGCGGTCGGTTGTTGACTGCACGAGCTGTCGCTACCAACTGCTCGAGCAGTTGACTTTCTACCGCAGTCGAGTCATGGATTCTGACGAGGAAGCACTGCTTTTGCTGCTTCTACTCAAACGGATACGACGGCGGCGACGTCAAAAGAGAAAATTTTGGGTTCATTTTTGAAATTAAGAGAACAACATGGACAATTCCAACATTTGTTTCTGGAACTTAGAAGTGATGAAGAAATATTTTTCAACTATGTTAGGATGTCAATGTCTTCGTTTGATGAATTGAATAATATACTAAAGTCTAAAATTAAATGTGATGAGGAGAAGTATCCAACCAGGAGAAAGACTAGCAGTAACATGCAGGTTCGAAAAATACACAACAATTATTTAAATTTTTATTCATTAAAAGTATTGGAAATTACATCATCGGACATTACTGAAGATGATGAAAGGTCTTCAAATTGAGAATTTTGGTCATCAGCTGTTGATGCAGAGGGGCCAGTCGCTGATCTAGAGGGGCCAGTCACTGATGTAGAGGTAGAGGGGCCAGTATTATAACCCCATTGTCCACGGCAATCATTAAACGATGAATATTGTGATGAATATCCCCTGTCACCACAGCTCGAAGGATATGTGTGATTTGACATCCCTTTAAAGTATTTCATTACGTTAAGTATTTCTGTCTTAGCATCCAATTTATACTGCTCATTAATTTTTTTAAACTCGCCAACTAATGATAATAAAAATAATTTATCTTCATCTTCATTAGGAATGCACGAATGCTGCGATTTTTCATCGAAGCGTTTAGATAATTTTTCAATTAAGACGTTCTCATCTGTGATTGTAGTAGTTAATTCTCTTTTGTTTCTTTCTTTGTTTATTTTATTTTCACGATTTTCGCTTTCTTCGGACGTAATTTCAGCGTGCTTACTTTCTTGTAAACTGTTTGTTTTGTCGGGTCTATCTTCTATTATTGCCTTTAAAAAAGACATCTGCTGATAATATGCATATGGCCGAATGTTGAGAGCTGCTGAACCACTCTTTGGTTTAATTTTTTTAGCATATCTGGTGTACCCATCTCTTAATGTTTTCCATTTCTTCTGTATTAACATGGCTGTAACATTAAAACAATATTTATTAGTATAATTAATTGATTAAAAAATATGTTTTTACCGGTATTTGGCAACTGGATGTACATTTATGGATTTGCAATATAGTTTTAGAATAGCATCAACAACAATTGGTAAGATAGTGAGGGATGTTTGCAGAAATATATGGATACATATGAAGGATATGTGTATGGAACAACTAACTGAAGATAAATGGAAAGATATAATAAATGGTTTCAAAAGAACTGCTAAGTTTCCGAACTGCCTCGGTGCCGTTGATGGCAAACATATTAGAATAATACAACCCGCACAAAGTGGATCATCATATTATAACTATAAAAATTATTTTTCGATTCTAGCAGTATGTGATAGTAATTATATGTTCACTTTCGTGGATATAGGCTCATATGGAAGGGAGAGTTGTCTATATAAAATGTTACAAGAAAAAAAGTTAAATATACCTCCACCTTCTGCAATATCGCAAAATGGACCTTTATTACCCAATGTGTTTATTGGGGAGGAAGCGTTCAGCTTGCAGGAAAATTTAATGCGTCCATACGATGGAAAGAATTTACCAGAGAAAAAAATAATTTTTAACTATCGGTTATCACGTGCTAGGCGATATATTGAATGCACGTTTGGCATATTAGCGAATAAATGGCGGATCTTTCATAGACCACTTAACGTCAGTGTTGATTTCTCAGTGGATATAGTAAAAGCATCATGTGTTCTTCACAACTACGTAAAACAACGAGATGGAAATAAATTTGAAGATACCTTTGAGGGTCTTCCTCACTCTATAATACAATCAACCCAGCAAGTTCGTCCAGGTGGGCCTATGTTAACAACAATCCGTGACAACAATCCGTGAAGAATTTGCTAATTGCTTTGTGAGCGAAGAAGGCAAACTACATTGGCAATGGAATATGATATAAATAAATAAATATGTGTGTGACTTTATAATATGACATAAACTTAATAAATGTGTGTGTAAAATGATTGACTTTTTTACTTACCGATTTGATTTTTTTCTTGAACTGGTTTTTCATCAAAGTTCTCAATTACTTGGGCGCAAATAATTGCCCATGCATTGTTCTTCTTTATTTTGTCGCTGTGTTCCTTAAGTTTATAGTTCCAAATAAGTTCTTGTGATTTAATTGCACTAATAAGCGCATCACTATCGCACACGCTCTCCATTTTCAGAGATCAGTCGACAAATGAGACGAGACAGAGAGACAGACAGACAGACGCCGCGAGGCCAGAAGAGAAGGGAGTGGGAGGTCGGAGAGCTGTCGACTGCTCTAGTGCAGTCAACGGCCCGAGCAGTCGGTGTATGCCTCGCGACCGCTCGTGAGCGGTCGACGGCACGATGGAATTTCGTCATGCAGTTGACGGCTTGAAGCGGTCGCGACTGCTCGAGCAGTCGTGTGTACGACAGCGAATGAATGACTATAGATCATCGCGCGGTCGCGGCTTCAAGCAGTCGGTCTCAACTGCTTGAAGCAGTCCGTGTACGGCTGGCCTTAAGAAGTTGCAGAGGAAGAACTACCCAAAACAAATCGTTTTTTTTTCAGAACGAAAAGATCAGATCTGTTATCTTCATCATCTGTTAGCTCATCGCTTTTACTTACATCGACGAATCCGGAACAATCGCCAGACAATTGTTCCGGATTCGTCGATCATCATAATTCAATAAGCGCCGAACGTCATTGCCTGCATCTAATGGGTATAATCGCCATCATCTTACTATTAGTTAAAACTCGCTGACGTATCTCACTTCGTCTTTTTATCATCATAATCGTATTATAAGCTTAAAGTTATTGTTATAATCTAATTTTTTGCTAATTTTGGAAAGTGACATTAATTTCATTGTCAATTTTTAATGCCTCACGCAGAACAGAAAAATAGGAAGGTTTAAAAGAATTCTTAAAAACTCGATTCGGAAACCATAATCATCGAACCCATTTATTATTAGTATTAGAAAATTGGAAACAATATCATACTAAAAATAGTGCTCAATTAAATTTAAGATCGAAACTCATTTCAAAAGAATTTTTATCTAACATTAAACAGCCATGCAATGACAATACATTATCACTGGAACAAGTAGAAAACTCTTCATTAATTTTTATTAGGGACTCCTAATTTCTCAGATCGTAGGATCTCGCGCATCTCAAAATCTAAACGAAGTTTTTGAAACGTCTCTAGAGGAAAAAGGATTCACCCTCCCCCAATACACAGAACAAATTTTGTCATAAATTTAAATATCAAGACATACTTTTCTCTCATGTAGAAAATTTCTAACAAGTAATTATTGTAATAATAATGCCACTAATAGCCCGCTAAATTTCAACGAGATTTCTAATAGAAAACAAATTAATAATTTTCGCAATGAATCCAATAATCATTGTAAATACTGTTAAAAGGGCAGTTACATAATGAGTAATTGTATTTAATATAAATTAAAAAAAATTATAAAACCTATTATAAGTAAATAAAAATGACAATAATTTCACAAAGTATAACCGTAATGTATATCATTCCAACTTGGACGAACCCTCGGGAGGTTCCATTCTGAGAACTCTTATCGATACAATAGAGGCACACGGATAATGTAAATCCCAATTAATTAATTTTTTATATTGACTCTCTATAAATAATCAGGAAACAAAAAAGTTCAAAAGTTTCTAATAAATACCGGAGCAAGAATATAACACAAGCTGAAAGACCTTCAATTAATCATACTGAACACCTTTGAATAAAATGTTGGTTTTATACGCTTATACTAACGTCCGAACAAATATGCCAGTGTGGGACGTAACCTACTATATGAGTTTATTCTAGTATTCGGCCTGAACTAGACATGACCCATTTTGATCTATGTTTTTTCAACATTTTTAAAGTACAAACAATACAACAAAATCTCAATTTGAATGCAAAACTTTATGATACAGTTACGTAAATTCATTATCATGTAAATAAAAAATTAATCATGTTAAAAAAAGTAAATCTAGCTTACGATGGTAATAACTCATTAAAATATTTTAATGCTATAATTAATATTTAAAAAAACACAATATTATATGGATTGAAGTCTAGAAGCGCGACTGTTTTAAAGGCTAACGTTTTAGATCTGGAAATTTAAGGACGTGTTGAATATATCAAAATACAAAATGGTATTTATTCAGCTAGCTCATTCACTAGAGTCGAAGAGAACAACTAGGTGTTTGTTTGTTTAAATACGTCTAAAGACGAACTCTCCAACCCTAAAGTAATAACACGTAAAATTGATCAATTCTACGCTCCAAAATAAAATCTATCGATATCAGGAAATTTATATAAAAGAAGGAAATCCTCAAAGTAACAAAATAAGGAAGAAAAAATAATTCAACTATAGCCCGTAACATCACCACTTTAGGCTGTTCGAAAAAAAAAAGAAGCATAAAAAAAATTAAATATAAAAAGCATCAAGAAAACTAAATGACATCACTACAGGAGAAGCCTATCCGTCACCTAATGTAAAGGAGGTTACAATTACTAGACAAAATTAGTCACTCAAAATATTTTATGACTATCGATTTAGCTAGCGGAAGATAATCACTTGGCAAGTGAATCCCCCGATTTTTTAATTTACGGTCAATTGCGCTATGAACCGAGTCACACTTCATCTGAATGTTACCCGGTTCTAAAAACTTCTGGGCAATTGTAACATTGTACTTTTGGTTTAAATTTAATAGCGCATTAGACAGTACATTATTGCGGTTTTGGTACGTGGAACCGTCCGAGTATATTACTATAGGCAATTTTTACGGAATGCAATGCCTCTCCAAATAGTCAATTACGAATGTACTGAAAGTGCTAACTGAAAGTGTTAAGTCAGCAGCGGTTTCGTCGAACCAACAACACGTGCAGTCGTGTGTTATAAAATTTAATACAGTAAAATTGTGACACGTTAATTTGGTCTTAAAATATAAGGCGCTTACAGTTAAGAAATGACAAACCTTTACAGCCTCTAAGCCCATGGTAAGCAATATCAAAATTCCTAGTATCGTAACTTGAACAATTATCGCACATGTCTTTTTTTAGGGTGTCTCAAATTGGTCACTTTGTCTTTATTTAATTGGACCAGTATTTTCTTGATCCTAATTCTTTAAAAATTAGCTGGTCATTCTTCGACATTTTTCTGAAAAAAAGACATAATAGAAAATCGAAACGAAATTTTACACCTTTATCTTCTACCTAATAACGGTTAGTTTCCTATTCAGGATTTTTTGTTAAAACAATAACTCCTATCTAAATTACATCTTATGGGATCAATCTCAATATCTTATGGGATTAAATATTCAATTATTAAAACCATAGTTCCTATCTACTTTACGTAAAATTAGTTAATGGATGAAACACTTTAATTACATTAACAATAACCTTCCACATTAACGTTTTGTATAACAAATAAAAGAAGCAACGAACATAATCTTCTAAATAAAAACCCTTGCAGATTTGTCTAGTATTAAGATTCTTAATTTTTTACTAATATGCACAAATTCACTAGCCACTATTTAATACAGGCGGTGTTAGTAACATTTACTTACCTTATCTATTCGAATACAAATCAATTCAACACAAAAACCAATAAAAACGAAAAAAATCACGTTTCAACTTGCTAATTGCACGAAACTTGAACGATTCACAAACAAATAGTAATGGCTGCCACCCACGCGCCACCAGGTAACCTCATCTCTTTCACACTTTACAAAATAATCCGCGTCTTTTCGCTTCCCTCAAGTTCTTTCAAAGCGCTAGAGTAAACACGCGTCATCATATTCCGTCTAAATACTTCTTGTTACATTTCTAGTTTTTATGAGATAACTTTGTAATATAAATAAAATGCTACTCAGACCAGTAAAATTTAACAAACTAAATTAACTCTTTTTAATCGCTTTAGAGGTAAAATATTGGAAAAGCCATTCACAGTAAATATATAACCTATATAAGAAATGTATTTCATGTTTCACTCAACAGTCCTTTCAGTTTAGTCAGTCAGTCAAATTTATGTAAGCAATATTTAATATAGAAATCAATAATACTGTTATACTTAATTTAAAAATTATATTTAACAAAAAAATATGATACACTTTCACTATGGACCAAAGGTTTAAGCCAAATATCTTATATTAGCTTGTCAAAAGAATTTAGTTTTAGCATTGTATGTTTTCTGTGAACATCTGTTGTTTTTTCTCTTCTTGTTTCTATGTGTACAATTTTTACAAAACGTTTTTCTGTTGAAAATCGTAAAAACAACCTGTTTATCTCTGTGAAACTTTAATTACAAGTAATCGTGATTAAAATTGATAGTGACTTTACAATTCTATTCATTTTATCTATAGTAATACTGTTTGATTTTAGTTCAAAATAAACCCACTATTTACTTTGTAAACATCCAGTTGCATATTTTTTCAGTGCGCATCAAAACACTCGATATAGGCGGACAGCGCAGGCGTACTTCGAAAATATTATGTATAAGTTACGCTACTACCCCCAAGTGCTAGTCGATAGCGTTTAGTGCCTCCCTTTCTACTACATCTAAGATTGCCTGCGCAATAAGTGATAGGCAACAACGCCTGCGTCATATAAGCAGAGTGCGTATACCTTTACGCGCTGTTCCGAAACGAATACCTAATTCAATGAAGAGTTTTCCTTACATTTTTGGAACCTATTCTACTAATTTATTTATAATTTATCATCTAATATAATAATCAATCCACGTAGGT
The DNA here is from genome assembly GCA_039881145.1 of Druceiella hillmani. Taxonomy (NCBI): domain Eukaryota; kingdom Metazoa; phylum Arthropoda; class Insecta; order Lepidoptera; family Hepialidae; genus Druceiella; species Druceiella hillmani. Next base: position 2,893,714 of record JAYKKI010000032.1, on the reverse strand, counting down.
ATTTTACTATCCTAGCAATTTTCCTTCACTTTGTTTATTCTCATTAAGAAGTTTTTTGCACATCCTTTTTCACTTTATCTTGTCATCTTTAATCGTTCCTCAATTTAAACTATCCAGGTGTTTATCGTCCATGATTTTTTTACCTATTCCTGCATATATTTTTTGCCAATTTCACAGTCTATCATAATCGCTGAGAATTTTTATTGCATGACAGCATCACATGTTGGACACACCAATGTTTAATCTGACTTAATATACCATTTGGGCAGATATTCCATATATATTGGTATACACAACGACATCACTTACGTGATGTCCTTATATACTTTTGTTTTTACTATGTTTATTCTATCACCCACATATACATACGCTGCTGTTCATATCGGCTTCTGTATTTCCGTTTCATAGTTATGTACTTCCTAAAATCAGAACCATCATCACCTTCGACTCTTCGGCTTTAATGATTTTAAAATTGTAACAGTATATCTCATCTAATGATTATAAGGGCAAAACTAACAGATTGAAAAGAGAAACACTTGCGAAAAACCTACCTCAACAGCGACTATTAAACGTCCATGTTTCTATCGTTCGTTGAGAATTTATACTTCTTTCGTCTCGGAGAAAACCTGGCGGGTTTCGGCGGTTCCGAGACGCGGGACATGAAGCACATTTATTTTTATTGTAGTGAATGTATCTTCTCGATAAAACAAAGGTGCTAAATGAGTCACAGAGTAGATACAGTCTTTAATATATTCTTGAATGGCATACTGCGGTTCGTTTTGGGCTACTTATGGAGGCCCGTAACGAAACGATCGAACTATTTCAGATTACCGGGGTGGTGGTGGGCATAGTATGTCTTATTCATCATACGCTAACGTAATGTACTAACTGGTAGCGCTATCCACTAAAATCCTCATCAATATACTACCCTTGTTATCAAAAGAGGAGGATTTCTGTAAAGCCGTTATATAAATTTATCGTAAATAATAACTTCGATAATTACGTTATTGGTATGGAAACATTTTTATCATTATCACATAAGGTTAAGCTAGTACTGATAGTGGGTATTTGCTATCCAGTAGCTACTCGTGAGGCTCAAATACTGGAATGTCGATAGTAAGATAGTGCTGGAATATTAATCCAAATTGTGACTTTTTAAGACATCTAATACATTGTTTTACATTAACAGTACTTATTGTCTATTATTAGGAGCGAATGAAGAATACTCGATCATTTGAAACCTTTACTGATTCAGATATATAGAAATCAAATTTCCGCTCGAGTAAAGACTGGAGTGACGCTGCTAGTGCAAGAACAAAGTTTCCACCGCCGTAAAGTGCCGATAAAATCACACTTTACGGAGATATGCTGAAGAAAATGAAGTGAAAAAATGGATATCATATGACTGTAATCCTTCGATATTAGTTTTCATCGTCTAAGTAAATTACCGTCCATATCCTATCACATACTCATCTAATTTTAATAATTTTCAGATGAGGTATATTCATTCTAATACAAAAAAATATTAGAATTACTTTAGAGGTTCTGAGTTAAGCACACGGCAAAAATATGAGAAAACTAAAATAGAATAAAGGAGCCAACAGACAGAATAAAAGCGTACATTTAGAACTAAGTAAGTAAAAATCAATGAAAAATTACCAAATAGGAAATGAAAATTTTGTTTCTTTCACAAATATAACTGCATAACTTACACCGAAAAGGGGTGAAAGAAACCTATGTGAGAAATCAATCGTTGGTAACACATGTAATATAACAAATCTTTATTCATTTTTATGAAGTCACCGTATAAATCTAAGCATACTACAAGTTGAAAATCGTTCAAAAACACATTCTTTGTGTAATTTAACAATTCCACGACTTGTCTAATTTCAGAATCGAATATTTGATGAAAGGAAAGTTGAAAATACAATAAATAATGAATGAAATGCCTTTAAAAGTATTCTGAATGTGTAAAATCTGCAAATTTACTTATGAGGAAATGTAAAAAGAAAAATTAAATATCTTCTCACTAAATTAACTCAAACGACTAATCTGCGAGTCATTAGCAATGACGAAAAGGACTTTTCAAAAATTTCATGTAAGCATTAGAGAGCTTACATGAAATTTTTAGTTAATAAAATTTTTAATTAATAAGTTAAAGTTAATTTTTAATTAATACAACCTGCAAAAGGTTACAAAAAGAACTTTGATATATTCCAAACATGAAAAACATAAATAATATTTTAAACAAACTAGGATGCATGGATGAAAAACATAATTAATTCATAGATTTTTAATTCAAACCGCCATTATTTCTAACCAGTGTTTTTTATTCCTCTTAAGCACTCATACATAAGAAAAGACACACGTTGTATGAAAAAAAAACAACCAATAGTTCTTTTTACACACTATACAAAAACTTTATTTAAAAGCTTATAAAAAAGCAATGTGGAAATATTTTTTTCCTCATTAAGTAGTCATAGTCTGAATTCAAAATAAAAAACGTGACGTGCAGCCTCGCTGACATCAAACCTTTAAAGAGATTTTTGAACAGATATTTGAACACAACATTTTTATATTATTTAAATTTTAACTTCTTTTTACTTCGTTTGGAGAAAAAAAAACTTATAACCCGTGGACAAATATACAGACCAGATTCTGACTCGGTTATTATATAAGCTTGTCCCTTTATATATAAATATAATTATGAAGTTTAAAATGAGACATTATGAATTATATTGTAAGTGAATTGTTTTATAAAATTTGACACTTTTCAAATGATTTAAAAACGGTTCATTAACTCGAATTTTTTGTCGCAAGATGTCCTTATAACCGATGGACGTATTTAGGTATATACAACATTTTTGAATCGAGTATCTAGTAAAGACTAGTTTTAAAGAGGCTATTTAAAGTAACTGTTGGATATTGAAAAGAAATTGGATAAAATAATATTAATTATTCAGATACACAGCAACGCTATTTATCGCACGAAAAAATATTTTTGGTACCCTATATACTAGTTTGTAATATGGTATGTAGATGTACCAATCGATCAAGTAGTTTATTATTACGAGTAGGTAACAAGCAAACAAACTCTCTCGTACATAATATTAATTAGTAAGGATAACAAGAATAAATAACTATAATGCATTAAAACCGTATAAATTCAATAAAATATTTTAAAACTGGTTGGCGCATGGTTCTAAGGTCAAACAACTTAGTTAATATTTCAATTTTATAGAACCGAGCAAGTATCGCTTACTCGCGTTTGTGAATACTGTTAGGAATGAGAATTTACCGTTAATTTTTCCGAATTATAGAGTGTTAAGTTGGACAATAAACAATTAAGTATAGAAAAATTAACGTAAATTATTTAAATTTACCATATAAATCTTATCATAGCTTTCATTAGAATGAAAAAGTCTCGTTCACTCAGTCTTGTTGTCATAACGCGGTCATACGTCGATCGTCGTTGTTATACGTCGGTCGTTGTCATCAAGCGGAATTTAGAAAAAATAGTACTTAAAAACAAAGCAAATAGGTGTAGATAGGTAGTTTGTAATATTGTCTGTAAAAAAACCTGTACCATCTAAACCAATAGTTTTCATTATTATCTATCGATTTGGGAGTAGCGATTATATGTCAGGGTGTACCAAAATATGATCATACACTCCCCAAAATTATACATTCATGTACGGAAGTCGAAGAGCATCAATATGATACTTTTTATGTTTGCCAGTTATAACATATTTCAGAAATACTAGTTCAAATCAATGTTTCCCAAAGTGGCTTTAGTGCTCTCCGGTGGACCCTATATCACCTTTGCTTTTCATGTCTGGAATCCACAATATCCCTCAATTCTTCCTCTTGTTAATACATTTCTTTTGAGTAACTAGAATTCAGTTGGCATACGACATATTAAAGCCCCAAAGAAGAACATTCAACCTTTTCCGAATTTTACAAGACTCAGTGACAAAGTTTCAGAACATTCATTTACGGATAAAAAAGCATTTACAACTAGACAGTTCTGTACAACAAGAATGTAATCCCAACTCAAAATTCCGTAAAAACGTACCTTCAGCATGAAAAGTTTTGGAACTGTGTCGAAAGTAATGAAACAATCGATTTGAAAGACGATTTGAAGGCAAGTACAAAAATTATTTTGTTAACCAACACATCGCTTTAAGTTCACATTCAAGAAGCTCAGACTGTGAAAGAAATCAGTCTGAAATCATCTGGAACTTTCGAACAATGTCTGGCTTTCACGTCACGTCGGGTTACGTAATGATCTTTGTATGACAACACCTTGCAGAATGTCGAAATGTAGAAGACTACGTTAGCAGAACAATGAACCCCAAGGCACTGTACTTCACGCTTATTTCAACCATTTGTTAAATAGTTACCTAAGATGAAAGAAACCGTTGTTGTAGTGATGATCATGAAACATAAAAAAGATGTCAACACATTTTCTTCAATGAGATACAGCTCAAGATAAGCTTGTAACTCTGCTAAAAGACTTGATCAACCGCATCTCGAAATTTTACAAATAGCACTACTAGGTGGGACACCACCTTTTGTATATTAGAGTGCATTTTGAAAAACAAGACCCCTTATATGGTTACGCGTAGACCAATAACAAAATTTCACAACCTGCTTCAGAAAAGCATACGCTTGTGAAAAACTAACTTGTTTACTCAAACCATTCGAAGAAATCAGTAACGAGCTAATTGCCAATTCAAATTTATCAAAAAAAAATTCGTCAAAAAAATTTGTTTGATGAATTTGGTTTGGCCAATCGATACGTTGGAGATGAGATTCTCGTTTTAAAACGAGAATTCAATCGCAGATTTTCGCATGTGGAAAATTCAATATTATTTGCTACTGTTACTTTCATAGAAATCTCATCCAATGAAAGTGTCAATAAAAAATGTTCACAGCCCTTAATTCGAAAAAATATTGCAGACTTAAATAAAACTCTTATTTACTTTTAAAAAAAAACCAAGTGCATTTCTGTTTAAAAAATTGTTTGTTGTTATCGTAAAAAGATGATAATTTAAAATTTTAATGAATTTGCTGTTGTAGTGAATAACTCATAGTAATTTCTTTTCTCATTAAATTGTTGTAGAAATAAGGTATATTTAACAAAAAGAAAGTTTGTATTTATGTCAAAAAAACTCAGTTTTATTTTTGGTTTAACGAACTCAGTACGTAAATTTTGTTGCAATCATATTAGTAAAGTACAATTACTAAACAAAAAACATTCAATTGCGAATGCGAATATTCGTTACATCACTATAATATACGTCCATATATTTTTTGTATCCCGCTCACGTAACTACACGCCTCGAATGCCCAATACTACGGTAAGGAGTGAACAGCACTACTAGAATTCCGTACCTACATTATATAAGGTCACATTGTTAGATAATGACCTTTTTATAATTAGTAATTAGTTGTATTATTGATTAAACGTTATCTCGCTCGTAAATACACTGATAGCTTTGTTTTTGACACCGCCTCTTTATCGTCGGTAGTATATTTATTTGTATTGTATATGTTTGACACTTTTGATCTTTTTCCTAACAAATACCTAACTAATTTTCAAAGATTATATTTCTTACTCGTAAATCCGCTAAAAGTTTTTGGATATTATATCGTCGGTTATATATTAGATTGTTTATATCTTCTCTAAAATTAACATACTCCTTAACATGTATTACTTCTTATCGCTAATGTAAATATTATACTCAACTATTATCTACAAAACTCAGGCATATTATAAATGTCTGTAATTAAGCAGTGGAGCCTTATATTAAACATATAAAAGATACCGTGCGGCAATAAATAAGACAACGATTTTATGTGCGAATACGCACTTATTTTTTAACACACTTAACATACGAACAGTGCTAATGGTTGGCGGAAATGGCCGAATAATTCAGTGCAGTATTGCCAGACGTTGAAAATTTAACCTATTTTTTTTAAAAAGACTTCATAAATATAAATTTGCGAATTTATAAACATCTAGATATTTAGAGGTCAAGTAAATTTTGATAAATAAAATTTCTCTTTTAATTAACCGAAAGCCTTAATTTTCATTGAAATGTGTAATGAAGACGAAAAACAAAGAAATTGAAACAATAAATACTATTTATCCAAAAAATTACAATCACAAAATCATTTATGAACCGTGTCTGTCGTGTTTGGAATCTTTACATTTTACGTTATTGATGCTTGGATCATATTTCTTTAAGAATAGTTAGGGTAGGGAAATAAAAATTTTGATTTTTACAATAATTTATTATTGTATCTCATGCAAGTTTCTACGAAGCAAAATTATATTCTACGTCATATCTATTTTTATTCAGCGTCTGATATCAACGACAAAAAAGTTCGATTATTTTTTTCAATAATTTTTTTCGTGAAGTAAGTAATATTTATTATTGTAATTTAAAACTGCAAATAAAGAAAATCTGATATAAAGCGGCCTTCTTGAAAAGTCGTCGCCTTCCTCCTATTGTATCACAAAAATGTTCCTCATTGGAGTGTTTAAAAAAAAATACGCTATATTTTGAGAGAATCCCACATTTTTGACTTCTATTTTTCCGCATTTCTTTCCATTATAAAAGCTCGTGGGATTTTAAAAGGACGATCACAAACACATTTCATTTACAACTGAAAGATGTGTAAACAATTAAAACTAGAAATAACCTTGCTTACTATATGCTGATTTAATTGTTTCTCTCTATAAGATTTTGAGTAAAAATATAGTTAAAAGCAATTTTTACTGAGTAATTTGCTTAGTAATTAAAGTAAAAAAATCTTATAGCGAAATATAATTAATATTTCGTTACATGTTCTCAGAAAACAACAACACAAAATATGAATAAACCACTAAACTTCGAGCAACGAGGGTATATAACATAACAGGGATATCACTAGGGAGTATCAAGTAAAAATTAAGTACAAAAAGTAATTTAAAAAGCCAAGTAAAACTAAATGTATGTGACGTAATATTTAAAAAACCAAGTAAAACTAAATAATTTAAAAAGCCAAGTAAAACTAAACTTATGCGACGACATAATAGTACGCGACTTGGGGAATAATATTCTCCTGTATGGCAATTTCACGCCTAGCTTCGAACTGGTAACTAAATATGTACAATAAAAAATGGTAGTTTACTTAGGAATGCTATCCCATTATTTTTGTTAAATTTGCTAGAAAAGTTTGCGCAGCTTTTTACAACACAATACGGCTTAGTAAAAGTGTATTATTTATATTTTATTTTTTTATTGTGTCTTGTGGGCACACGAATACTTGTACGGGATGGAATTAATATAGGTATGTATAATCTAAAAATGGAGATCAATCACATCCTGGCGCTCAAATTATCAACATAACTTCCCTTTTTACTGCTTACAATGAAGAATTCAAAGTATAGTCTAAAGTAAGTCTTATTTTTAAAAAGTTCAATTAGTCTTTTACCTTATAGGAATATACATTTTGTGAGAGTCGATAAATATTTCTTAGCTTAAAAAATGTAAAACGGGCAAACAATTTAATTATTTTCACTATATGTTAAGATATACAGGTGTCAGTGGCAGATTTCAATGTTTGAAAAATTGTAAAAAAAAATCTACACCTCTAATACAAAGTAGGTTTATTCTAACTTTATAACAACAAATGCGGATTTAATTTTTTAAAAACCACGTTTTCCAAATGGCGGCCATCGAGTCTGACACACTCTTCGAGTCTAGCACGCATGTTTTCAAAAACGCGTTTGCAGAGCGACTGCGGTATCCTACTGACTTCGGCTCGAATATTTTCTTTAAGTTGTGTCACAGTGCTCGGATTTGTTTTGTAAACAACGGATTTTAAGTATCCCCATAAGAAAAAGTCACATGGGCTTAAATCTGGTGACCTAGGTGGCCACGGTACGGTACCGTTTCGAGATATGTTTTTTTCTGGAAATAACTGCCGCACTCCATTCATGGACACATTAGCAGTGTGAGCTGTGGCCCCGTCCTGCTGGAACCATGTGTTTTGGTTGAAGAATGGACTAATCTGTAGTTCTACTCTGAAAAAGTCATTTAACATCTGGGCATATCTCTCCGAATTCACAGTTACAGTTTGGCCACGTTGATTTTCAAAGAAATAAGGCCCTATAATTGCAGACGCAGATATGGCACACCAGACTGTTACTTTAGGCTTATCTAAAGGCTCTTGATACATTTGTCTTGGGTTGTGGACATCCCAGTAACGAAAGTTCTGCTTATTCACATATCCTCCAATGTGAAAGTGAGCTTCGTCACTAAAGAATATGTTGCCCATCCGGGTAGCAGTACGAAATCTCAACAACATCACCTCCGCGTAAGTTTTTCTTAATTCAAAGTCAGAATCGTGTAAATCTTGAACAATTTGAATTTTATATGGATGGAACTTGAGCTTTTTTCGCATTATTACCTGTAAAGTTGATTTCGGAATTCCCGATATCGATGAACGTGTACGCAGTGATAAACGGGGATTTTCAACGAGAGAAACCATAACACGCTCGACATTTTCATCCGTGGCTACCAATGGTGTAGGTCCTGGCCTATATAATTTGCAGTTGATCCTGTAGCTCTGAACCTTGCTAACCCATGACTGAATGAGGTTGATCGATGGTCCACCACGTAATCGACGAATAGTGTAACGATTATTAAATCGACGGCGTGCTACAGACAGCGAAAATCCACTCGAAATGTACGCCTCGACGGCAAAAGCGCGGTGCTCTCCACTCCAGTGTTCTATGGCTACTAAAACATCCGCACCGCTTGCACTTCTAACGACGCCCCCCGCGCCCCTCTTATGTGTTGCGTTCAGAAACTATGTTTGTTCAAACTTTGAAATCTGCCACTGGACACCTGTATATATATATGTGTGTGTGTGTGCGTGCGTGCGTGCGTGCGTGCGTGCGTGCGTGCGTGCGTGCGTGCGTGCGTGCGTGCGCGCGTGCGTGCGTGCGTGCATGCGCGCGTGCATGCGCGCGTGCGTACTCCTGCGCGTCGCACGTGTGTGTGTGTGTGTGTATATCTATATGTATATCTAGTACCGTTATTGCTATGCAATTTATGTTTGTTATTTCGTAACTTACAATCTGTTATAGTTGAATGTAATCTTGGTAAGTGTTGTTTAAACACATGTTATTTGCAGTGTAAACCTGGAATTACCTAATGGTATGTATTATGATATGTAGTATTATGGTTTTATTTAGTTCATAACAAAATGCGTCTAAAAATGGCAAATTGAGCTATCTCCCATATTGTTACTTTTCATTGTATTAATTAAATTTCCATTTTTATTTTAATAAAACTAAATTTCAATTTTCTTGTACACAGTGTTGTTTAAGTACGTGATATTTAGAGCGTTAACCTGGAAATGTCTGAATATTAGAGTATTATTTAGTTTTAAACACGTGCTATATACGGTATAGCCACAAAGTTCTAAGATTTAAAATACGCCTGTTTTACCGACTTTTTCTGCATATCTTTTCTAAAGAAGTTAAGGCTTCCCTAGACAGGCAAAACTGCTTGTTAAGTCCGTGAATTTTTCGTGCTTGACTGCTTAGAATTATGCTTAATGTGCTTGGCAAACGAACTACATGCTGGACAATGTTTGATGGAAATTTATATTTTTACAACGTTTGTCAAACAGGTTTATCGTCGAGACTTGCCATGACGTTTCGTAGTGCACTGTGTGATTTGCTTGACAAGTGTATCTCTAGAGCAGGCCGGTGCAACATACGGACCCCGGGCCGCGATGCGGCCCGCAAAGGCCCTGCATCCGGCCCGCGAGCTAGTTAAAAGTTTACAGGAATTGTGCAAATATCCATTAAAAAATATGCCTATATCAGTTGCACTACACTAGTCCATAAATGAACCAATAACTGATAGTTAAAATGAACAATGTGTACATATTGGTAGGTAGGTATGTTACGGAACCCGGCGTCGCGATATGGAACCCTACAAAACACGTCAGTCTAATTGTCATAAATATTTTTAAAAATCGACATAATGATTTTTAGTAAAATTATACCCACATTTTAAATCCAAATGAGTTTCCAATGTGTTACCTTCACCTAAATCGCGCGGCGCGTCCCACCGCGCCATAACAAATGTTAAAAGTCAGGTCTGCGATATTAAATTATATATACAATATTACTGTACTAAATCCCGTAAACATAAAAAAACTAGTCTGGTTGAAATATACACCTAATCCTTTGAAATAACAAGTTCCTAATACCGAAGCCGCGGACAAAGCTGGTGTCATATATTTCATGTAACTTATTTCTCCTGTTTTATCACAACTTCATTTGTATCGTTCGTCACGAACAAAGTCATTCCTCATTTTTTTATACACAACCAAACTAAAACAATTTTACTTCAATGAATAAATGAGACCTGTTTTTACCCGTACATTAGTAATGACTGATAAAATATTTAACTAATGAAAATATGTAACAGCATTTTCCTTAAGCTAAGAATTTTTGAGAAGCAAATTCTCGACGTGCAGTTTAGAGAATTTTATTGGGTGTGTGGATATTTATGTTTTTAACTCTACCTTTTTTAATTATTTTCTTGTCAATATTAGCCTAGTAGTTAATTTTATGGTTTCTATTTCTATTTTATATACTATATCACAGTATATTTTATTCAACATCATGGAAAGAATAACTTGATGTTTTAAAATATATCATGTCCAGCATTATTATATCATATTTCCTTTTCCGTCTCACTGTCCCCGATTGATAGTCGTATTCATATATCAGACACCACGTTGTCTCGTGGCGATAAGGATTTTGCAAACTCTCTTCTTATGAAGATAACTATAAATGTGACATGTATATTGTGAATGAGAATATATTCAGGTCTTATACCACTCAATTCATGTCATGCCATTACATTTATTGTAGAGTGTGTTTATTTGTTATAGTAACATCTTCAACTCTTATATATAAGTTACAGATAAATGATATGATAAATTTAACGGAAGCAAATGTACGGTAATATTACGTATAAAAAATCAAATGTATGTCTCTCTGATTGTGTGCGTGTATTTGCTGTCTCCTCCTCAAAATAAGTAACGGTAATTGGTAACAGTTAAGTGTACATATCTTTTAAGCTACTAAACCGGTTTTGATAACTCCACTATCTAAGTTAAAAGATACTTATTAAACCATGCATTGGCTTAAGTAAAAAGAATTATTTCAATAAAATTTGTTACTTATTAGAAATGTGTATATACATGATTATAAATATGCCAAACGCAATGAGTTTACATCTCGAAACTTCTGTTGCCATCTTCCAGCTACATCATAATAACCTGGCCACAACTTGCGATCAAAAGACTCATCAAGAAAAGTCATGCTACTGCAAAAATGACGAATCTACTTCTCGTGATTGAAGAGTACCCGCCGTTAATTCCGACTCCATCGTCACCACTTGTGATCAAAGTCTCGCCAAAACAAGTCAAAAGAACTTACTTGAATCTACTTTATATCATTGAGCATAATTAAGCATAATTATACGTATTATTGAAGCATAATTATACGTAAACGGAATTATCAATATAATCGCCAAGTAACACTCCTATCACTCATTATTCAATACGGTGTTAGGTTAGGTTACATCGTGTATCGCTTTGATAATGCCGAGCCAGCTTAGTGTTGTTCATATAGGTACTGCAAGACCCTTTTGAACCTTGCGGCAACGTTGTGTGTCAAGAATGGAATAATATATGAAAAAAATTGATTGATTATAGTCATCTTATTTTGTATTCAGGAATAAATAGTGCCGACTTGCTATACCAATTTAACAAAGTGTGTGAAGTGTACCAATGATAATTTTTTAGATCACAATTTATTGTTCGATAATTTTTGAGCCAAGCCAATGACAGGCAGACAAAGTTGCTTTGCTAATAAGATGTTTATCACATACATACATCCTTGGCGCTAAAGCCATGAAAGACCTTATCCAGCACCATCATATCACTCGGCTAGCCCCGCATGCCCAGCGTCATCACGTCGTCGACAATATAACCATCATAACTCTCCACTTGCTTCCAAGCAGGGTTGCCACGTTTAAAACAAAGTGTTTAAAACATAATCTAAACAAAAAGTGTTTTACATGATCTTTTAAAATGTATTTAAAAAGAAAAAAAAAACTTACTAAACTGTATTTAATGTACTTACTTTACAGCACTTAGATTTTTTCTAATAAAATATATCAGTATTTCTATTTATGCATTCTACATTTTATGTATTAATAAAAAGAATGCTAAAGAAGACTCTTGAAAGAAATTTCTCAGTTCAGAGAAAACAGATTAAATATTTAGAGATTCATTAAAACAAGTTTGAAGTTCGGATTGTGAGAATTTTGGATTCTTGGAAAAATTCTCCAGGTAAACGTATATTTTGTTCGTAAACCATTTGATTAATGGTGTATGCAGAGTCTTCTTACATAGCTGCAAGTAGGCCAAGAAGTACAATTGGAAGTGTTTCACTCCAGGCCACGCTATTGTAAGCCATTAATGCAATCTCAAGAGTTCTATGGAGGCGCTCGACCTTTCCATTAGCTTGGGGATTGTAAGCAGTTGTATGTTGCAATTTTATTCCACACATTTTTGATAGACCGTTGAACAACTCTGAACTAAACTGCACTCCACGATCTGTAATTAAGCGATATGATGTACCAAATCTTGAAATCCAGTTTGAATAAAACGCTTTGGCAACTGTTTCTGCGGAAATGTTATTAAATCGAATCACTTCCATCCAGTTGTGAGTGCCTGTCAATGCAAGTAAGACAGTAAATATTTCCATTAGATGCCGGTAAGACTCCAATGATATCACTCAATTTTTCTGAAGGAAGTTGAAATTCACCAAAACTTGATTTAGTGTGTCGTTAATTTTACTTTTTTGGCAAGGTATGCAAGATCGAGTCCAGGGTTGTAAATCTTCACGGATACCTGGCCAAATAAATTTAGACGATAAGTGCTTCACAGATGATTTAATGCCAGGATAGGATGTGTTATGCACTTATTGTAATATTTGCATTCGATAACTTTCAGGAATATATAGTCTAATATTATTTGTTGAATTTCACACCACAAAGACTTCGCAGAAACTAACGGGTACTTCTTGAAGTTGCTGATGTCTTCAAATTCTGCAATTCTGTATCTATATTTTGTTAATCTGCTATTTTATCGTAGTTAATAAAGGAAATTTCTTCATTCTAGATAAACTATCTGCAACGATGTTGTCTCGCCCTTCTATGTGTTGTATATCTGTCGAAAGAGAATGTATTGGTTGAGAAATGTATTGTAAATGTCTAAGTTGAGGACGTGAAGCTTTTCTGGTTATAGTTTAAATGGAAAAGTTATGGGTTTATGGTCGGTGAATATTTTGAATGTTCATCCTTCCAGTAAACATTTGAAGTTTTTGATGGAAAGGTAATTCCCTATCATAAGTACTGTAATTCCTTTGTGCTTCGTTTAGCTTTTTGGAATAAAATTCAATAGATTTCCAGCCATTATCTTCAAATCGTTGAACGTTCCCCCATTGTCGAATCTGAAGCATCTGTATTTAGTAACAATAGTGGTAGTTCATGATTCGGAAAAGATCAGAGTATTGTATTGACTAAATCATCTCTGCATTGTTGAAATTATTCTTTAGCTTCATCTGTCCATTGTATTTTTTTTTCTTTTTTTCCGTGCTCCTTTAAGATAGTCGTATAGGAGATATTGGTTTTTAGACGCATTCTTTAAATATCACCAATAAAAATTCATAATGCCTAAGAATGTTCTGAGCTCGTGAACAGGAAGTTTGTAATTTATAATTGTTTGAACTTTGTCTTGTAAAGGTCGTAAACCTTGAGGAGTATTAAATAACCCAAGAATTGTATTTCTTTTGTGGCAAAGATGGATTTAGAAAGATTAATGCGAAGTCCACATTCATTTAATCTTTCAAAAACTAACTTCAAATGGATTCTGTGTTGTTCTTTACTAGCCGATGCAATGAGAATGTGATCAAGGTAGGGGAAAATAAAAGTTAGATTTGAAAAAACTATATTTATAAATCTTGAAAACATTGCTGGTCCATTCTTCAAACTAATACTTATTACATTAAACTCATACAATCCAAAAGTAGTAATTATAGCTGTTTTACATTTGTCTTCCTCAGAAATAGACATTTGTTAGTAGGCTTTAAATAAATCTATTTTGGAATAAATTTTTGTACCTTTTAAAATGTGATGAAAATCTTCAATACTAGGAATAAGATATCTATCGGGAACTGTTCTATAATTTAGTTGTCGATAATCTCCACGTGAAGAGGACTTACCCATTGAGAGCTTCATGGTCTTATTATGTTATTATCCAACATGAATTGGAATTCTTTTTTAACTATTGCAAGTTTTTGATGATCCTTCGATGATCCTTTTTTTTGATGATCGGTCTTGATTTAGAATGCACCGGTTGACCATGTGTTATAATATTATATTGAACATTATGTTTTAAACCTGACAGGAACAAATTTAATTTGCATAAGTCTGGATATTGTTTGAACAGGGTATAAATTTTAAAGAATAAAAAAATTAAGAAGCAATTTCGTCAAACACCGTTAGTTGAGTTACTCCATCAATCAGTGTCTTTTTATGCAAATCAGTTATTAATTTAAATTTCTTAAGGAAATTAGCGTCTAAAATACCTTTATTTGTATTGGCCACATTAAATAGAAATTGAAATTCACACCTAAGTCCCAAATCAAATGTTAACAGTTTTATCCCAAATGTTTTTATTTCAGTTCCATTTGCTGCATATAATTATAATCACTGGATTATTTATCACGAGTCGTCGCAGGAATAATCCTAACATCTGCTCCACTGTCCACTAAAAAGATCATTTTCAAATGTTTATCTTTCACAAATAAACGAAATTTACGACAATTCCTACTCTACTACATTTTTCTGAACATTGATTATTGTTATTAGTCTAAGTATACTTTTCAGGACGGTATTTTGATACGAAATGAAGTGATGAAAACAGTATTTTCCAAGAGGATTAAATCTTTTTCTTGAACTGCTACGAGATCGTCCTCTTAAACTTTTAGTATTTTGAGATTGGGGTCTTGAAATATGTTCAATATTTAATTTTTTTATTTGTTGTTCTAGGGACTGAATTCTTAACAAAATTCTGAATACGAACCGACATATAAAGTACAAATATCATTCTGTTGATTCATATCTACGATCTTATCAGCCATGATTGCCAACTTAGGTAAATTGTTCATCACTTACGAGGATAATATTTCTCTGTTTTAATTAAATGTTCAGAAACATCTCACGATGCTAACTTTTTCAGGCTTAGTTTCATATTCCCCAACTCAATTCCTGTAATTAAACGTTTAATTCTTGTGCTTTCACTTTCCTTAAATAAATCCAAAACCTAGTTTTCAATTCGGTATAAATGCACTTTACAACCAGGAATATTTCGATAATTTTTTTGATATCACATGAAAGTATACACATTAAAAACTATATACCTGGAGAAGAAATTCTGCAGCTGATTATTATTTATTATAAAAAAACAATTTGAAAAATGTTGTAGCTGACGATTTTGTTTGCTATGGAACAGATTTTAATCACTTTTTCCAGTTATTTCACTTATTCTTTTATCGCTAACCACTTCCTATACAACTAAAAGCATAATTTGTTATGAATTAATAAATATTTAAAACAAAAATTGAATTATCAAAATTGAATAGTTCCTTTTAATATGTCAATTTAAACTACAATAAAACTACAATATTTATTGTTGATTATGTAAATTAATTGTATGTAGCTTAATTTACATTAATTTACTCGCTTGTGAGTTAAATCGAAAGAAAAAAAAAATTAAATGCTATCTATTAATCAGTTTATAACACATTTTCTCTTGAAGACAACAACAGATGTGAAACCATTTTTTTTTCTTCTTTTAACAAATGTCAAATCTTTACATTTTAATTTTGGCGTTGCCAGTTTGAAACAAAACAAAAAATAATATTAAAGTATAAAATAAACACAATGACATTACAATACTGGCACCGACTTCCAAATAAGTTCTTACTTAGTTTTTTATTGCGAATAAGTAGGTACCTATTTTGAGTTAACTTTTTTACTTATTAGTTCCTAATTTTCTGAAGTCGGTTTTTTAAAAGATATTTTATTTTAGTTATTGATAATATTAATCATCACACTATAACTAACATTCAATTATTTTCTCTCTTAGAATATTGTATAATTATAAAAAGTTACGGGCAAAAGCTTGTATATAGATAATATCATCTTTGTCTAAAATTGGTTATCAACAACACAAAGAAACGAAGCGATTGTAGTAGCCGCCAGTGGTTAGCTTTTAGCCGTTGAGGAGTTCCATTCTCCATATCCGAAGTCCAACATCAGATTTTGCAAAGTAATAAATGAAGTAACAACTAACCAGTAATAAATATATTGAATCAGGATTAATTTACTACCATCTGTTAAGGAGCTGTAATATGCATCTTCAGAACTCACCATAAAACGTAACTCACCATAAACGGTTGAGTAATTTTTAATTGGTGTAGTAATTTTTCAAAGAAACAACTACCAGTAGCAAATATCTTGTATCGTGTTTAATTTACTCCGCTAAGTAGTTCCACTATTCATCTCCAGAACTCATCATCAGACATAGACCAGTCGACAGCGTAGTTATTTTGCAAAGTAACAACTACATACTAGTAGCAAATATCTTTAATCACGGTTGATTTACTAATATCGGTTAAGGAGTTTCAATTTTCATGCCCAGACCTTAGCATCGGACCCTGACGAGGTATGTGGTATGGTTATTTTGCAAAGTAACAACTACTAGTAGCAAATATCTTGAATGATTTACTGCCATTCATTAAGGAGTTCCGTCGATTATTTCCGGACCTCATCATCAGATCTTCACCATATTGAAGACTCTTCACAATAGTGAGACTATACCTTAAGTAACTTCTTTCAAATAAAAAAAGAATTATAGAAATCGGGCCACTCGGTGAAGAATTATCGGTGGACATAAATGAAAAAAGAAGAACCCGACGAATTGAGAATCTCCTCCTTTTTTAAAGTCGGGTAAAAAAGTTGTTACCAACTATACCAGTAATTAAATTCGTTTATTTATATCATAACACATCTCTTTACAAGTCAGATAAAATGTCATCTTTTAGTCGACCTTCCAACCATTGAGTCAGACAATCAGATCCGATAATCGGAAGCAAAAATGTAATGTGTGTCCCCAATTATAGATGGGCCATACATACCATTACATACTCCATGTTTTGAACTTAGTTTTGATAGATATAGGCGCATACATAAGAACTCCGACTCCTTTCCAAGTATTATAATTTTTAAATAAAAACAAATTATCTACATGAAACTCAATATTTGAATGTATGTGACGACGCTATTCGGTTTTGGATTTTACAGTACCGCAATATAACGGTACCAAATCATAGACAGCGGCACGGCAGCGCCGCCACTACAACAAAATGTGGTATCTCTACCATCGTTACGTAACGGTACTTTAAATTCATCGACGCTACACTGCCGCGCCGCTTAATGTAGAGACAATTGCATTTTAACGTGGCAAAAACATAAAGGACCTTTTATAATAAAATTTTCATGTTTTGCATTAGAAATCAAAGTGTTCATCGTTTAAATATTTACGGTAAATAAATTGGTTGAATTTAGAAGACCATCGTTTTCCTTC
Organism: Druceiella hillmani; assembly: GCA_039881145.1. Lineage (NCBI taxonomy): Eukaryota > Metazoa > Arthropoda > Insecta > Lepidoptera > Hepialidae > Druceiella > Druceiella hillmani. The sequence continues at coordinate 2,875,912 of JAYKKI010000032.1, read as the reverse complement.
AATCGTGAGGTTATTTCGCATATTTTTTATGCGAATGCATGACTCCGTAGAGGATATTTTTTATTCCTGTCATTACTACTTTGCAAGTATTTTCGAGTAGGTATTGTATCAATAGAATTCCTTTTTATGAATAGAATCAACTGAATAATACTTCTTACATTTGTAAATTATTAGCTTACGTTAGACTCAAGCAAAATTGTATTTTTTGTAACGAAAATAAACTCCTTTAGGAAGATCCCAAAAACAAACATATCTTATAATACAACCATGCAACATTTCAAGTTTGTAGATTAAACAGTTCGGATTCTTAATGGTGTAACGGACAATCAGGTATAAAGCGGAGTGAGACCGTATGTTTTTAATTTTTGCACATCATTAAAAACTAGTATATTACATATTTGGATGGATGTCCTGTGTAAGGCAGATACTATCATTAAAAATGAAGCGATAAAAAACAGTAAATATTCAATATTTAGGTCGCAATTTTTACTTTAGAATAAAAATTAACGCCTACCTGTTTAAAATTATAAACAATTCACGCAGAGTTACAATTTCACCTGCATAATATTTTTATAGCCTTACCTTTTAAATCTTATGTTGGAATGGGTGTATATTACATTTGAAAATATTTAAATACTATTAACTTCTTTACTATTTAGTCTTTAATCTCCTTAGTAACCACTATCATTTGACATTACCTCAGCTATAAACTCCCCACTCCTTCCCTCTCTCCGGTTAGCTATTCCTACATATACTATAATAAAATTAAATAAAAAATAAAAGGTATCGTGAAAACAAGAATCAAACCCCATAAACTAAATGCGTCTCTCAAACTATAGACATAGACAGTCTCGCAAACTATAAATTATATCAACCCAAAACCTTCATCGACGTTCTTCAACCTTCAATGACCACAATTTTTTGTTGCGAATCTCACTATGGTTTCGCTTCATAGTAAAAAAGATAACATCCCAAAATTTGGTTTTACATGATTCATTCCCTAATTATAAATTTGAGTGAAAAGATGAAGTTATATACAAAACCAACGCACCAAACACTATATATAACACATTGTGCATAATTTATAACTGAAATCGGATATTGCAAAAAACACTCAATTTATAAAATGAAATGTCCATTCACGCATTGTCATATAGAAACCTTTGCCTAGATAAAAGTTATGCCAATTGCAAATGAGTTAGAATAAAATACAATAATAGGATTCTAGGCAAGAATCCTATCTATACCTAATATAATCGTATATCGAAATCGTATTATTTTAAAAAAAAATGGCTGTTACAGCTCAAAATAGGAAGTCGATCGGCTGTTACAGCTCAAAATAGGCAGTCGGTCGGCTGTTACAGCTCAAAAAAGATCAATTAATTATTTATTAAAATCTATGAAAGATATAAACAAACTATTTACATTTTTGCAATGCTCAAGTCGACTTTTACGTCCTTTGGTATTTTTCAACTTAGCTATGAACTGACTGTTATTTTAAGTATTTCTTAAGCTCGTTATTGAGACTGATACTGTTAGGTATTTAGGTGAACTCCTAAAGTTTATTTATTTTATAAAACGAAAATGCTAATTATTGGCCAGCATAATCTACCTGTCAAATAACTTGTGTTTAGTAACTTTAAATATAGATCGTTTAAAACGCACATACTTCTATTGATTATTTCACTTTTTTCTATATTTATCTTGACGAATCACCTTATAAGGTGATCTGATTTTTTAATTAGTTGTGATTAGTTACTACTAAATAGATAATGGCATTTAAAAAGGGCGTTCTAGCGTTAATTCGGCCGAATAAAACATTTATCAAAAATAGGGCAACGTGGAATTTGCTAATAAAAAAGTGACACAGTGGCAATTATAACATACTACATCAAACGACCCCGTATTATGTCACAAACTAGGCTGCACAAATTTGACCCCCAGAATTATCCTGTTATAACAAAAAAAGAATAACCTCTAGAATTCGAGCTGTCAAACAAAGTAACCATAACAACGGCATTAACACCACAGTTACTTAATCTATGACCACAGTCATCTTTCTTTACAGTACGCGCGCGGCTCGTCAGCAACTTTCTAACGTATGGGAATAACATCCGTTTTTTACTGTTGCCTCCGTTAATACTTTTCCGATTGTAGTTGAAATCTATAAGTACTCTGTATGAATCAGTGCGAATAGCCTGCTATTTGCCCGATTTCAATACAATTAGTTTTTCTCGCAAGACATAAATTTAACATCTACGGTAACTTTGAATTATTCAAGGGCGGAACGGATTTCCTAGCTAAGAACTTTATTGTTTCATTTCATTGTTTCATTTTTATGTATTCATTCCGCTAAGCACTATTAAATAAAAAGATACATAGTCAATTGGACAAGTTTGAAAGTATGTACATACTTACGTCTATACATACATACCCACACATCCCGATGTGATTTGTGCATATCCATTACTGTCATTGTCACTCTCCTGGATGCTAATACAATATTTTCATCATTATTATGAATGTACAAAGAAATTTTATTACTTTATGTATAAAATTAAAGCTGATGGAAAGAAAAAGTGCTTTGTGAAAAAAGTAAATACTGTAATAATAGCTTAACAAAAACTTAAAAACCTTCTGAATGATTAACTGGAAAAAATTGGTACAAGTGCGTAATGAGGTGAATATTGAAGGAAAACTATCTATGAGCTAAAGAATAGAGGGCATTTTCGAATTTTTTTTCGTATAAAAACTGCTGACTCAATTTACAGGGGTGTTTTACTGTTGTAAAATTTTAAAATATTCATAGAAACGAAAGTGTGTTATAAACTGTCGGGTGGAAACAGAAGTTTGTCATAAAACTAAAGCGTATAATAAAACTGCTGCATAACAAAAGGGTATGATAAAAATGCCGCAAAATAATTTTAGTTTGTGTGTGAGAAATATACAGAAAAATCAAGCTTGTGAGTTCCGCACCTCAAATTGGAAATACGGAACCCTTATAAGATTACTCAAGTATCCCTCTATCACAGTCGTCAATAATAAATTATTTAAAAAATAAATTGCTGTCAAAAATTAAAGAATGGAAAAAAACAACAGGAAAAAAAATTTTGATAAATGATCTCGCATAAATAGTATCAGCGACTCATCCTCACGACTGATTTTTCGTACGATAAATAATTGATTAATTATGGCTGGAATTATTTATGATTGAACCATAAACCATTAACTGAACCATAAACCTTAAAGCAAACAACGGAGATAATATTATAGATGAACTGAGTCGAAAGTCCAAAAATAGTTACGTTGTGCAAATTGATTTTCAATAATAATCGTAATATTCTGTAATTTATTTGTGATTTTCACCAATTAAATTTTCATTAATATATTGATGACACTTTTTGTATATTTACGTAGAACATTTCATTTCATTTTCTTTTCTGATATCTATTTAAGCATTTTAATTCATGAATATACACAGATCAAGGTAATTTAATAACTTTTGGGGTCATTGTACTTGTCCTTCTTCATTTGATGTATTGGAAACAAATTAAGATTTAATTTAAAATTAAATTTTTTTTTTCGAAATAGTTTATTCGAAAAGTGGATTTGATGTGTAAATAGCGTTTCATTATAATATATCAGAAGGCATATAAACACGAAGTAGAAAATCTATAGGCTATCTACTTATACCTACCTTAGGAGTTTAAATGTAACGATAAAATTATGGTAATTGAGTCACAGCGCAGTCAGGCGTCGCTTTTGTAAATATACACCCATATTCATATTCCTTTTTTTGGCATATTTTTTATATATTAGTGTCACATAAAATTTAACCAAGCCCGTGATAATTACTGGCTCGCCTGTAACCAGTAGAACATGACACGCAAACGTTCAAATCCATTTTTTTGCTAATAGCAATAAGAATAGACATGTTGTTTGTTCCAAGGTAAGCCTTTTTGAGGATGATTATCACCTTCTTCACATGGATTCAAGGAAGTTTCGAACATTGGAGGATTTCCCCTAATTTCTCTTCTTAACATTATATTGACTACGAAGAATATTTTTTATTCGAAGTGCACTCAACTGTAAAATTACTCAAGGCTTGGGCAATTAAAATTTAAGAGACTTAGACACATTCAGTAAAGGTCAATATACAATAACACTTATTTCATTACGTTTATATTAAAGAAACAATGCACTAAGCAGAGATACGAGCAAAAACCCTTTATATTTCATGTTGAGCCAAAAACTGAATAATTGTCGATTGCAACTTCAGTCGTAGACAAATTTTATTTAAACTTACAGTAAGCCGTCTGCTGTCTGTTGATTATATATAGAAAATTGATCTTAGCAACGCAATCAACGTATGGTGAACCCGAGACAAGATATTATTTTCGGCAACGAGTTTTATTTGGTGCTTACGTCAACATCAAAGTTCCTTGAGGAGTGACGTAAGCTCCTAAATTGAATCCACGGATAAATCAACAATGTCGAAGTAATTATAAACTTCTACGTGCATTAGTGTGGCGCAGGCGTGATGCCCATATTTTCGTGACTGTTTTAGACATCTTTATAAACAACAACGTCGATCCAAACGAAGAGACTGGGCAAAATTGAAATATTTATTTTTTGTCAAAAGTAGAAACTATATTAGCGAAGTTATTTCTTTTCGTCTGTTAGTTTATCCGCAGCGAAGATCTGAAAAGAGCTATGTATGACGTTTTGTTTCAAAATTTCGACTATTCATTTTTTTTCTTTCTCTTTTCAAGACTGACCTTAAATAAAATATCTTGTGACGCGAAAGTAAATAAATGTTCATAAATAAACTAAAGGTTGTTGTTTTATATAATTTTTTGGAGACCTTATTTTTTACTATTAAATAATTAACTGAATACTCTTTTAAATTTATTATTTGGTAATATTCTAAGCAAATTGTACTTTTTTTATGTTCCATACTTAACATGGAAAAAACGGACTTCTTATTAGATTACTCAAGCCTTCTTCCGTCTGTCGAAACTGTTTTTCTCAGAAAATTATTAACACGGAAACTTGAGTATTGGTATAATGATAAAGCACACTAACCCACGTATATTCCGACAGTTAATACTCAAAAATATTCATACCAAATTTTAGAGGGTAAAATACATATCTTTTTTCATTTCATGTATCATACAGGATATCTATTGAAAGAGAGGCTTATAATTTTTCCAAACCTATTTTAAAATGTGAAAAATCTACAAAATTTTCCAAAAAACTTTTAAAATTTAAACTTAATATTTGACACAGTGTTAAAGCATATTAACCCGCATATACTTAAACAGTAAGCACTTAAACATATTCATATGAACATTTTTAGAGTAGGTAAATAAACTACTTAATTTTATATTCATCACCTGTATCATATGGGTATTCCATACGATTCCTATTGAAAGAGCAAGTTATTCATAATTCCAAAATAATTTTTCAGAACTTTACGAACAATAGTCCTAGATATATTGATAAAAATATCCACCAAAATATCTCTTTATCTCCCCAGTTGCTTAAACCAAAATTATGAAAAAAAACAGCATCACTTGAAGTTTACTTAAAAACTATAGAAACGATTTGATATTTTGTATTTTTAGAAGATATACATACTAGCCAAAATATTTACATATTAAAAAAATAGTTTAACATTTGTAAATAGTTCAATATAAACACTATACGCACTTAAATATTTAGGTACATATCTAAGCGTCCTAATCATCACAATGCGAATTCTACTCGTGCTTGAATGCTTTATTTTATTTATAGGTATATGACATAAAACGCAAGTAAAATGATAAGTTCACTTCCTTTCAAAATAAGTAATACTGTTACACAATGTAGTGAAGAAAAAAGCGACTCAAAGAAATCGAGAGAAGATAAAATGGTACAATGGTACAAATTACTACGTACGGAAGTGAATCTTGAGTAATGCAAAAGTACAGTGTATCCGCTCCGCAGATTACAAGGTAAAAGTCAAATTTCTATGACGATTTCGTTTTTTGAATTAAATGCAATTAGAATATTAGACGTAATAAAATGACTTGCACATGCAGTTGTAGCAGTTACGATTTTACGTGGCTTTTATCACTCCTTCATTTCTACTGCCGTATCGTCGATTATAACAATAGGTTCCAATTTGATTAATTCCACATAGTTATTTAAATATTACTGTTCATTATTTGCTTTTTTAATTCCATTTGTCGTAATTTCTCATACTTTACTTTGCATGATATCTTCATGAAAAATGCCACAAATTACTGTTGTGATTAAAGGGTAACGTGTAATTTTTTCTTTGAAAATTGTTGTCAATATTTGTGCAAATTGAATTGTTATGTATGACCAAATTACCCCTCAATGTCTTTCTATCAATAACATACAAGCTTTACTTCAAAAAGGTGATTAACCATAAAGACATGAGTGAACCAGACTGAAAAATATCTAATAGACAACAATGTTAGGAGACACAAATTAGAAGATCCCGTGTCGAAATACTTATAAAAACAAGTGAAGGACAGCTATAAAAAAGTCAACAGAAACGGGTATATCAGGATAGAGAACAGCATTCAATTATATCTGCTTACATTGACTGTAAATAAATAGGCAGATATAACAAGCGGGGTTGACTTACTATCGGTTGGTCGCTAGGATAAACATTCATATATAAACAAGTATCGATCAGAGGAGACAGATGAAGCAAAAGATCATTTAATGCTTAAAATAGCCTCCGTCAGTGGCAGAAACAACAATCTATTGGTTGATCACAATGAAAATGTTTATCAACCAATAGACTTTTTATTCCTACCGCTGACGGTTTGTTGCTCATAATTTTGAAAACGGTGATCACTCTGTTAATTGGCGTAAAGATAACCACGGTAAGCTGCTACCAAGTAGATTTATAATTGGAATTTCTACGCGGCTAGTCCGATATAGACTATGTACACCAATACTTATTAGTAAATATACTACTGAAAGATTTCAGGGAAAACGCTGCAAAGTATGCGGTCAACTAAACACTATGACTATGTGGAATCTTTGTATATGATATTGTCGAATAGTCAAATTCTATGCACATCAATATAATAATGCAAATTTAGTAACATACAGGCATATTTTAATTAATCAATGAAATTCCTGTTACACGAAAATAAAATTTACTATGTACTTTGATGTTTTGTTTTTAATTACGGTCATCTATTCTCGTTCTGCCAACGTTATATCTATTGTTATCCCTGCACCCATAAAACAATAATCATTACTATGGCTGGATTTCTTGCTTGCACACTGGGTGAACACCTCACATATACAGTGCCTTTTTCATGATCGAAAAGCCTATATTGTCACTGATGACATATTCTAATTGTTAAATATCTTATTAACAATTTAAGACTAGTTAAACTTCGACATCAACTGAAATCAGCGCTAAAGATATTTTATTTCTTCGTACTCCACATTTTACTGTGTTAAACTTGTTTTACGCACCACCGCCTAGAATTGAATTTTACCGTAATTCTCAACTTTCTCAAGGATTTCACAAGCACTCATGACTAAGTAACCCCTATTTCGTCAAATTGTAACTTAGTTTATTTAAGAACAAAGCTGTTATCGTTATTTGTAATAAAGTAGCTAGAATAATTCGTTTTTCAAGATAGAAATATCCTTTCCTCTTTTTTTGAGTAATTACTTGCAAAAAATAAGCAACTGTTACCGGTCAGTATCCGGGTTAAAATTAAACAAAAAATTATTTAAACACGTTGTGTTGAAACAATTTGATCCGTTATATAGCTCAATAGTTCTATTTAGCTTTGACTGTTGTTTTTAATTTATCGTTCCGTATCTTCTTTAAACTGTAGCGGTGACCAAAACCAAAATATGTTATTTAGAACACTTTTAAAAATTACCATGATAACGCAATAAAAATACCTGTGAATTACGAGTAGAACACCTTTAAAGGTTTCCTATACGCTTAAGTATATATTGGTTGTATTTTTTCACCTGCTATACGGCACTTTATTCAAAATAATAAAAAGAAAGACGAAATAAATATTTTGAAAGAAAATGTTTAATAACTCATTTTTTTTATTTTTCCTATTTAAAATACTGTGTGAAAACAGGTCTCTAATGAAAATAATGAAAGAGCATGATGTCCACACTTTGCGAATCGCGAGTTAATATTAGTAAAGATATTTAATTTTGAGAAAGGGTTTTCTGATAGCTTTAAAAATTTTATTTTTTTTGTGAGTTTATGTAATTAATTAATTAAATAATTTCTTTGTATCAATATTTTTTATCAAATATTTTATAATATATTAAAACATAATCTTTTTTTAATTTTGACCTTTGAAGGCGATTATCACTGAAACGATTGGATTTTTCCACATTCACCAAGATATTTTACTTTCTGAATGATAAGAGAAATCAGTCTTGGGAACAAATATAAATATATGTCTAGTACCTTTCTATACATCACCGGCGTAAAAATATCTTGAACATCTTAAAAACTCTAAATATGTATAAGATCGTCGCTATAGTTCTGCGGTAAACCTGACATAAACTTCTAGCAAACTTTTATTTTTCCCAATTTTCAGTTTAGCAGTTTCGGAAATAGGGTGGCATAATATTTTTTGTGGACGCTTTAAAATTTTGCAAAAAAATAGTTTTGAAATTCTTATAAGTTGTTTTTTCAAATAATAATCAGCACAAACATGAAGTGAAAAAAATAATTGATTACTGAATTTGGTCGCTCAAAATTTCCATATGAATATTTGTAAGTATTAACTGCTGAAATATATGCTGGTTAAATAAAAATAAAAAACGTGTTTATTCGGTAGCCACAAAATAAACTTAAAGTAAATTATTAAAAAAACTGATAAATGTGGTTATGTCACATTCAAATAAAGACCTCCTCCAGCTGTTTCCAGCGCTAACAGTCTATTGCAAAAATTGCACAGTTCTTTGTTATGGCTTCTTTTTCTATCTCGTCTGGCCAGCGTATGTGTGGTCTGCCTTCTCTCCTTTTGCCTAATAATCTCCTTCACAGTCTCACTATTTTTATCCACTAGGCTGTGTGCATCCTATTAACGCGACTTGCACTTTATCATTTCTCTATTCTAGCGCATTGTAGAGCATCTATTAATTTTCTCTCTCTTATTTTTATATGTCTTATGTTCTTAAATTTAACCTTGAGGATACTCTTCTCCGTGACTCTCTAGAACATGGTAATTTTGTTTTGATTTCTTTTGTGTATTTCCAAGTTTGACACCCAACACATTCCTATCTTTTATATTTACTTCCAAACCATTTCCAGATTTATTTCTATACAAACAAGATGTAGAGAATCGAGCATTTATTGTAAGTATATCTTGTATGCTTCCTGATAGTAGCGTATAATCCGTAAATTCAAGATGAATGAGATGTTTCCCAATTATGAAAATACTTTTGTTATTCCAACAGAGGTCCTTCATGATATAATGTAATACTGCTGTTAATAAAGTCGATGAGAGCGGGTCTTCTTGTCTGACTCCTCTATAATTCGACCTATTATTGACTTGGAAATAACTTTCGTTTTAATATTTTGTTAATGAGTAGGGTTGTTGGTGTGAATGATACATTATCTGATGTTTTTTCGCCATTTCAACTTCTCTGAGATGAAGGATTTTTCGTTTATTGAAGTCATTTTTCTTACGGAACGCAAGTCAAATGACTTCAATGAAATTCTGTTTATTGCATATCGTTGTCTCCGTAACTATGTTTTTATTTTTAGTTATGTCGCCTGATACCCCTATTATTAGACCAAATTTTCAATTTTTGCGGACCTTTTTAGTAATACCTCTAGAACTATCTTACGTAAAATCTTATAACTCATTCTTTCAATTGATACACAACGCGACACAGGAAATTAGAAAAAAAATTATGTTATATTTGCCTCTCTAAAATTTCCATATGATTTTTTTTAGTATAATCTAGTGGAATATATACGATTGAATATGTTTTATTAGTGTGCCAAATTTCAAGTTGCTGTGACAAACGATTTCTAACTAAAACAGCTATGACAGAAAGACAAACAGACGAACACGTGAATGATCTTATGAGTATGTTTTTCTTTTATTTTGAAGTAGGACTGCTAAAAAGGAAATGCCTTTATTTAGATACAGACATAAGATTGTATGAAATTTCCTATCCAATATTTGCCGCAAATGACAACTTCGCCTTATCATCTAATCGCTTCTAGTCGCTCTTTCCGCAAAGCTTTGACGGAACCTTAAGGTTTAGACAAATACAGACACTGAATGAATTTTAATATATCGTTGTAAGGAATACGTACTTAATTAACAAAGGAGAAAGCTTAAAATGGATCCACCCCCGAAAAAAACAAGTTGTACCTAATTTTCACATATTGAAAAAAAATACTTTAAAAAATCCATTATTTTGGTCATTATTCATGTTTCAAACCTAAATTTAATTAAAAAGTTTTATGACCGGAACTCAAAAATCACGTTTGAAGACCCATTAAAAAATATTAAAAGACAGGTGATTGCTGGTGCACCTTTGGCACACCAGCCCTCATTTTACTGCCATTCACGTCATTCTGCTCCAGTTGTAATAACCACGCACGTAGTACTAGTGGAACTAAAACAAAGTGACTGGAAAGTGCGTCAGCTGTTGTTCACGGTTGTAAAACAAAGGCGGAAAAGAATTATCGACTGTTTATTCAATTTCACTTTTCTATTTTGTATCACGGCTAAGCACATTAATCTAGTCTCGGAACGCTTTCAGCGGTGTTTTTAGTACTTAGTGGCGAACATTAGTAATTATTTTAATACGAATATTGTAATGGTAACCCTTAAATATATTAACTACAAGAATTTAGTGTTTTCATTAGGTAGTCCCTATGAATAAACATGTTTAAATCGTTAAAAAAATATTGCTCAGTAATATCTAACAAAGCAAAAATTTAAAAAATAAAATGGTAAAATAGATCACTCAAAAATTTTAACGTTGCGCTGAACGATATGAAGTACGCGCTAAATATGTACAACAAACAATTCTTTTCGATTTAGTAACGAAATTACATAATAATTAATATTTTTACAATAATTTGAACCTTTCAAATGACCTATGTTTTAATCATTGAAAATGTTGCTCAGTGATTTCTGACAGCGTAAAAATAACAAATATAATGGTAACGTGAGCATTTGAAAGTTAAAACGTTGCGGCAAGTAGTGCTTATGTATTAGGCCTCAAACATATGTTGTGTCCGTTACGTATTTGGCCTCAAATATATGATGTGTCCGTTACATATTTGGCCTTAAAAATATGATAGTATTTCTGAATTTCGATCTCGATTCAATTTTCATATTATTAATTGATGGTGATTCGTGATCAGTGCAATTTTTGTATTTTTTCATTACTTTATAACGTTTTGAACAACTATATACTTGTTCTTACCTCAGTGACAAATTATGAAATTATCTGCACATGGCCTATATTTTCGTTTCGCCAAAAAATTTTTGCTTTCAAAACTCATCTAAAAAAATTATACCTGCCTTGACTTGATTGATCGTCCACCTTTCCAATTATTAAACTAAAAAGCTTCCTATTAAGAATAAGAGGGCTAAATTCTAGTATTCGCCAAAATATTGTGCTGCTTATGGAATCTATGATCTATCTCATTTCTAGATAATAATTTTGTCGTAAATATTCCTGCCATTTGGACAATATAAAGTCAAGTTGCTGATTATAGACTCAATGAGTAAGCACCAAGTCGATGACTAAAAACTACAAGGACCACTGGACTTTGATAAGTTGCGTCTTCGTTAAAATAAGAACAGACACCTGCCGAGAAAATGTAAATCGAAATATCCCAAGTCATCTCATAGACTTATTATTCTAGATCGTCGAACAAAGGTAAAAGACAGCGCAATGATGTATAATAGCGATGTAATGTGTTAGAAAGAAATAGCTATATAAAAATGCTAGAACCGTTTTTTTCCAATACAGAAGACACACTGGTGTCTCGCGGAAAATTGCGTTCGCTGTTTTTTAACGATTTTGAATTTATCCATTATTTTTTTTTTTTAAACAATCTGTGTAGAATTATAGTGGCCTGTTCTGTTCTTTACTGTGGTGCTACGCATCGAAATAATCCAGGTAAATGCACATTGCACAGGTAATTCGTAAATAATTCATACCGTTTATGTTCAAAAACCCACACCGAAATGACTATTTCATGTATAATAATTTACAGAATAATATTCCTAAATATACGTAAAATAAAGATATACGTTAAAATACCATAATTTACGGAGTTTGTGTGTAAAGACATTTATTTAAGGTTTACGCTAGTGTTAATCTTATTGATAATTTTGTTGATGAAATTGATTGGGTTTTGTATTGTTGGATGCAATTTCATACCAACAGAAATACAGGCTCTTTTTAGAGTTCAGTAACAAATTAGGAACTTTATAATTTCATCATGTCTTTCCGTCCCTTTTCTATACAGCGTAGTAATGTCGTTTCTAAATGTTTTGCGACTATAAATATTTTTCTGGTTTATGTGTTTAGTTAATTCGTGGAAGCTTGAGATAGATTTTTTAGCCTACTCCGTCAAATGGAGTATTAAAGAATATTTATAATTGTCTCATCTTTCATTTGTACGGTTTAAAAATCTGAATTAAATCATAATAATATAACTCAACCATTACTCCAAATATTTGATGTCATAACCTTTAAAATGTAACATTAAAATTAATTTAATGCAATTGATATTAACAACTTTATAAAGTTACCAAATTATAAACAGTTAATAATATTACATTTAATATAAATTAGGTCGTTTATTGAATTTTTTTAAAGATTATCCCATAAAAAATTAATAATTTATTTTAAATTATGAAATAATTTGTAATATAATAAATAGTTATAAACATTTAATTTATATCTTTATACTAAACATTTTTTTAAAAGTGTTAAAATGTAATTTCTTTTTATTTATATCAATAATTATGCTACGTTAACTAAATTAATTAACTCTTTTAAATTGAGTACATTTATATTTCAAATAATAATTTATTGAACTCTGATTTACTAAACAAGATACAATAAATCAAATTTACTTAAAATACAATAACTTTTTTAATAATTTCTGATTTCCTATACAATACTAATTAAATTCAATTTTGTAATTTTTTTGTTTTAGAATATTCTAAATTTGAATTGTAAAATTATTCTTATTATAACAAAATAAATATTTATCCAAATTTTTGATGTAATAAACTCTTCTCAATGTAAATGAAATTGGTACTTAAAGAAAGCTTTAATTTGTTTTCAATATGATTTACCATTGTTTCATATTTCAATCTTTGTTACTCCAATTGAAAATTGTTCCCAATATTTATATAAACTAATAAAAAAAATCAAAAATAGGATCTGTTACAAATATACAAAGATTTTCGACATCCTCGATATTATTGAACATCACTAAACTTAAATTAGAGTTATCGACATAATCGATGAACATCACTAAACATAAATAATAACAAATAAAGATTATCGACATCATCGATATTATTGAACATAACTAAACTTAAACTAGAGCAAGAAAAATTCATTCAGGTTACGCGGAATTTTAAATTGATGTGATCTATATAATAGGTCTATGGGTAATCTGAACATTAAATCAACTTAGTGTTTTATGATAGAGCAAACTGCAAATTTTTTGGGAAAGATGTAAATTCGCTCTGAGATATTAGTACACAGGACAAGTGAAATATTTAAAAATATAATTTGAAAATATTTCACTATTAAAAATTGGATTCTATAAAATATTTCATATTTACAACACATACCTGCCACATATTATAAAACTCTCTCGGTAAACAGTATTTATAATGAAGTGAGAAAACCCTATCGCGCATAATATCTGTAAAAACCGAAAGGCCAACATAAACGTATATTGTCTTATATTATGTACTGTCATCGCTAGTTTTGATGTTCACTAGGTGCAATAAAAGTTATTACAAAGGACTGAGCATATTGAAGGTGGGCCAGGTACCCACCACGATATTTCAAGAGATTTTAGCCAGTAAGATAATTTTATTTTAAGTACCAATGTTTTTTGTAAATCTAACAAAATTTGTAAACAACACTTCGATCTTGGCAGTCAAGCATTTAAATAAAACCATTTTAATAAACATCGCATATTCAAAATCAGTGTCAAATAATATCTTTTATTTCTGAGCGTCTTAAGAAAATAAGTCGCTAATGTTGCAAAACTCTAATAATAATTGGATATTGTTATTTCACCTATATGCCCCATAACATGGTTCTTCGAGCCAGATAAAATACCGGATTAATTGTGAAAATACAGCAAAATATTCAAATGACGTAAAGTTATACAGTATGACAACAGCAACTGTAATGATAACTCATTAAAAAGAATACCAAAATTTGAAGATTTAGTACGGCATATCCAACGATCGTTAAACACGAAGTGCATAAAAATCGTTAACGCGAAAGCCTTCAATTAATGAAGATATAACAATACACGAGGAAAATCATCAGCCGAAAGCCGAGAAGCGGGAGCAAAACGTTGCAGACGTCATCCCTCCAGAGCCAACGGACGGTCCTCATCACCACCATCGACGGTAACTCATCTACAGCGAATACAGTCAACACGGGTGCAACCAAACTGGTCAACATGGCAACAACAAAGATAAGTGAACAAATCTCCTGTCCTTTCCTTTATAATAATCCACCACATTTGCATTGACATCGTATTGTCATATAACTCTTTAAATTGCGGTGCAAAATAGGTAAAATAGTTGTCGAAATGCCAAATACTGTAATATAAAAAATAATAAAAAAAGAAAAAACAGCACTTAAACCGAAATTCACAAAATTTAACAATTATATTCAAAACGAAGAAAACCATAATAACACAGAAATAAAATTACGTTTAAAACATATAAGCAGTATACTAAACTAAATTTGAAAAAATCCAAACACATGTAATCAAACTGACTAACGAGACTTCAACCGACTTTGATGAATTTGAAAAATTGTATTATGCACAATCATTTATGCCCCAAACAATATTATGGATATAGATAAAGTAAATCCAATGCTGTCCACATAGCACAACATATTGCAAGCTCAAATGAAATACATAATTCAAATACGACACGATCGCACCATATAAAACTACCAAAGGTTGAACTTGTAACTTTTGACGGCTTTTATGAAGAATGGGTGGATTTCTATACAAATTTTCAACAATTCGTTTATGACCACCCGTGGTTCCTTGGAAAAATAATTAGAAAAAATCCAGTATTAAAGGTCTAGTTTGAGATACGAGGCGATAGGTGTAATTGAAGCATTAGAAGCATCCGAGGAAAATTATTTAGTTGCATGGAAATCGCTAAAAGCCCGTTTCCATAATAAATGCGTAATCACACAAAATCACGTTTTTATATAACACAAATTACCAACGATGACTAAGGAATCTGCTGCCGGATTAAGAAAGTTGCCATATACGAATTTAACTCACATACGATCTTTAAAATCATTAGGCGATGAGCAGTGGATTTGAGCACCCACACAGAATGGAAAAAATCTATTAAAGGCACCGAAATGTGCGATTTCACAAAATTTTTAGAGGAACGCTGTCAAATATTAAGAATGACGGCCATAAGCGCAGATTTAAACTAAGCAAATAAAGCTGGTCGTTCACATCAAAAACAAGCATTAACAACCACACAAAAAATTAATAACTGCATTATTTGTAAAGAAAATCATAAAATTACAAAAGACGGAAGTAAATGAACGCATTGAGAAAATTAAGCAGCTAAAACATGTTTAAATTGTTAAAATATTGGACACCGTATTGGTAAATGCAAATGGTCAAGATGTAAGAAATGCGGGAAAAAACATAATAAATTGATACAATACAATAAAGGGAATAATTATAATCATCAACTAAAATAATAAATAATAGACAAATCTCCGGAAAGCTTAAACATAAAGGTGCATAGTGCCATAGTGGCTACGCAGGTTTTATTATCGACGGTGCTAATTAGTATAAAAGGAAGGAATGATGAAATTGTTCAAGGTCGAGTTTTAATGGACAAGGGATCGTTGCCGCATTTCATAACAAACGCCAGGTTTTGTTATGAAATGCGGCTGATTAAAATTACCATTCCAAAATATAGATCTCTCGGCAGACGGTTTAAATCGGCTAGAAACTCGTATCAAACAGTCAAAACAGAAATACAAACAAAATTCAACAATTACAGTGAAATAGTAGAATTTTTAGTCCTTCCGCTAATTTGTAACCATTCACCAAATGAATAAATAGATAAACGCGTTCTCAAAATACCTCACAATATAAAACTCGCCGATCCAAAATTTTATGAACCGGGCGAAATTAATGTGTTCCTCGGCGCCGAAATATTTTACGAGCTAGTATGCACTGGAAATAAAACAAAATTAGGATAATTTTAGAAAAATGGGCAAGGATTAAAAAATATCCAAAAATAATAACAGCATGCCAACGTTTAACTCACTACAGCAACACATATAAAAATGTTGGAAAATAGAGGAAGTAGAAAAAAGGATATTTTTATTTGAGGAAAAATATCAAGCAGAGGAAAATTTTAAACTCACCACTCAACGAGACAATAGATCAGGGTGCACATCATTCGTCTACCATTTAACTAAAAAATAGGAAATCTAAGTGAATCATACAAAAGCGTCAAGACAAAATTCTATGCATTAGAGAAAAAACTGAATAAAAATCCAGAGTTAAAAACACAATATATTGAAGGTGTACGTGAACCTATCACACTAGGACACATGAAACGTTGCAATTCACATGAAATTAAAGAACATCATTGTTTGCTACCACATCATCCTGTAATAAAAGAATCAAGCTCAACCACAAAAGTATGAATCGTGTAACGCCTAATCGAGAACTAGCACAGGAATTTCTTTGAACGATTGCATAAAAGTCAGCGCAGTCGTTCAAAGTACAAGCTTTGACATGATGCATGCATACAAATTCTTCTCAATGAACGGCAATTTAATTTGATTGCGAAAAAATGAAAACGATGAGTTACAAATATTTACAATCCCGGTAGTTTTATTCCGCTGTGCATCGGCACTAGATTCGACTACACGCCTTCTCAACCAGTGAGCTCTGGATGAACGTTCAAGATTTCCAGTGGCCAGTGAAATAGAAAAGTAGACGATGTAATGATAGGAACAGATACTATCAAAGACGCAAAAAACTTATACAAGGAACTCATTAAGCATTCGTCAGCTCAACAGGGGGATTTACTCTTAGAAAATGGACATCGAACAACTCTGAGATTGTAGAGACTATAGGCGAAAACTTGCTAACATCAATCTATTTCCGGAGGATATATCTCAAATAAAAGCATTAGGCATTCAATGGAAAGAAACAAAACAACGAAATCACAGACAATGAGTATACACACGAGCATACAGAACGAAATCACAGACAGAGATAAATCTAAAATTCACTAAACGTCACATATTATCAAACATTGCGCGGACTTATAAACCAATCGGTCTGATAGGCCCAGTAATAATTTGTGCCAAAATGCTTATGCAAAAATTGTGGCAATGCAACGGTGGATGGGATGATTTATTACCTGAAGACATATGGACCTCTTGGATGACGATTCAACAACGTTATCGATCCTGACTAAAATCACATTTTCAAGAAAAATTATAATAGCATTCGCTCAGCACGTTGAAATTCATGGATCATTTGACGCTAGTGAAAAGGCATACAAGGAGTATGAAATTATGTGAGATCTATAGACAACACCGGAGAAATATTTACAAATCTATTATGCTCAGAAAATCGAATTGCCCCACTAAACCAATATCATTATCTAAGTTGGAACTATGTGCGGTATTATTACTCTCACAATTCTTAAAAACTGTCTTACCTGCCCTTTATCGAACAATTGTCGAAGTTTTTTGTGATCTGATTCATTCATTGCTTTGCAATGTATTAATATACAGCCATATTTACTCAAAACGTTTGTTGCCAACTGAATTTCAGAAATTAGACACTCAACAAAAACGATGCATTGGAGACATGTGCCATATCAGAAGTATATGGCAGAAGTTCTTTCACGAGGGCAACTACCACTGGAATTTAAAATAGTAATCGCTCAGAAACAGGTCGGTAATGACTACGACTAGATGAAGGTGAATCGCCAAACAGTATCGTAGAAGTGGTACTATTAACGGAATTGAAACCGGTAATTATGACTACCATTACAGACTCAGATTCATTTTTAACTAAATACTCACGAGTCAGCAAAGTCAAACGCGTTCGAGCGTATATATTGCGATTTTAAAACAATATCATGAAACACCAACGTAAATCTGTTGGATACCTCACAAAGAAAGAGTTAGACTCTGCGCTAAATTTGATAGTAAAATGATCCAACAAGAATGTTTTAAGAACTAAATTAAACAATTATCCACTATAAGGCTGCTTAACTCTAACAATGAAATTCGAGCATTAAATCCATTTTTAGACAAAGACGGACTTATTCATGTAGGCGGCAGATTAAAGAATTCAGCATTTTCATACTCTCGTAAATTCGCAATTATCTTACCTAAGACGAAGAGAACGTGATGTACGTTACTGACTTACTTATACCCGATCAACACCTCATAAATTTACATAGCGAAGTACAAGCAACTATAAATGCAGTGAGTTTAAAATACAAGCCCGTTAACTGTAAAAATGTAACAAAATCAATTATCAGAAAATGTATTACTTGTTTTAAGCCAAAACCGACTGACTGTCCATACTTTATGGGCGATCTTCGGAGCAATAGAGTTAACAAGCTAGACCATTTTTAAATGTGAGAATCGGTTATTGTGGGCCATTTCATATAAAGAAAAAATATATGAAAACCGTGGTAAAACAAAAGCTTATACCCGCATATTTATATCTTTTACAACTAAGGCGATTCACGTTGTATTAGTTTCAGACTTAAGCTCTGCCGCATTCATTGCTAGTTTGCGCAAATTATTTGCTAGACGTGGACAAGCTTTAAATTGATATTCTGATAACGCAATCAATTTCGTTGGTGCAAAAAATTAAATAGACAACTTAAAAAACTTAATACAATCAGACATTCATAATGACAGCATAATACAAGTTTTAAATAATACGGGGACAAATTGGCACTTCATACCTCCAAGACCACCGCGTTTCGATGGACTGTGGGAGGCCGCCGTAAAATCATTCAAGGCTCATTTTATACGAACGATAAGCGATAAACTGTTCACCTACGAAGAGTTAGAGACATACGTGGTAGAAATTGAGGCAATCCTTAATTCGAGACCCATAATGCCTTTATCCGAAGATTCCAACGACCTTTAAGCCTTTACTCCTGCACACATCCTCAAAGGAGATACGTTCACAAGTATTCCTGATCCAAATTTGACAGTTCACGCAATTAATCGACTGTCAAAGTGGCAACATATCCAGCACCAACGCCACCAAACAACACTTTTGGAAAAGATAGTACAAGCAAAACACATAACCAAATAAGAACCGGTATGCTAGTTTTTCTGAAAGAAGACAACGTACCACCTTTATACTGGCTACTTAGATACATCACAGACGTTCATCTAACAGACGATGACGAAGTTCGTGTCGTCACCGTCAAGACACATTCAGGAACTTATAAACGATATATATCCTTTACCTTTAAATGTAATTAATCATTAAAAGAATATGTATAATTTAAGCAACAAAATTCAACTTTATATTTTGTAATTCATTTATTGAATGTGGTTCGTTCAAAGATTACAAGGACTAAGCATCCCGAAGGCGGGCCAAGTGGCCTCCCCATCACAATAGTTTAAAACATTTTATCCAATAAGATAATTTTATTTTAAGCACTGATGTTTTTTGTAAATCTAACAAAATTTGTAAACGACATTTCGATCTTGGCAGTCAAACAGTTGACATAATTTTAATAAACATCACATATTCAAAATCCGTGACAAATAATTCATTTTTTTTTGTGAGCGTCTTAATAAAATAAGTGGCTAGTGTTGTAACAGTCTAATTATAATTAGATATTGTTATTTCACCTATAAACCCCTTAACATTCACATTAATTAACATGATGGCATTGAAGTTGCTCATAAAAAAAAACTAAATGAACATAAAATCAATAGAAATATTTGAAAAATAATAAATAGGCTTAAAGATATTTTGAATAATATCTTCATTACTCTAATAATGGATGACAGCATATAAGAGTAAAAAGAAACCGCGCTGCTAAGGGTATTTTTTGTTAATCTTTTTTTATGACTAACAAGTTTTTTCTGTCTTTATGCTTTCAATTCACGTTAAATTGTAATATTCTTTCTTAATTTTATATAAACTCTATGTAAAAATTGTTCCCATATTCTCCAGTATTTTGCAGAAACCGTTATCTTCTAGAGCCTAGCGAAAGAAGCAACCAAATTGAATCATCAAAGCCCGCTAAACGCCCCCAGCTGTCTATTATAATGTGAAGACATTGATTCAGCATTATTCTGAGAATAATTTCATTCACGCGATTCTTAAAATTACTGAGCTAACGGTGGTACTTCCATTTGTCCAGTATTTTTGCTGCACATGTATTCAAACTATAACCGTGAGCGCGATGTACATGAGTCATTTGTGAACGTACGCAACATACACGCTGATGTCATTGTGCAAATAAAAAGCGATATTATGTGGTTAAAACAACGAATATTTTAATGGTGACCATTTGTTATCGCGTGTAGCGGAGATGTAAATTCACATATTTTGAATGACAGGAAGTCGAAAATTTCTTTTGGCCAAAATATTGATATGATATTCTCCTAAATATTATACTTTCAAAAATATATAGTTAAAATCAAAATTAAAAAGAATTGACTAAGTTGCACCACGGTGATGAATGGTTGCTCAGCCCTTAAAGGCGTTACGACTTACCTTGTGCGATGCCCCCTGCTGCTTGGGTCTTTGCATCTGCGTCATTATTCTTTTTGGTTTATCTCTTATCGATTTATCCGTTATTATTTACATACCTCTTGTCAATCACCTCAATTTTACCGTTAACGCATTTTTACTGTTGTTATTGCGGAGAACCTAATTTCTGGAGGTGAAAACACATTTTTATAGTTTTCGAATAAGAATAAGTTTGAAGATACGCAAAGCTCGACAAAAATCTGAATCGAGATTTTTACGTGCGTCTTTACAACGAGCGCAACTAAGAATGATGAATGGCGCTACTCTGATTAATAGTTTATGATTACCACAATATAAACACTTCATAACCTCAACGATAAAATAAACGATACTATTTGCTACATACAACATTCCAAAAGAGATACTGGCTCAAGTTTTTCAAAAAAGTAAATGTAGCATGGCTGTAAATGTAGCATGGCATTTTAAATTATTTCACTTTTAATAATATCCGAATTGTGATTACATTACTGTCAGATTTGTTATTGATTCGTCTGTGCTTCTAAGATATAACAAGCTGAATAGCTCTTATACATATTTTTGGGCATAAATATGTGCTATATGATACCAAAAATAAAATAGAACAATACCATTTTATTGCGAGACAACAAAGAAAACAGTCATTCGATACAGTCTTGCGCTTGTAAGAAAGTGCAGCATGGCGGTACAGTTTATTTATAGCAATTTCAATAATAAAGTTCATACAGCGTAGTTGTACTAGCTGTACTATTGAAATTGCATCTTGTCTTGTCAACAAAGGTTTTCAATATGTACTTTACATAATGGTAGGCTATAGATATACAATGTGGAACCAACGATTCTATTATAGGTTCTAACCTGGGCAATAAGCGACTTAGAGTTGTATAAATGCCATGGAAGCTACTAAAGAAGCTCGCCTACCCGTCGATTGGAGAAGTGGGGAAAAAGGACTTATTTGAAAGATAAAGAATTTTAATTTTTTTAAATTGAAACATATTTTTTAAATTATATAAACGTATCCAAAGTATACAATATTCTTAAAACATTAGAAGAATCTCGTCTCACTAAAATAGGCTAGTATTAAAACATACATAAATAATATTTTTTGTAAATGAATACCTGCAATAGTTTTTGTTAGTCATACAATCCTTGGACTATAGACTACCTAAAAATGCTACATAGACTTTGGGCGCTCCTTTCGTGAAAAACCTTTCAAAGTTTATATAATGAGCCCTATGTTGTATCAGTAAATTTACTTAATGTATACGTTAGCTAACGCACGGCAACGACGCTTGTATTTACGTTCTCGTTCAAAATATGTATGTTTTATAGCGTTATCCTTCCCTTTGTTATTCGTTAACGCAACACATGCAAAAGCTATTTTTCTTTGGTTGAAGAGAAAAGAATAGATGGCATTACACAATTTTGCGACCAGAAAGAAAAGGACGGAGTGATTGGTCGACGGTGACAAGAAATACATTTTTTAGTTCGTCTCTGTTCGGTGTTTTATAGGTTATTTTGTTCTAGTTGCACGTCAAGTAAAGTTTTTATTCGTAAGGTTTCGTGTCACTTTCAACGTCACGTTGCAACGACAGCATCGACATGGAGCGTATGGGGCATATAAAATATGAAAATGCAGATAGTACTCAAGCAGGTACAACTTAGCGAACACCTAATGCCTAGCCGTCGGTGTCATCTCTAGAAACGAAGAGTCCGTAAAACGGCTTGTAGTACAAGATCGAGTGGATGGCAAAAGAAACCGAGTCTAAGCACCAATCATTTGAACATGTCTAATCGGATTCCACAATAGCGCTATGCACGAATAATGCCATCATCCGCCGTGGAGAAACTTGCAACAACAACACTTTGTATTTGCATTTCTTATTATAAATTGGTGGCAATTCGACAAAAATTAGTGTATCACATTAAGATGAATTTAAAGTGAAAAAATTTTCTTTCTATGATCTTTTATGACTTTCATTGTGGTCTCAATCAAAAATAAAGTAATGATCAGCTTCGATTGACATTTTATGTTAAAACCTCATTCCACCTTAGTGTTGACAACTGATTTAACGAGTTCAAGCGTGGTAGGATCACCAATCTCAGTAATCTGCGTTAAGGGCATAGCTCGAAAGCGACAACTGAATAACATCAATGCTATGCGACTCGTGATAAAACTGACAATAGTGTAAACCTATCAGCAAATTCGGAAATTATCAGGAAAACTTAGACATTGATACTAGACAAATACAGAAAATTCCAAATGTCAGGAAGCTTTGTGTTTAATGGGGGTACCCATTAAACACAAAGCTTCCTCCTAAACAAAACACCTGTTAAGCATACACAAAGCTTATTCCTAAATGAATCCTCAAAAATACCGTCTTGTTGATTGGTGTCGCGAAATGTCAGAAAAATGCGATGAAGATCATTCAAATGCTGTATTCGATATCGTCACGATTAACGAAAAGTGGATATACTATTGTGAACTCGAAATCAGAAGGAAGACTTGCATACAGAGTTGAAGAAAGAATCATGAGTTATTTGGATTTTTGATATTCTAAAAACTTTCAACGTTACCTCTCGAATAAGTCCGGCTTCTGAAAACTATACCGTTCTCGAAATATGCTCTTTACCTTAGCTAAGGAATTCAATGTAGATAGTACCTATTGTTTTTGGATAAAATCATCAGCTTCGGATGTTTAGCCAAAAATGACTTTTTTTGTTTATTCGAATATAACGGGCAAGTTAGTCGCCAAAATATTATCGAAGTAACTTGCGTATAATATAAAAATGAACGTCGCAATGTTATGCTTACTTTCGATACATTAGTTGATAGATCGGATTTGCGTGGTAAATTTTGGTATTATGATTATTTTGGTGAGACATTATTCTATTTATTTAGTTGTAGTTCGAAATTTAATTATTTCAATAAATCAATTGTAATTTTAAAAAGTATAATTTGTACTTTAAGGAGTAATTACGTAACAACTTTTCTCTAATATTAATTTTTTTGTAACATTTTTCATTTTTTATTTCACCATGAGTGTTTTTCGCTAATCGGAAAATTTCTTTTGGAAGTTTTTGGTCAAGGGTTTCCACCAGATCTTAAAATGGGAGAAAGGCTTTCATCAATGGTGTAGCTACAGATACTAAAGTTCATCGGCCTCATCTCTAGAACTGAAAACTTCGTGGAATGGCTTCTAGAACAAGTGCGAATGGACTGTCCATTATTATTTTATAAACGTAGTTTTGTTCTTCCAATTAAACGCTGTACTCAAATATCAGTTTTAACTTTTGTTTATAGTTTGGCATTCACAATTTATTGCAATCTTCCGTAATTATTTGTAGTGATTTAGTTTATTGAATTAAAATGATTTAAATAAGACAATTATTTCGCAAAAGTTGTTGAATCTATTAAATAAATAAATTAGGCATATAATTATTGTTATAAATTACTAACAGAAACAGGTCAAGTCACTCAAATTGAATTACTCGCAACTAAGATTGATTACGTACAGGGCTGCCACCTGTAATTTAAATTAAAATAAACCCCAATGTATATGCCTCAAAACACCTAGTACTTTTGAAACAGTTTTAAAAATGTATTTTCCGATTATCACGTGATCTTACAGAGCTCCTTTTAGAGAAAGTGAAGAGATGAAAATAAAGAAATAATACTTTCGTCCTTAAGAATACGGATTGACAAAATCGTGCATTAAATAGTATTGGAAAAGGGGTACGTAAAAATTATAAGAAATATATATTAAAGCGTAATTTTTTGTTCCATTTCACTTTGCATTTTTCGTCAAAAAAGAATCCGGTGCATTCCCTTAGATATGCATATTCCTTCCGAAAGGTCCAATGAATGTCGACAAGACCTTGACGTGATAATGGAACCTTGCATTATGCAATTAATTCGCTGGTAGGCGATTGTAAATCTAATTATGTGCTATCGGTGCCAGCGCTAAGACATTCACAATTATTCAGCACAGTTATGCGTAACCACTGTTATATAACGGTCTGCCGAGAAGCAGATTTGAATAGAATTAAGTCAACTAGACGACCATGAGTGCTATGCATGTAAGCTGTTTAAAATGCAAAATATATTTTGCTACAAGTGTTTTAGTGCATGTATTATTTAAATGCACCACGTACCTGACACTATTAAATATCTAAAAAAACAATATTAATCAAGCTTATAAAAGTTTCGATAAGTAATAAGGACGTCGGCTTTATGTTAAGAAAAGTATTTACATATAAATGCTGATTGGCGTAGACAATTACATTTTTAACAAAGGCCGAATCTCATAATCATTGGGATTTTATCTTTCAGAAGTCGCAATTATTTCACAGGAATGAAGTCATATTATAAGGTGAAAAGACTAATAATGTTATTCAAGTCAAAGAAAAATTTATTCTCGCACTCTGATACCTATTACTCAATGTATGCTATCAAGGTATGCATTGAGTAGTACAAGCTACAAATATAAATTTGTCAGGTTCTATTTCTAAAAAGGTACAGCTTGAACTTCTACACTGGTATTTTATTGATGGATGTATACACTGGTATGCATCCATCAGCGTGGCCTCTAACTTTTTTAATTATTTAACGAATAAGCTTATCGTCAGAACTGATGAAAACTAGTTAGAGATCAAGTTAAACTAATTAGAGAAAACTAGAAATCTTGGTCCTTATTATATAGATACATAACACTTGATTATTATACGTACTGGAATTACATATTTGACATTACAATTATATATAATAGTATATATACTTGGTGATTAAAATACTCTAGGTTCTTTATATTACCTGTACCTGTGAACACCTAACAAAACACCTGTTAAGCACGAGTAGAACTCGCATTACGAGGGTCCCGTGCACGTTTAGACACAAACATTTAAGGAATATGGTATTTATAATTGAACTATCAACAAATATTGATTTTTCACAATGATTTTTCACTATATCTTTCATATGCATAAAAGCAAACCAAATATAAAAACGTATATCATACGGAATTGGAAATAATTGATTTTCGGATTTTTTTCATTACTTGTGCTATAAGACCTAGAATTTTTGACATTCGAAATTATAGATCGACCGAAAGTACCATATTGGTTTTGATGATCAGTAAGACTATCGTATGAATAAAAAAATACGCTTTAAAAGCCCTGTCGTTTTGTTATGTGAATCCAAGAACTTTAATTTTTGAAAAAACGGCTTTGATAGATGGCTAACCGGATAACCAGATAATCATGTAAGGATTCCGTATTATTCATTTTGATGAATGGAACCGTAAAAAATGATAGAATTATTGAAAGATAAAAAATTACATGGTATTCTTAAATTACGAGATACAATGCATTAGTTAATTACCTTAGTACATGTTTGTGCATATTATAAGAGGGTAAGGATTATAAATTATGTACATTAAAGACGTTTTCAAAAAATTATTTTGATGAGTATAAATATAGAGAACTATTTTTATAATGTATGTAAAAAAAACATTTTATATTAATAATACGTTAAAGTATTTTTTTCCATTTTTTTTAACATAACAAAAATTCACAAAATGAATGTTGGTCCTTTTAGTTCAACGATACCTACATTTAACATGATTAAAAAAGATTTTAATCATATTAAATCTAGGTATCGTTGAGCGTAGTATTATTTAAATTAATTTTTAACAAAGTGACAGCGTATTTAACATAAAATTCGCGTTTTTTTCGAAAATTTTCTGAAAAATTAAAAAAACGGTAGTACTAAACTTTAACTCTTATTTTTACAAAAAATATAAAAAAGTGAACTCAAATATTATGGTTCGATTTATTAATCCTGTTAGGTCTAAACTAGTTTTGGGAAAAGCACTAATTAAAAGTCAAATTCGTATTTAGAATTTCTAATTTCGTAAATTCTGAATCCATAAAACGGTCTTCCTCCATCATCCTCATCATCTTTCTGTACATTATTTTTTTTTTGGATTAACTACCGATAGCCAGTCACTCAGCATAATAATCATGTAAAGTCTGTCAAACTTTCATGCTAAGTACATCAAATATTTTTAATGTAATTTTCAAACACTCATTAAATATTATTGTTTGAAGATACAATGAAATTTCAATGGTAATAGGAATATCGTATAATGGATACAATTTACCACATAAATGAAAAGAAACATTGGTTGAAGTTACGTCATTTTTCTTTTATCCAGCTCTTAATTACTATTCAAACTCTGTCAAATTGACAAGAAGAAGAAAGAATTGTTTCTCTCAGCAACATAATACAACCGAAAAGTAAATTTGATTGAAGAATATCTTACCAAGTAGATCGATGTTCAATAACTACTTCACACCGCCGCCCCAAGTTGTTACTGCGCCAAGTGATAACACCAAATCATCAATAAGGGTAAAGAAATATTCCAATCTGTATAAATTATTTTTCAGCAGTTCGATGGTAGAATAAAAAATCAACGCGAGGACTGGTAGAATGTGTCCCATCCCATCCCGAAAAACTATAACAAATGCGCTGAACCACTAAAGTCACGTTTCGCTCGAAATGAACTTCTCATTAAAATGTACGTTAGAGAACTTTTGCTCATTATTCTGGGTGAAGCCACAAATAAATGTAACATGAGTTTGTCTGTATTAGTTGATAAGTTAGAAACTCAACTCAGACTGGAATCTGTTAGTATAACAAGTGGCAAATATACAGCAATGTCTTATCAAATGGTTGAATCGGCTTTGACAGAAAAAGTGCTTCGCATCTGGGAACGAACTCGTAGTAATAAAGAACGCACTAAGGAAGATTATGAAGACAAGGCTAGTATCAACAAACCTTCAGTCATTTTTAAAAATAGAAGTTGAGAGTGATTAGAAAATCAGTATTACAGTTCCAGTTTTCTTTATATTAAAGCAACCGTTTGGGTTTGGTTTGGTTTGACGTTCAGCGTTTTAATAATATAACACCAACCGCTCCATGTATTATTTCAGTTAATTCATTTCCACCCAATAAGCCTTCAGAGTTTATTTGGTTTGAGACCACTTCTACTTCAGCTACACAAATTATAAAGCCAGAAAATTATCTTTGAAGGAGGAATAAATGCTTGTGAAGAAAAAAGGAAATTATTTTATATACCTTAAACTCCATAAATCAAGACCTTGTAAGTCCTTTATGAAATGGTTGATCTAGTGTCATCAACATCGTGTGCACTAAATTCAAACTCGGCAATAAAATACATTCTGATCCTGCACAAAACGAGGGTGAATCATCAGAAATCAAGGCTAGTTACAAAAATACTACGACACTTCTTCAAATATATGGTTTTTGGACTTGTACCAAGCCCGTTATTTGGAGCATCTATTATCTATCATCTAGGAAGGAAACCTCCAAGTTTGAGAGAAACAGCTAAACAACTTAAGGGAATATTTTATGTAGAAGTACTAAGACTGAACAAAAGGTATTTATATTAATTGATGAATCCAAGAAAGTCATGACAATATCACAGATTGACGTTTGCACCTACGGAGAAGGTGCTGCTTGAGAACTACTTTTCAATCACAGATAGGCGGTAGGACACTAAAAGGCATGAGCTTTTCGTGAAACTTGAAGCTTACCGCAAAGTGTGAATTATGTCACCAAAAGAGTTTACTGGCGATTGCTTACAGACTATATGACACTATAGAATTCACTAGTCCAGTCACTATGACTTACAAATTGCTCCTCAAAAAAGCCTGAAAAATAGAAAATGTGGCCGCAATGGAAAACTTCCAGAAGAAATATAACAAGTATTACGAACTTGATGGACTGACGTGGAATTACTCTTTTATCGGCTGTCAAATTAATTTTCTGTGACGGTAGTCAGGTATTTTATGATACATGCCTATGTTTCATAGCTACTTAATCAGTGAATTAAACATTCGATCCTGTCAAAACAACGTAACAACCAAGCTAGAACTTGTGGTTGCTACACGATTCTTCTATTTCCAAGTAAAAAAACACTCAACGTTCCCGATCAAAAACTATTCCCCTGGAGTGACTCAACTGTTGTACTCATTTGGATCAAGAAAACGGCAATTAGAATATATTTGTCCAAATCCGAACAAATATTTTCTGATTGCCTTTCCAATATTACTCCACAAACTTTAAATACTAGCATCAAGTCCCAGGATCGAAGAATCCTGCAAACTTAACGTCAAGGGGATACAGAAGCAATAGTAGTGCAAAGTCTTCATGAATACCACTAGTAGGAAGTTCCACTTTAGTTAAAAGAAAATCCATCAACTTAGCCTTTTACAGAGTATGTTATTCCTGAAGATGAGATAAATGTTGTAAGAAGAAAAACAGTTTCTGCCAATGTCATGCTGAAATTCATCAGTTTTCGTCAAGTGGAAAAAAATTTCAAAGCATTCAAAATTTATTCGAATAATAGATTGCATGCTGCGCTTCATAAACAATCACTATGAAAGCAGAGTGGAATGGAACTCATATTTGATGGTGTTCACGTAGCAGAAAAAAACTTTTTACAGAATTAAAAAGATAAGAATCAATGATAAAAGAAAAGTAAGGTTAGAGGTTTTGGCTTTAAAGGTAAAGATCAAATGACAATAATTGATGAAATTTTAAGCGATGCATTTGAAGACTTTATATATATCATTTTAATTCCAAGGGACCATCATCATTTTTCTTCTGATTAATAACATGCTTTGCAGAATTCATTACGCTAACAAAACCATTATGCTCGCAAATTTGAAGAAAACGTTGTGATTCAATTGTGTTAAGAACGTTGTGAAGACTTTACACAAGTGATGTGTCACCGACTCAAGACTTACACTATTCCCAAACCACCACCAGGGTTCTCTCAGAGCTCCTCCAGGAGCCCGTAATGATCCACCTTATGCCACATAAATGTGCAGGAACCTTCAAAGGTCCCTAATAGTGTCCCGTAAATACGGTTCAACGTTTCCACATAAGGTGGATTATAGATTTTTCCTAGTTAATGACCTATTTAACGTCTCCATTCTTTTGAGAACGCACTTGGTGCACGGTTAAAGCCTCAAAAATCGATCCACTCCCAACCAAGTCCCAGTGACTAAAATTACCAGGTTCTAAGAAATCGCATGACTACTTTACTCTGTACTGACGCAAGCTCTCGAACAAAACTCTACACTCATCATCGTGCTCATAGTGGAACAAAGTGGGACAAAATTATTCAAGTCCTGTGTATCGACATGCCGGGCTATTTCTATCATTCTTCTAACTGTATTAACATGCTAGGCTATTTCTCAATCCAAAGCGAAACAGACTGATGTGAAAGACCCTATACCTATAATATACTATAATATAATAATCGCTCTTAACAATCGCTTTAATGTAACAACCGCTCAGACACATCGGGGTAAACCAATTGCGTAGTCTCACCCCTGGAGTCAGAGAAAGCCCACCTAGACTACCAATGAGCACCGACAATCTCTGAAATGCTTCTCTTTTTGTCAGGAAGGGGTTCGGACCAGTTTCATAGATCCTACCCAGTGCAAAAACGAAGTTAAACGCGCGTTCCACAATCGCGACATCGCCATGCAGAACTCCCGCAAAGACAGAAAAACATCCGTAGAATAGATTCTGTATGCTTTGGTCAGAGCCATAAGCGGAGCGTGTTGCCACCTCAGCACAACCCTCCTAACTTGCTGGACCCTGGCGTATTATGAAATCCACACTAATAACGCATAAACCAATATACGTAATGTATATAGCCGTATACATCAATTTGAGAGTAGAGATTTTTAGTCCCCATCTCGCCCCAGCAAGCTAGAACCTGGCGTGGAAGGCTACCCTGGCCTTTCTCGCCATGTTCATCTTCCCAATGTAATGCCCCTGTGGCAAAAAGCTGCGCCTTGCGTCGAGGACTTTACCCATGTATGTAACTTGCTCCCGCACACCGATCTTGGACTAGCCCATCACAACAGTCTGCTTCCTTGCCAGTCTGCCTTTGCAGAGAACAGCCTAGGAATTTTAGGTGGCAAATCTAAGCTTGTTCTTTTTGACCCAGTCAAGTATCTCAACGACTCTACGGCTCGCTTCTCAGACCGTTAGTAAAAGTATGGTCTGATTTGGCGATGATTTCGCATCACTAAACGGGTATCGTTCTGGTATCCCGAGAATTATATCGAATATCACATTCCATAGGATGGAACCGAAGACCGAGCCTTGTGGGCAGTCATTGGTCAACGTTTTCCTAATCTCTAGATCTTCATTCTACAAATAAACCACTCGAACGCATAAATAGTTCTTAACTGACCGACTTAGATACGTTAATACTCTCCGAGCTTCAATCATGGACAAAATAGCCGGCCTCCAGGTATTATCAAACATGCCAGATATGTCCAAGAAACAGCGAATGCCTATTTTTCTGGGCATGCATCTACCCAGGACAAAACGGTGGATATCATATCCGATGTGAACACTCCGAAACGAAAATCGAATTGATTGAAAGACCCCGGCTAGTGAGCAGGGGCACGTAGTGCCTTTGAATTACACGTAGCTTACCCCGAACATATATCATATATAAATAACATATTTACGAAACTTTAAACATATTGAAATTGTTCTATTCAAGTGAAAACCACACTTCGATATATTATTTGTAGTTTGCACACACAAAATTAACGTTTCCGGTTGCTGGAATTTTATATAAAATGGACAAACTTCACACCCATATTGTATAAAATTACAAAATTTTTTCGAATCAGAAATGGTCCATACGAAGTTAAAACTGATTATTTTGTTTCAAAGCGGCAGTCCATAGTCTCCAGGCACGCAATAGCTTGTTAGATTATCGGCTATATTCTGACTGAAACATCGCCATAATTAGGCACCATTTGCATATAAACAATGAATCATTGTATTGTTATAACGAGCTAATTTTTATGTGTGATAATGTTGTATCAAAATATGTAATTAGTGAATAGTAGCGCCATCTCTTATCGTTTTGTAGAAACTGTGTGTCTGTCTATGACAATTTGCAAAAATAAAAGACAGTCTATTGCGATAAAACGTGTTTTACTAGAGGTTATGGGCGTACTCTGTGCTAAATTATCAGTTATTTGCGTGAAAATAGATAATTTGTGAAAGTTATATCGCGGAAACATGACTACGAACTATATTGCCAGTGTTCCTAAACTAAAAGGAAGAGAAAATTATGATGAGTGGAGCTTCGCGGCTGAAAATTTGTTGGTTCTTGAAGGAATGGACAAGTACATCAAGCCAACGGCAAGTTTTGAAGTTAAGCCAGCAGACGACGCAAAAACGAAGGCAAAGCTAATATTGACTGTGGACCCATCGTTGTATGTGCATATTAAGAATACCAAGAGCGCAGCAGAATTATGGACTACATTGAAGACCATGTTTGATGACTCCGGTTTCTCACGCAAAATAACATTGCTGCGACATTTGATTTCTATTCGGCTAGATAATTGTGATTCAATGGCTACATATGTGACTCAAATGGTCGAGACAGCTCAACGATTGAACAGCACAGGTTTTACAATCACCGATGAATGGGTGGGTTCATTATTATTAGCAGGTTTGTCAGATCGTTATTCTCCCATGATAATGGCAATTGAACATTCGGGCATTTCGATAACTGCAGATGTCATAAAGTCGAAATTGCTCGACATGGAAGAGAGACAATGACGCAGGTGCTGCATTTGCAGCGCGAAATAATCATTCGTTCCATAAGTCAAAGAAAGGCAGTCCCGGTCCTTCAACGTCAGTATCAAACAAGAAAATGACAGCAGCAATGACAGATTCATCAAAAATAATTACATGTTACAAATGTAAAGAAAATGGTCATTATCGAAATCAGTGCCCTTTATTGAAGAAAAACAATAGTAAATATGTTTTTAATGTCGTTTTCCTGAATGGAAAGTTCAATAAAACTGAATGGTACGTGGATTCAGGCGCCAGCGCTCATATGACGGTGAACGAATCTTGGGTAAAAAACATGAACCGATCACCGTGTTTACCAGAAATAGTGGTTGCAAATGAATCTACAGTGCCAGTAGTTTGTTCCGGAGACGTCGACATTGTTTCAGAACTGAAATTTGAAATTACAGTGAAGGATGTGCTATGCGTTCCCAGTTTGACAACAAATTTATTATCCGTGAGTGAACTGATTAAAAACGGAAATAATGTGATATTTGATGAAAAACACTGCTACATTCGAGACAAGAAAGATGTTTTGATTGCTACTGCCGACCTGTCAGATGGTGTTTACAAGTTGAGGTTAGAAACACAGACTTGTATGTTGGCCGCACCAGCAGTTAGTGGAAATCTGTGGCACAGAAGATTAGCACACCTAAATAGTCAAGACATGAACAAGATGAGAAATATTGTGAATGGTTTGTCATATGAACAAAATTTTGACATAACTAAATATCAGTGTACAACTTGTTGCGAGGGAAAGCAAACAAGATTACCCTTTTCGCATGTTGGTGAGAGAAGCACAGAATTATTACAAAGAGTTCACACAGATATTTGTGGACCAATGGAAACCACGTCATTGAATGGTGCTCGATATTTCATACTGTTTGTAGACGACTTCAGTCGGATGACTTTTATATACTTTATCAAGAATAAAAGTGAGGCGCTCAGCAAATTCAAAGACTTCCAAACACTGGTTGAGAATCAGTTGAATAAGAAAATAAAGATGATACGTTCAGGTAATGGACTTGAATTTTGCAATAAGGAGTTTGATAATTATTTGAAACAAAAGGGTATAATTCATCAAAAATCAAATAATTACACGCCTGTACAGAACGGTTTATGTGAGCGAGCCAACCGTACAGTTGTGGAGAAGGCTAGATGTCTATTGTATGATGCAAAGCTGGATAAACGATTTTGGGCAGAGGCAGCTAACACTGCTGTCTATTTGAAGAATAGATCCGTTGCTTCAAGACTTCAGACAACTCCGTACGAATTGTGGTATGGGAAGAAACCAGATCTCAGTCACATCCGTTTATTTGGAAGTAAAGTCATGGTGCATATCCCCAAGGAACGTCGTTTGAAATGGGATAAGAAAGCCATGGAGCACATTTTAGTGGGATATAGTGAAGAGGTCAAGGGTTACCGGCTGTATAATCCTGCGAAGAAGAGTCTTCTTATAAGTAGAGATGTCATCGTGATGGAAAATGAATCAGAGCTCAAAGAAACAAGCAACAAGTCAGCTATCTGGATTCCTAACGAAGAGACACTTGAAGAAGATAACATAGAAAAAGAGAGCACAGTTTCAGTGGGGGATAAATCGTCTCATATTTCAGAGACAGAAGACTGCCCATCAGATTATTCTTCAGTGTATGAGGAGAGTAATGAAACAATAACGGAAACTTCATCTCCAACCACAGACATATTAGACACAGAAGTCCAGACGACCTCAACCCCAGAACAGACACCAGAATTACCTGAAAAGCGTTCCAGGAAAGCAACTGAACGGTATGGTTTTACATGCCTTTCCAACACTGTTTCAGCATTAGAGGAGATAGTGTTCTCAGAGGCTCTTGCAGGGCCTGAGAGTGAACAGTGGAAGAATGCCATGGCCGACGAGCTGCAGTCTTTTGAGGACAGCGATGCATGGGAGCTCGTTAACAACCCCGGTGATGTG
Organism: Druceiella hillmani; assembly: GCA_039881145.1. Classification (NCBI taxonomy): domain Eukaryota; kingdom Metazoa; phylum Arthropoda; class Insecta; order Lepidoptera; family Hepialidae; genus Druceiella; species Druceiella hillmani. The sequence continues at coordinate 2,841,190 of JAYKKI010000032.1, read as the reverse complement.
ACAATTATGAAGTGCAGGTGGGTGCTTAACAAAAAGTTTGATGTGGACAATAATGTGCGGTTTCGGGCTAGATTGGTGGCAAAAGGTTTCTCGCACAAACCTGGAATTGACTATACGGACACGTTCTCTCCCGTGGTTAGACATTCAACGCTCAGATTATTGTTTGCTCTCAGTGTTAAGATGAATATGAGTATTGATCATTTGGATGTTACTACAGCATTCTCAAACGGTTTTTGAGAGAAACTATTTACATGTCATTACCTGAAGGTTTTATGAACAAAAGTGAGGGAAAGGTTTTAAAATTGAAAAGAGCAATCTATGGGTTAAAACAGTCTTCCCTTGCGTGGTATGACAGAGTTAAAGATTTACTATGTAAATTAAATTTTAAAAACAGTCAGTATGAGCCTTGTTTGTTCACAAAAACTAAAGGTGAAGCTAAAATTATTGTGGCCTTATATGTTGATGACTTTTTAATTTTTTCGAATTGTCCTGTTGAAAGTAAAAAATTAAAAGATACTTTAGGATCAGAATTTAAGCTAAAAGATTTAGGACCTGTAAGGCAATACTTAGGCATGAGAATAAATGTTAGTAAAATGTAATTACTGTAGATCAGCAGCAGTATATTGATCAGCTATTAACTAGGTTCAATATGTTGGATTGTAAATGCATAAAACACCAATAGAGTGTAAATTAAATTTAGAGAAACCTGATAAATGTGTACCTGATGTTCCATATCAGAAGTTAATTGGATCATTAATGTATTTGGCAGTATTAACCAGGCCTGACATTTCCTTTTCTGTTAGCTATTTGAGCCAATTTAACAGTTGCTATGATCTTACACATTGGCATTATGCTAAACGCATTCTTAAATATTTGCAATGTACAAAAACTTACTGTTTAAAATATTTTAAGGGCGGTAGCAAGTTAGAGGGCTTTGTAGATAGCGATTGGGCCAGCGATGCCATAGATAGGAAGTCCTACACGGGCTTTTGCTTTACTATGTCGGGATCTGCCATTTCATGGCAAAGCAGAAAGCAAAAGTCCGTATAGCTCTCTAGTACAGAGGCAGAATATACTGCTTTGTCTGAAGCGGCTCGCGAAGGAGTGTATTTGAGAAACCTGTTACATGAAATAACTGGTAACTTATCTGTAATACAGATCTATTGTGACAATCAGAGTGCTTTAAAGTTGTCATTGAGTAACCAAAGTCACAACAGATCAAAACACATAGATGTGAGATTCCATTATGTAAGAGATGTTAAAAATAAATATATTAAAGTTATGTACTTGTGTAGTGAGGAAATGCCTGCCGATTTACTTACCAAAGGACTGTGTACTATTAAGCATTATAAGTTTATGTGTAAATTGGGCATTGTACTTAAATAAAATTGTTGTTTATTTTGATAAGTGGGGGTGTGATAATGTTGTATCAAAATATGTAATTAGTGAATAGTAGCGCCATCTCTTATCGTTTTGTAGAAACTGTTTGTCTGTCTATGACAATTTGCAAAAATGAAAGACAGTCTATTGCGATAAAACGTGTTTTACTAGATTATGATTAGTATTGGTGAAACAAGTTCAGTTCAGCAAAAATGTAAATTTTTATATTTTGTGTATTTTAAATGAAAGAAAATGATTTAAAAACGAAGTAATAACCGACAGTAGGACTCGGTCACGATTATTTTATAAAAAAAAGTGATTTAAAAAAAAGGTCCCATACAAAACTGTACATTTTGTCAAGAAAGTTTTAGTTATAAGTTTTTCGACTTATTTACCATTTTAGTAACACTAGACAAAGAATTTGGAAATACAAGAAGAGTTGAAATTTAAAAAAAGAAATAAAGAACAAAATAAAACTATGAAATTGCGCAAATATATCGCATAAAGTGAGGTTATAAAATTTATGTTTGACAGCCAACTGACAACCGTTTCCTCATAGAAAAGCATTTTTGAAATCAATTTTTGTAATAAAATAATCGTGCCCGAGCCCTAATTCTTTTCAATATGTGGTTTTTAATGTATATTCTTTCATTTAAGACAAAGAACCTATTGGTGGCTAATTCCGATTAGTTGCATTTTAAATGAAATGTTTTGTTAAATCCAATTGAATTTTTAAGTAGCAAGAATTAGCTTTTCATGGTCACGATTAAGGTCATAGTTCGATAAGTCCGGAAATTACGTTGAGAGTTTACTGATTTTGACCGCCTACGATTCAATTATTGAGACAGGCTTTCAATCTATTACACCTTCAATGTCGTTTTCGACGCTATCAGGGGCGGTTGGTGGACGCCTTGCACGGTTTGTGTTTACCTATATAATTTTTTATACGTCCGGCCCTTCACAAGTTGCCCTTCTCAAAAAACATTGCACGCCACTGCTAAGGAGATAAATGCACCAATAAACGCGCCGCCATTACCCTCTTAAACAACTTCCCGAAAGCTGCATTTGCCCCTATACATCATGACAGAGTGAAATGAGTTATGAATTTACTAAGTTTGGCTTGCAAAGTAATTTTATTTGAAATTTAGAGAAAAACGCTGAATAAGTTCTTTTCTTTATTTTTAAGTGAGATTTCATTGGTGCAAATATTACCATTTTATACATTATAGAAGATAAAAAGGTATTTTAATTCTCCCATACTCGTCATACTCGATACAGTTGGTTTGAGAGAATGGGAAGATCTATGAAAAAGCCACTGAGACGAGCTCTCGAGTAGGCGGTGGTTTCATGGATGTGTTGGAAATAGTTTTATGTGACTTGAAGGTTTGATCAACTTTAGGTTATTTCACTTGTCGATACTTTTTGTAAAAATGTTTTCAAAACTGTATATTTAGGGTAGGGTAGGTTTAAAAAAATCTTGAGATGAAAAAAATAATGCATGTAACAAATAATTAATCGAAACTTCTAAATAGGAAAATGCCACTTTTATCATTAAATAGAAAAAGTTATTATGAATTTAGTTTCAACACAAAAAAATGAGAAAATTATAATATGCAGTATATAACTTAAACGTCATATTTAACGAGATACTAAAGATATTTAATAAACTCCCTCATAATGAATGCTAAATACGGGCCAGTGACGTCATAATCCAGTTGTGTTTTGTATGGGGCGTATTCGCACGAATCGTAGTCAGTTTTTAAGTCGTTATAACTTTGTAACGAAAAGTCCTAGGTACGATATATCTATCTTAACCATTTTTAATGCTATTACTTATTCTATTTTAGTAATAAAAAGAATATAGTCAAATACCCTATTATATAAGCGATGATAATGATGATTTGGAGCCATTAACACCAACTAAGTTTCTATACGGAATTCCATAAAGCGACTTTCCATGGATTTGATTGATACTTATGGATTTGATTGATAGCAACAGCTACAACAAAATATATCGCTACTTATAAAAGTTTCGTGGTGACCTGAGAACAAGGTTAAATATGAATACTTGACTATATCTTGGTTATCGGCAACAATGCACGTTGAAAATATTCTGCTTCCCAGAATCCCGTAAAGTGTAAAAATTGGTATCTAGTGTTTATTACTGATATATTCAAAGATGCAGATGTACATGTTAGAGCCTTAGGACATCTAGTACAGCCAAAAGAAACAAGACTAGACTATTGCAAAGATATGCTCAATGGAAGTTTCGAGATCAAAAAAATCACTTCAATCTAGGGATAGAACTTCCAATATTTCAAGACGAAAGCGGACACCTCCCAATCTTCACCTAAAGAACCTGAATAACAAATCAATATGAAACTTAGCATTATTAGCAATGGTCGTCATGTATCTAGTCATTTTCTTTCTTTTTTATTTTTGTTGCATTTTTAACTGCTTAATAAAACTGTAAGGTAGAAAAATATTGTAGTTACGTCATTTTTAATTTTTGTAACTTTTCAGCACTGTTTTTTTCCAGCCACGTTATTTTCTACAAATTTAACAATTCGAATCCTGTCAAAAAAAATAAACGTATTATTTTCGTATTACGCAAAAATCGTGTTCATTTCTTCGAGTCTGTTGATAATTTTACCAACGAACCAGAAAATAATTCAATATTATTGACTTTCTGAATAATGTTCATTGTTATTTTGTGTAAATGCACCTATGTTTAGTGATTATTTCTAAAGATTTTCCTGTTAGAAAGTTTTTAATAACAATATGATGTTCTGCTTCATCCAACATCTTGGTTTTACTCTATTTTATTATGCACGTCCATGTGGAAGAGGTTACAGGAGACTGACAGATCAGTTTCCAGCTTAAACAAAAATAAGAAAATAATTAGCGTGAAAATTATTTTAACTTCTGCTATTTTATTAAAATAGTAGAGTTAAATGAAACTACGTGATGTAGTGGGTACATAGATATATATAAATATAATTACAAAATTAATTAACAATATAAATAAAACTTGAACGTCCTCTAACAAAGCAAGCACAGACGCTGACCCGCACAGATTTGCCGGAACAAACCGCACGACCATTCTACTTATTCTAACTCCAAAGGCTATAACTTCATCAAGACTTCTCAATTTATGCGTGTTTAAAAGTATAAACTTTAGTTTAAAAGAAATCAATTTGTTGACTCTCTCGCAGTGGTGGTCCCTCTCAATGCAACGAAATTCATTCTATACAAGAGTTTTTAAATGGGAAAGGACACCGAGCAGTCAGCCAATTCCTTTTAGATACTGTCAGTTTCCATCCTCTGTCGTATATGAATAGTTAACAAGTTCATAAAATTCACGGTATTTATGGAATTTACAAAATTAAAAAAAATAATAAATAAAAAAATATTGGCAAAATTCCGTAACATCATGATATCGTGGTCAAAGTCTTTATTATTGTCCTAAGATTGGATTACCAATCGTTCATTGGAAATGGGACTTCAATTTCGTTTATACTATTGTATACTCTACTATCGAAAAAGAAAAACATTATATTTCACTTCCTGCTATTTTATAAGAGAGCGTGACACAGTTTGAAAACATAAATAAATACTGGACATATTTAACTAGAAGTTTATTGGTGATTTTCTTTCCTGGTCACGAGCAGCACAGTACATTCCTTCATGTCTATTGATTAACATTACTAAAAGAGAAATGAATGATAAATGTAACTCAATATCGACAAAAAATGTGTTACAGTATTATGCTTAAAATGAGATAAAAGTGTTACGCTGGACCTCAGAGACCTTAATTGTAATTCAAATGAGCTTTTGTTAAAAGACTGCATTAGCCCTATTCCTATCTCCCGAACTGTTCCATATCAGCGTACCCAGCTGCCCGTTCTTAAGAAATTTTAGAAATACGATATCTGTATTTTGTATTTAAAACTTATTGGTTGTAATGAAAAGGTACAGCACCTAAATAAACAAACAACCTTCATTTATTATTGTTATACACTTATATGATTTGTTGTGTTGGCGTAAATACAGGAACAAAACCTGTAGTGCGAATACGACACGCAATTGTACAGTTTTTTTTTATGTTTTTAATCCTGTTTATGTATATGACGCCTACGTTTGACTAAAAATTTTAAATAACCTAAGTTTGCTTTTTATGTCGACTAGGTTTGTTCATCTAATAGATTAAGTAGACATAAATATGTATCGCAATGAAAATCATACCATTGGGCAATTTGTTTCAAGAAAATAAAGTCTGGAACGGCATTTCTTAAATATTTTAGTCCACATCACACTATAAAAATATGTTATAAATTTTGATGGTACACGTGCACTTATGCGAAATCGACATTTTGTCATATTGACATTCAGCTGTCACTCCACTAAGGAAAGTTGTACTAGAAAATAAAATATACACGATAAAATTCCCACCTAAATAAATCACTATTCAAAAATAATCGCTTTAATTTTCAGCGATTATTTTTAAAATTCACTTTTATACCCATTCGGAATCATAAATATGATGTTCTGCTTCATCCAACTTCTTGGTTGTACTCTATTTTATTATGCACACACATGGACATGTGGAAGAGGTTACAGGAGACAGACAGATCAGTTTCCAGCTTAAACAAAAATAAGAAAATAATTAGCATGAAAATTATTTTAACTTTTGCTATTTTATTAAAATAGTAGAGGTTAAAAAAGTATAGATATTAAAGGTATTAACCGTAGTTCGGGGACTATAAGTCAACTAAAAAGAAATTATGAGCTTTCGTCGTTTCGTAATGGATTGCTGAGAAACGTCGTAGTGAAACGTGCGCTAGCAGCGGCCCAATGTGTCTTCATAATCGACGATCGAACACAATCTATGCCTATACAGTCCGTTGTCGATGTAGAAGCGATTTCATCATCCACTTGCATAATTTCAACCGCCACAGCTACAGATCTACTGGCACCGTCGTTGATCTGCTCGGCCGCATTCATTATTTTACGATCCCGGCACTGCTTGACTCGGTCATATGGTATTTTATTATTACCATTTGATTGTTCTTGAGAAGCCCTTTCCAGCCGTATACGATTTCTGTATTTGGTTTTGGCTTTTCGACGCGTATAGGCCGACATTATATATTTTTAATAATATTTTTTTATTCTAACACCTTATTATATTCACTGTCACTACTTTAAACTAATATTTTATATACAATCTATAGATTTTGACGATAGCTGACGATTAAATCTTAAACGAACATCGTAGCTTTTCCGAATCGAAACTTATACTAATTGCAAATCTCCATACACAGCAAAATAACCAAAAAATGGCGGCGCTTCCCCCTCCACCGCGCGCGATGCGTCACTGTTCTCGCTTATCGTAATGAATTCTTAGATCCTTTGGCTATCCAGTGGTATAATTAATAATAAAAAATAATATTTGATATAGAGGATAGATTCGAAACTGCAACGCCAAACTGTATCCCCTGATTTTGTTATCATTAGGTTTTTTGGATTACCCCCGTATGGTAGCAAATTTAAAGACGTATTCACGTCAAAATAAATTTAACAATATAAATCTAACGAAATGTTTAATAACTTTTTAGAAACGATTACAAAACATCATTAACACCAGTTGCTTTTTTAATGTATAGCCCTGGTTTAAATAAACGTTAACGGACATTGACAGTTATTGTGCTGTCAAAATAAATAAATATTTTCTTTGCTCTTGTCGAATATTACGATTTTTTTCGATGAGCCTTTCAAGTCTGTAAGCGAAGGATTAATATGTTACATATGCGTATAGAGGATACAACAGGAGATAATCAACCTACACTTTGTTTCATCATGTTAGCTCAACGAATTGCGTAAAAAGAACATTTACAAACTATTATGAAAAATGATCTGACTTTTCATAAAGCATTTCTAGATTTTTCATTTATCTTAATGACGATTTAAATAATACTTTTAAGGAGCTCATTTTTTTTCATTTTCTCTACACAAGTGTGTCATGTTCATTCCTGTACCCAACCTTTTATGGAATTGCCGGTCTTTTCCAATAAATGAAGAAGTCGCTTAGTTAAGCAAAACAAAACAAGTTAAAACTGTGTATCGATCCGTATCACATTGTGTTAGCGTATAAAATTTAATCAGGGTCACTATATTTCTTAGGAAGCTATTACGTAACAAACATGCATCCTAAGAGAAGCACATTCACATTTATAATATTGGTTAGATTGTGCGCTTTAGATTTCTTGGGATGTTTGTACTCATATCAATTAAAAGTTACTAAGCAAAGGGTTGTACTCACTAGTAGTATCGGTTACATGTAAATTTATTGTTTATTAAAACTTATCCCAAATTATGTAGACGAAAGTTGTTGTCAGAATTTAATAATAAAACAAAAAAGAATATCGTTTGCAATTTTCTGTTTTTGAAGATTCCATTTATGATAATTAAGTCAAATCATCTTGACGCAACTTTCCCTCGAAGTTGATATCGGTTATTTATAACGTATGTATTCTTCTAATAAATATCGAAACTCATGTTTTTTTTTTACTTATTAAAATTTACCCACATTACGTAGATTAAAGTCCGTGGACGAAACTAATATAAGAAAACGTCGCCAAATAGATAAATATATTTGGGCCATAAATAAGTAGCATTGCGCAAGACGTTTGTAACGTCAAATATGTGTTTTGACAGTCACGTTATGAATATTGTTTTTGTAAATATTTTGTTGCTTTAGAATTAATCTAAATAAAAGGCATGCAAGAATGTCATCAAAAACAAACCTCCAAAAAATGTAACGTTAGGGTTGAGTATAATGTGTCTAATAAAATATATTTTTGTTAATTTAAATTATAATTGGTTATGGTACAACTGTATATGTTTGTTTTTTGTCATACGATCATACCTTGTGTTTAGGATACCAGTAATGCTGCGGCCACATTATCAGACAACAATTCGTGTCCCGTTATCGCGATAAAAACCTCGTGTTCGTTTTACGGCCAACTACATGGCCACATATACTCGCAACAAAAACTTGGGGCAAATTACATGGGATCAATCTAGATCGAATAAGCGTTTGCGTTATATTATATGTCGGTAAATAATCATTTAAACCTTTTGCAAAATCTGCAAAAATCGAAAGTGAGAAGGAAGAGAAGATGGTGGATGACTACTGTATATAGAAAAAGAACGACGGAAGTACCTACATTAAAATGTTACTAATATTTCAAAGTTTTATGGTCATATAATTTTGGATTATTAAATATTCCAACAAACAATAAAGTCTACTCGATTAACTTTTCACCATTCATTCATAATAACAAAATATGACAAACGATATGTCTTTACTTCATCACTACAAACATCAATAAACAAGTGTTAAATGTGGATTCTAAGATCTCACAGAATGTAGTGGTTATATCATATTTGTTTGAACAATTTGAAGTTTATTTCCAGGAGAATCAGTATCATAGATATACATACACTATACTACTTACTTAATAACTTACTGCAAAATTGTTTATTGTCTTTGTTAATTTATTTCAGATTGTCAATGGAAAATATGTTTTCTAAGCTAAAAGCGGAGTGTGGGCATGAATTCACTGGCTTCGTGTACATGTCAACGACAGATTTTGAAATACTACTGCAGAAGACGGCACCTTTCATTACAAAAAATGATCCAATATTCAGGAAAGCAATTCCAGCAACAATTCGGCTGGCAATATTACTCCGTTATTTGGCAACTGGAGATAGCTTTCGTAGCCTCCATTTTTTATTCAAAGTTTCCCATCAACTAATATCTGATATAATTCATGAAGTATGCGAAGCCATCGTGGTAATTTAGAAAGACTGGGTGAAGGTAAAAAACATATTAATAGGAAAATATTATAATTATTTTTCAAGTAGGTAGTTTACAATGAAACCAACATAGTATATTATTTTAGTAGTTCAGTATTAATAAAGGTTACTTCTCCTGATTCTGATATCATTATCTGACGCGCTGTTCCTTGTTGAATTGAACTGGGTGATGAGTGGTGTGAAAATGATGATGAGGTAGCAATTGTGTTTGTGGTGACTGAGATGCTGATGGATTGCACGGTGAATGGTATGTTTGAATTTGTGGTGATTGAGACGACGATGCACCTGGTGATGGCTGGTATATCATCTGTGGTGATGAATGATGTGGTGACTGATTTCTTTCACTTTGTGGTGATTGAAATGCTGATGCATTGGTTGGTGAACAGCATGAATGATATGTTTGAATCTGTGGTGATTGAAACGATAATGGACCGGGTGGTGACTGATATATAATTTGTGGTGATTGAGATGGTGATGAATGGTGGGGTAACTGGTATGTTTCAGTTTGTGGTGAACGGAACTATGAAGTTTGTATGGTGACTTAGTAAAACATGGAACCCTAATTGTGTTTTGGCCAACCCTGTCTATAATACATGCTCGAAAAACTATATTTTTAATGTCATTCATAAGAATGTCTCGTGGGTTCTTCATTTTCCTGATTTTCCCTGCAATCAACCTGCCAATCATTTCATATTCATCATTCATATTGCCCTTCACATGCTCAAAAGCTTCTTACATTTGTTTCCTGGCAAGTGTAATTTCTGACGATACATCAATTTTTCGCTTCATTCCACAAGGTAGTTGTATGCTCTTATTTTGAGAATTTTCTTCTTTCGGGTTTGCAGCTACCGATTCCATTCTTCCATTTTGAATACTGGTTTCTAAATTCTCCTCTACCCGTAAAATAAGTTTTTATAAATATTTTACTATTGTATTTTATTTTGAGGTTTTGAACTGTTGAGTGCAATGTTATTTATTTATTTAAATACATATATATATACATTTCAAATTAATATAACACTTGAAATATTGTTTCAGATGCCAGCAAGCGAACAAGAGTGGTTACAAATAGAAACTGAGTTCCGTAATACCTTTCCCCATTTTCTGAGTGCTATTGTTGGGAACACGTCGTCATTTTAGACCCATGGCACAGAGGAATTACATTCTACAGCTACAAATATCAAATCAGTATTGTCCTCATGGCTTTGGTTTATAAAAACTACCGCTTCATGTTTGGAGATGTTGGTTGTCAAAGAAGAATTAGCGAATAAAGACACCACCATGTCTTTAGAAATACCATATTATTTCAGAAACTCGCAAGGAACGATCTTCATATATCAGATCCTTCCCCACACCCCGGCTGTAACTACGACACGCCTTATATATTTGTAACCGATAATGTATTCCCATTATATGCAAATATCATAAAACCATACCCTGGCGACCATCAAGAAGGCAGTATTAAAAATTTAACAAACAATTGTCAAGAGCCAGGATAATAGTTGAGAATGTGTTTGGTGTCATGTCTGCTATATTTCGGGTATTAAGGAAACCAATCGCACTTCAGCCTGAAAAAGCTACCAATGTTGTAATGGCATGCGTATTATTTCACAACTTCTTGCGGAATAGTATAACTTCTAGAACTATGTACACGCCACCCGGCTTTACAGACATAATAGAGAATGGAGAAATGATTCCAGGTATTTGGCGAAATGATGAACAACAAATTGGTGCCTTGTACCCATTCCTCCCAGTTGCGAGACGAACAGCTCTTTTGCCAACACAAATAAGAGATCAATTTGCTCAGTATTGTTAAACCAATCATTTTTCTTGTTAAATAAATAAACTACCCATGTGAAAAGAATGTTGCATTAACTTACCTGTGTATGTGAAGTCTGCTCACAAGCGTATATAGGTCGAAGGAAACTATTCAAAGCAGAAAACGCAAACCACTTACTTTTGTATACGTTTTCAGTACTCGCTCCTGATTTAATTGACTTTTTATACTTGTTTAGGTGGATCTGCAGTATGCCGATGATCTGCAGTATCTCTTTTCTTAAATTAGTTTAGTCCTAATATTAAATCCTCCACTGACGCTGGCCAACTTAGATTATTCTTTATTCGTACCCAAGCGTCATGAATAAGATGTTTTTTTTTGTAACAGGGATCTCGAGGGTTCCACAAAATAGGTTCAGCTTCGTAATTCTCGATGACCTCCATTACTTTTTCACTGCTCCAATCCATGGCGACGAAACACGTGCGAAACACTCGGATGAGACACTTGAAATAAAGTTTTTATGTGTGGCCATTTGCACGAACTTTATCGCAATAAAATCCCTTTGATGTGCGGTAGAAAACCAACAGAAACCCGAGAACAGTTCGAGATCGCTCGAATGATTCCCGATTCAACGAACTGTCTGACTACACATGTCGCGACACGTCGAACATTTTCCGAGCCCGTTAATGTGGCCATAGCATAAAATAATAACACAAACATTTGGAAATTATTGACTAGAAACATGAATAATGTGTACGTATTAGGTTTCACATATACGTATTACATTTCTATGGTTCTGTACATGTAATGACAGCTGTGGTTTTTATAAAATATTAAACAAATTGTTGCTATTTTCTTGTATGTACATTTTTTTCTAATATTTATACATCTAATATTTATACTCTAATATTTATACATCTAAGTAATACAATAAGCTTATAATAGTTTATTATACAAAAAATCAGTAAAAAACATCGTCACTAACAACGATCACAAACCTAATTAAAAAATTCGAAAAAGTTAAAAAGTTTAAAATTTAGAAAATAAAAAGAACCAAAGACAAGATGTAAGAATGCGAATCTTCTAGAACAAAGGCCAAGAACGGTCACCGGATACGAAAAAAAGGAGTTCTTTTAGAAAATTATTTATAAAATTAATCTAATTTACAAATCTTCTCGCTCTCACCTATCCATAACCTTTGCCACTCGAACTCACGAGCAACACTCTTTACGTTTGACGATTATTTAAAACCGTTATTCCTAAATATATTCAATAAATACACCATATAAATTTCAGTGACCCTAAAATATTTTTTGACTAATGTTTGTAATACAAATTCGAGGTAGTCTGGTTATAATTTTTAGACTACGTAAACGTGTCTTAGACTTCTGGTTTTAAATTTATTAATGTATCTAATTTAGGTTTCATTAGAACAAAAACACTTTTTTGGGCTGTAATTTTTTACATTTTCATAATGCAATTGTAACGAGGCCCACCACAGCCAGTAAGACTTTTCGTTCGTTAGTTGAACAGCATGTACGTACTTCTGTTCAAAATTTCTAATGCTATGAAATAACTGTTCAAAATTCGTTAAGAGCTTTCGCTCTATTATTTCTATTGTCAAAGCCCGAGTTTGGCCCGCTAGTCGATAATGAAGGACGCAACCGCAGGGTTTATAGTAAAGTATGTTTGCATATTCAAAAGTACATTCACACTTAATATTTCAATGATTACATCAACCTTTCTAAGGTTTATTGTTTTATATTAATTTATGATAACGATTTTATTTTAAAATTAACACATTGGATTGGGAAAAAGGATGTTTTTCTGCAAGAAATTAAAAAAATAATCTTGTATAGTTTGGTGCGAAAGATCTAAACAACCTTGATTTTATTGAACGGAATTGATTCGTTTTCTCATACTATAAAATTAAATACATATGATAAAATGTACGCCAATGGCGAGCTCCAGTTTTACACATGAATTTCATAGAATTTTTAATCGTTTGTATAATGTCTGATAAGTGACAAATATTTTGCTTTTAAGTTATCTAAAAATCTAAATTTGATTTGGGACTTTGATATGCGGAAAGAATTTTTTAAAAAATACAAAAAAATAAATTCAATTGCAATTTTTTTATATAAATATTCCAACGCCATCTTCTAACAGAAATTTAACAACGTGTTAATTTGTTTGTACGACATTCAACCCTATGTTGTATCATTCACTTCACGTATACGTTATGCACGACAATAGAGGTTGCCTTACAAAGAATAACTTCAAATATTCATACCGTCAGTCATTTTTATTAAAAGTGTTACAAAAGCGATCGATTTATATTTTTCGGAATATAAGATATTCTTGTAATGGCAAAAATTATTGGTGGTTCTTCTAAATATGAGAATGTTGTTCGGGTAGGGATTGAAATGTGGATTCTTCTGTTGAGTATAGGGTAGCTATGAGATGTTCCAGACCAGTCTTCACGACAGTTGCTATTGTTTGAAATTTCTTGCCTTTTCTTATCACTTCCGAACGAAAAAGCAATTTTTGGTGAAAAGAAAAATATTGCATGATAGACAAAAACGAACAAAAAAAACGACATGTCATCGTTTTGCATAAGTTTTGTGTTCTCTTTAAATATGTTCAACATTTCTCTTTGAAAATTGTCGTCTTCATCAGAAATTTTCTTACGCATTCTATGCTAATTTTTCCGTCCGGTTTGAAAATGAGCAACAGCAATTTGATTTATTTGAGAAGTGTAGGGATCCATGGACGTTGAAGGTGTAGCTAAAGTGAGTTCATTATAATTGGTTGCATTTTAGTTTGATGAAGGATTTGACAGAGAACCTTCTCTTGCATCAATAGTTGCTGGCCCACTATTTGATTGGGATTCATTAATTGTGTTCTGACTAACTAAAATTGAATCTTCAGTTCAATTAAACACAGTCAACAAAAAAATATATATAGTTATATATATATATATATATATATATATATATATATATATATATATACATATGCGTGTGTCTGTAAAATAATTTAATATGTTTATTCGTTTCAGATACCTTGTAAGTGGACAAAATACAGTGATCTTCATTTTCCCTGTATTTACAAAGAATATTATAACAAATTCCTATTTTTTCTTCATTAATATCCTAAACATTACAGCTCCACTGGAAGTGACCTGTATGACCTGTCACTAACTGATTGAGTGAACCACGAAATTGACAATTATTTTGAAGACATATTAGTGAGTGAGTTATTGAGATATGAAATTTATGATATTTTTATATCAAATATATCAGAAAACACTACAGTTATACATTTCAACTTTGTAACACATCCTAATCATACATTCGTCTCTCCATATGCTCCCACATAAATTCAACTTATCTCCGTAGTAGTCAGATTTCCAGTATTACCAGGAGCAGATTTATGGGTACATGAAAAAAGCTGCAAAACACTCGTTACCGAATTACCTGTATCTAGTAGAGCAGCTCCGAACTTGGCGGTGAATTACCGTGTGTCCAGTGTTCGAAGAGACAGCTGCGGAAACGACGTACTATGAAATATGTATTCAATGTGTGTGAAAACGTGTCATAACGTATGTGGATTGATTCATTTAATTATAATTATATATATCACTATTAAGGGTTTTATGTTGATAGACAGATATAGTAAAAACATAGTATATGTAAGTTATAGATTGTACAAAATTCATAGAACAAGATATTAATTTTTATACATTCAAGTAAATAAACAAAATATCATAGCAAATCGATATAAATACATAAGAAAATTTTTATATAAATTTATAAAGACAATTGTCAATTTAAAAAATAGCCACGATGCCAGTGCCAGAACACTGAACACCGCTATCTGCAATTATATGTGTATCGACGTAACAATTTTGACAATAACTTCGTAACGCAATATTTTATGAAACCAATTCACTTTTAGGAAGTCACCATTAAACATGTTAGATATCTAATTATTAATTATATTTTAAGGGAAGCAACCAAAGAATCTAAGTGCTGATAGCAATTTTGTTGTTTATTGTTTTCCTCAGATGCAATCGTATACAAATGTGAATTGTAAATAATAATTATATTTCTATTAAGTTTTTCATATTTTTTTCTATTCTTTGGCATAAATGAAGATAAAGAAAACAAATAGACCGTCGAATGTAACGTTGGCACAATTAAAGTGTAGGTACGCGCGCAATGCGCAATTTATACCGTTCATGACCATTACACCTGTTCTTTTATTCATAACCATTGTAATATGAAACAAGAAATAAACGGTAACTGAACCGATTAACATTTTTTGGTTTTATGGTAGCCAATATTGGGCGTCACAATTTTTTTGGAAGTTATTTTTGTAAACAGACCTGGACACATTAAATACAATGTCATTTTCTACAGCCACTATCAGCACCATGGATAAGTTAACCACTGGATAGCGCATAAGAACACAGTTGTATGAAAACCAAGCTAGCCACTACTCATTAAGGTAAATGTACCACGTGACACCGTTAGCCAATCAGTGCTTTGTCCCTTGTGGTAGCATAAAGATGTAGTTTGCTCGATACTTACGTATTTTCTATATATTTCAAAATAAGGGTTTTAACAAATTAAAAACATCGTTATATCAAAAGAAGGTTTTTATTATATTATAATCATTATATTAATTGAATAAACTATTGCACGAAATAATGTTACATATATATATATATATATATATATATATATATATATATATATATATATATATATATATATATATACATATATATATATATATATATATATATATATATATATATATATATATACATATTATATATATATATATATATATACATATAAATATTATGTATTTGCTAATATAAATTGTGAAATTTACTGGAGAAAAAAGGACAGTTCTTGTCGATCTTATAAAACTCAGAGATATAAACAATTTTAATAATAAATGCCAAAAAATTCATATTATATTACTAACATGAATAGAAAAAAATGTTTACAATGCTTGAACTGTCATCGCGTTTGGTTTACAAACATTCCCTTTTGGAATGGAATTGAGTATACAATAATAACAGAATATGCATTATTAATTTATTTACTTTACTCTATACATGTTTACTAACATAAGGCGTATTTATAGCAAGCAAGCTCTTCCAACCGACAACAGATAAAACAGTTTTATTAAGTAGGGAAAAAGTTGGTTGAAAATATAAGAATATATTAACAATAAAAGAGAACATCTTGATAAAAATGTTAAATAATCGACAAAAAACAAAATAAAACATACAATTTTTTTTAAATAGTCATAAGTACATCAGTCAAGTAAAATATAAATTATAATTACATTTAAAACGTAATAAAAAAAATACCAAGTAAAAAATAAATTAAATGTTTCAATTTTTTTTCAATCCCGGATAGGATAATTATTAGGAAATCTCCATACTCAAAAAAGGTAGTTTCTAAACTACTAAATAGGATGCCAAAACTAACATCATTGGTTTGCGTCAATATAGAAAGGAGAAAATATTTATTTGAAATTTGTTCGTTTGTTTAGTTGATAAATAAGGTGATAAAAAGAAATTATAAATGTGATGGAAATCAAGAGCCTATTGCTACTGCCATTTAAATAGAATCAATTTCTTAAATATTTGTCGTTTGGTAACCATATAATAATTTTTCGTCAAAAAAGTTAATCTGGTATTTATCAATTATCGCTTTGGTTAAATCTATTCAATGATTTGACAAGAGAGCTGTGTCAAATTGGTGCAATAATAAACCTACAAATAAGGTTATGCCAATAAACGATTTTAAAAATGTGCCGGTAGATATAGGGTTGGTACTGCAGACTCCGATGAACGCCATCTCTTGTTTTAGCTCGTTGCTACTAAATGAGTGGCAAAATGTTGGAAACAAATAGTACCGGATTTTGTTAAAAACCATGTCTCGCATTGCCCAGCCACCTGTATCCATTTTACTTTTCGGTGCAGGCAGTTTGGGAACCTAAATTGATAAGTGAAATATAAGTAAAATATAATACTATATACAGACATTGCTTTGAAATCAATGAACTTATTTTAGTTTTAAAAAATATCTTATATATAATTTTTTGAATTTTGAGTAGTTACAAATGTATCGATTTAGTTATCGATAACAGCGCGACGGATCTCTATTGGCGAAAAAATCAACAATATGGCGGAATAGCTGCCGGCGATCTGACTGTAACATATGAAGATATATTGCTTAAATAAGAGTTAACAGTGTACTTACTAGTGAAAAGTAATTCCGTTTTTCCGAAGTGATGATGTAATGCTTCTGTTTTGGCAATATTTTATAACACAAGAAGGCATGGTTTATTTAATTTTGATTCAAAATTATGAGAAACTTTCGGTGTGACGTTCGTTTTCTTACTGAAGGCACATAAGCTCCTCGCCCGGAGCGGTGGCACAAATTGTGCCAGCGCGCGGCTAGAGATTTCATGTTGATGCGATATCCAGTGGTTAACTTATCCATGATCAGCACCCTCGGCGGCATATGATAATTCTGATGTGCCAAACGAACATGTGGATAAATTATCTCACTTTTTAATTTTATGATTATAATCTTGATAGTAAATTCATGACATTTTGAAAATTAAAATGATCCAAGTTATTTTTTTTATTTGTGCTATAATTTCAATAAGATTTCATAAAGTTATATTTTAAAATTGCGCGCCAAAGTAACAAAATGAGACACAAATTTCAAGGGCGTTTTCCTTTTATCATAGGATCAACTGTAATGTGGATCGAAACCCAAGAATTTTAGGACAGAATACATAATATAAAATATATACATATATTATTTTCAAATCTAACTGCCGTTGTGCTATTGCCAATTATTACATACATATATTATTAGTATAAATTTCTCTTAACATTTTTCTAACTGTATTCAGTAAGTAACTACTTGAAAATAAACGCTTTAATTTTTTTGTTAACAAAAGTATATTTTTAAAACAAAATTTAAAATATTAAACATGACAAAATAACTTATTAATAGAAAAATTCTACATTTCACTTTATCATTTTTAATATTCTTTTTGATCTAAACTGGCGACACGATCGTCTTAGCTATGCAGCTACGACGGTTGTCTTTTTCACAATTGCCAAGATAAAATATTCGGATGATCATTTAACAATTAACTCTTTAACAATTAACTCTTTCTAAATAAAACTCTTCCCAAAAATATAACAATGCTAGATCTAATTTAAATATTTTTTTCTCTCATTAAAATGTTAACAATAAATAAATAAATATACCATTCCGACTTCCGGTCACATTTCTCTTTCCGGAGGATGCCTATTATTGTGACTGTGATTTTTGCACTAAATGGTCAATTTTGGCGTTCTTATTCTAAGAAACTAAAAGACTTCTACAACTTTAACTTATTGAATGGTGGAAAATGGTTATTAGTATAGTTAATAGCAGCCTTGTTTTTTGCAATTTTTCTGTCATGTATTTATATAAAGCCAAAATTCTGAAGCAACTTTTTCATAAAATGCGCGACGGTACTTTTATCGAGCTCATGGAGCTCATGTATTCGGCGCGGCGCACCACACCGCGCCACTGAGCGTTCCGTTGCGGTGCCACGAAACAGAGCGTTCTACTATCGTACTGTGAGGTGACCATCATAGATAATATACAAAATAGATGGGACACTCCATACAATTTTTTAACACTGTCAGAAAGAAATGGCATGTGCCATCGGATTTACGACCTAGCCACACGTGCCTATATTCACTTTTGTTTACATAATACGAGACTGGATTAAAATAAAAAAACACCAAACAGTTCAATTAAAAAAACTGTTTTATTAAATGCCTTAGTCATAAATACAAATTAAATTATGAGTATATGACATACATAAAGTAAGGGATAAATATATGATAATTACTTAGCTTCCTAAATTGTAGTAAAAGAATTCCTAAAAATAAACACAAGTAATGGCTGCTTTAATATCACTAATTGTTAATACATTTATTGAAAGTATACTACGTTTACCCCAATACACCAATAAAAAGACCATTAATTTAATAGCTGTAGTTTTTGGGTCTGAAAGATTTAAGTTTCCTGTCAATTATAATTTAGTGGAAAACATTTAAAATTTGGGTCTGTCATTTGCACCAATATAAATACTCTTAAATAATTTAAATATAAAGAAATGTATGACAAAGTTTAAAAAAATACCTAAAAGTATGCACTTATTAAAAGAATGATTGAAATCCATTAACAATGATGAAAATAATATTAACAAGTGAATATACTACATATAAAATATTTATAAATATAGATACTATAACGTTTAATAAAGAAATTTGAACATTGTAGAAATAACACAGGAATATTTTGTACAAAATAAAATGCAAGTAGACGGAAAAGGTGTGATAGAAATTATGCTATAAATTTTTTTCTTTTTTTTCAAACTTTTTGTATATTTGACAACAGCAAATTTTTGGTAAAAACCACACTGGATTAGAATTTGGTCTCACATTGTCAAAGCTTTTAAGGTTATTTAATGTCGGACACTAATGATAAATGTCAAGTGTCATAATAATATTGACGAAATCTAACTAAATCTTTGTACCTTACAATCAATCCAGTTTAAATGTAAATTGGAGTTCAAAAATATTTTTAAATGTGAAATTAAATCATTTTGGTAAGCGAACTTTCTTAATTATTAACTAATTTGATCGAGTTACCAAAAGGTTCAAACAAAATTATATTGTTATAATGTAGTCGATTCCCCGAGTACCTACTTGCAACGAAGTGATGAACATCTGACTGAATTTCACATTCAAATATATTTTCATATGTTTTGCATTTCCCAGTTTTCTTTAGCAATTTTCTAATTACCCCACCAAAAACAAAGCATTAACATAAACACAGAATTTTCTACATTTCGTTTAGTGATAAATGGGCCAGACAGACTATCGAAATTAAAACTCAAAATTTGTGAATGATTTAACGATTCTTGTTCCAACATACTGTTGAATATTCTATGCCACTGGACGTGTGTTCAATGGAATGTGTGGAAGATAATATTAAATCTTTTAATCCTGTGATTACAGAGGTATTGTTCTCATCACAATTTGCTCCTGGGGAATGTGAATTTTGAAAATTATTACATGGAGGATTGATATTTCTGTAATTATGAGATCTTAATTTGCCAAAAACATTTTTTAATGGATCTTGGTTGATCTTACGCGATGAACAAATTTGAATTCCTCTGTTATATAAAAAATGAGTTGAAAGAGCGAAGCTTTTTAAATCCCAAATTGTTTATACTAGGAATATATGTATGTGTACCTACTCTATTAACAAATCGCATACCTCTTAGTGTTCTACCTAAAATTGGTCATGCCCCATTTTCTCACTCTTACTCTAGGGTTTACCTTTATATTATCTAGCACTACCATTAACACTATTAAATAATTTGGTAAAGAAATTGATGATCTCGCCCATATCTGCCATTGTCATACTCCTTCCTTGAATCACTGGATCACCTGGGAATGAAGTAGTATTTTCAATATGTATGTAATAAACGTTTCTAATAAAGAATAAAATGTTTCAAAGAATAATTTCTAATGTTTGCTATCAATAATTTCCAGTTGCGGTATAAATGACTTACAAGCGTGGGAAAGTACATAGAAACTATAATGCATAAATTTCAATAACAAAACTAATCATGTGCCTGCACTAAATCAATTGGTTGTAAAGAAAGTGGTAATTCCATAAATTTCAATTAAGTATGACAAATATGAAATAATGAATTGAACTTTTACATTACCTCTTCTATAATCAATTTTCATAGATGCCTGCATCGTTGAATTGAAAACTCTTGCACAGCTACTTCATCTTACGCATTCTATCCAGGTATATACGGGCATTTTTTATTTTCGACAACAATTTCATACTTCCTCTGGCATCTCACGCATTTGTAAATATAATATCTTTCTATGTTGCTCTCTTTTCATTCTCAAACAATAGGTCGTACTGGAACAAATTATTCCTCATACCTTTCAACAAATCTGGAAGACCATTCACAACAAATAAATCAGATTTCAATACTTTTAGTATATTTGACTCATAATTTTCACCTTGGTTTCTTGTACGAAGTTTTTCAGACCTGCAATAAATAACATTTTTATGTTTTCACGTCCAATAATATTTAGCCAAACTGTTCTTCCTTTTCATCGTTTGGAACATTTACTATACACATACATAGCAGACATATTTAAAAATAACTATTTTACGATTTTAAAAGTACGTAAATAGAAATGAAATAAATGAAAATGGATGGAAATAATATTAAAACGAATACAAAGATATATTAATATAATAAAAAGAAAACAACACAATTTCACGATTTGACAACTACGTAAATAGGGTTGAACGAATAAAAATAGATGCAGATAATATTAAAACAGATACAAATATATTATTAATACATATACAAAGTTAAAAGTAAATAAAAAATGCAAAAGCAATAGTAGAAAGCGTAAGTCTCGATGAAGCTACTTACATTTTAAACGATTGAACAGCCATTTTGCGACGCATTTTGACAATAGCATAAGTCTATGGCATGTCAAGAAAAGGTACAGTACAATAAAGTTGGTTGTGTTAGAAAGAGATAGCCGATGCACACCAGAGAATTTGTATGAAAAAATATATTAGTATGGAGTGTCCGGACTCTGGTGACCATTTTCCTGCGATTCGTGTGTGTTGATGGACGTGTCTCTGCCATGGATCGCAATAAGCGTATTGCCCTTTTGTCATTAAGTAGACATTACACCAATTTAAACACACGACATAGAAGATACTGGATACATGCATTTAATAGGTTATGAATCCTGATGGCAAGTACTTTTCTCGAAAATATGAAGCATTAAAGATGAATGGAAAAAAAATTTTGGACACTTTAGAATGAGCGTATCATCATTTGCAGAACTATTAAGCATATTATTACCATATATACAGAAAAACAAATCTTAAAGGAAGTAAACCTGTTACCATTCTGGAGATGCTGGCTTTGACTGTAGGGTAAAGTAAAACAAATATTTTTTTCATATATTATTTTTTAATGATCTTTATGGCACTAGAAATTAACATTGGCCGTTAATACTAAATTACTTATTAAACGTAATAGTTTAATTGGTCTTTCAAAAATACAGTGATTACTTCAAGAAAAATCAAAATCTTCGTCTTATATACGAAATAGCAGATGTTTCGTCCAGTAATACTGGTGAATTTATTGGACGTTGTTGGTTTGATAACTCGGAACGTATTTGTGTGGATGAGGAATTGAATCTCCAGGAGTTGAAGTTTGGTAGCCACTCTGATAGGTACTATTATAAGCCTGATTTGGATATCGTTGAGTATAGCCCTGATGTTGATATCCCCGAGTATATTTGATATAAAAATATCATATATATATATATATATATATATATATATATATATATATCAATATATATATATATATATCAATATATATATATATATATATATATATATATATATATATATATATATATATATATTTATATATATATATATATATATATATATGAGGTGGATATTCCTGAATCGAAGGCCGAAGCTAGTCCGTAAGTACCTGAAGCACGCGGCTTTGAAATATCAACGTTTAGTGATCATTCAAAGTTTGTAGAGATGGTAAAATCCCCTTGAAAAAACACAGACGTCTATCCTCCGATATTTTTAATATCTTCTTGAAATTCGCTTTTCTCGCCTGCCTTTCGTTTTCGAGATCGACTTTGATAATGAGGCAATGCTGTACTTTCATTTCGTTTCTCACTATCTCCTTCAATTACTTGTATATTGGGATCAGTTTAATTTTGTGTAACTTTTTTGAAAAATTGTAATTTTTTTATTCAAGTGGTATTCTTTAATTTTCCTCCGAACTGATTGGCATCGTTAAGTTTATTTTTTGGTATTTTGAAGAATTATCTTTTATTCCCTTCCACTTCTTTACTAGTTCGTTAGCTGTAAACTAAAATGTATGATGTATAAAAAAAATCAACTAACGGAGCTCCAAATTAAAAATAATAATAAAGAAATTTAACATTAAAAATAACAATAATTAACACTAAATAAAACGACTTAACTGTATTTTATCGTGTATTGACTATTTATCAAGATTTTTACGAAAAATTCCATTCCTTCTCAAAAATCATTGACATCCTTAATCAAGATCTCGCTTCAATTGGTCAGTGGGCTCATGAAATGGGTCTTTTGGTTAACCCAAGTAAGTCACAAGCTATCATCATCGGTAGTCAAAGACTGACTTCTAAAGTAAACCTGCTTAGTTTACCGAAATTAGTGCTAAATAGTACAATAATACCATACACGTCAACTGTTAAAAACCTGGGCCTACTGATCGATCAAAATCTTAATTGGGGGCCTCAAGTAAATGATGTTAGTCGTCGTGTTTTCAACAGGATACACTCTTTGAAACGTCTTCAAAATTTTCTACCGACTAAAACGAAAATCTACCTTTGTCTTTTATTACCATTAATTAATTATTACCATAATAATAATTATGGAGACGTGTGCTATCCTGATCTTAATGAAGAATATTTGTGCAAGTTGGAACGTCTTCAAAATTTATGCATTCGGTATATCTTCGGCCTCAGAAAATATGATCACATTTCTGAATACAGGTCACTTCTCAAATGGCTGAAGATCCGTGATCGACGCCAACTTCACATACTTACATTTCTTTTTAACATATTAAAAAATCCTCATAGCCCAAATTATCTTAGTGGCAAATTTAAAGATTTGTCTGCTCACGGCCTTGGACTGCGATCTGAAAGTTCACACACCCTACTTATTCCTAAACATACCTCTACCACTTACGAAAAATTCTTCACTGTCCAAGCAACAAAAATTTGGAATCACCTGGATCCTGACATCAGGAAAATCACGTCTATAAATATTTTCAAAGATCGAGTGAAAAAGTCCTGCATCTCCTGAAACCTTTTCCTTTGTGTCCTCGCCCTTTCCTGTCTTTCCTATCTGTCCCATCCCAAATCATGTCAATATTTTGTTTTCTTTTTTAATTTACTTTTGTATTTTTTTTGTGTAATGTGCTATTAAGAATTTTCATTGTAAAATCTCTTACAGTCTACCAACTAAATTTCAATACAAATTGTTAGGGTTGACTAGAAGAGATTGCTCATGTAGCAATAAGTTCGCCATGTGTACTATACATAAAAGTTAATAATAAATAATAAATAAATAAAAATTTAATCAACCCGACGTTTTGTTGATTTTTCCTAAAAATCTTGATAAATAATTCAAAAGGGAACAGCGTTTTTGTTGCTGGAAATATTATGACTAATATTATACTTTCCCGCGGTTCTGATTTTTTATCTGAAGTCAGATTGTTTGTATCAGCTTTAGTTTTTGAGATATAATTAAAACGCTTTTTTTAAGAAAAATATTTTTTTTGTTAGGTAAAAAACTACTACTTCTATAAAAATTTTATTTTATAAGATTTTCTTGCTTCACTTGATTCACAAGGGCTGTTTTTAATGCTCCAACAATAGTCCGCCATCATATGAGCATTCCAGTGACCCTGGTAACGTCCCTCCATAGTTCGAATGTCTTGATGGAACCGTTCCCCTTGTTCTTCGCTCAGATCATCAAGATTTTCAGGGAAACGGTCCAAATGGCTGTGGAGGTAGTGTACCTTGATACTCATATTGCAATCAAGCTGCTGGAACATCGGTGATAACATCATCTCAATATGCTCCGCATAGTTTTCATCCTTTTTACTTCTCAGAAAATTTTGGACAATCCAAATGAATTCATTCCAGGCATTTTTTTCAATATCGGTTATGTAACTATTAAAGTTTTTATCCTTCATCGACCTTCTTATTTGTGGACCATCAAAAATTCCGGCTTTAAGTTTCTCTGTGCTCAAATTACAGGACTTTTTAGAGATGTATTAAAACAATCACCATTCTTGTCCAGAGCTTTGACAAATTGTTTCATTAGCCCTAGTTTGATATGTAACGGTGGCAGTATTATGCGATCCTTGGGCATAAGTGGTTCATTTATCACATTCAGTTTTCCCGGAACCATAGCTTGCCTGGAAGGCCAATCTTTTCTAACCCAGTGCTCGGGCTTAGCTCTGCTGTCCCACAGACAAATAAAACAGGGATATTTTGTATAGCCGCCTTGTTGTCCAAGAAGAAAATTTACCATTTTTAGATCTACACATATCAATCACTTATGTTCATTGTATTTGATTCTACTCATAACAGCAGCTACAGCAGCATATTCTTCTTTGACTGTAGTTGAATGTGCAATCGGTATCGAACCCAGCTTATTTCCGTTATGCATAAGTACACATTTCAGGCTACGTTTAGACGAATCAATAAATAAACGCCATTCATCTGAGTTATACTGCTGTACTCCCATTACTTTCAATAAACCAGGAACATCAGAACAAAAAACAAAATCGTCATCTTCAGAAAAGAATGAAAGCAATTCTGCTTCTCGATTACGATAGTATGAAATTTTTGTTTCTGGGGTTAAAAGATTTCTTTGCTTTAATCGAGAAGCTAGAATCTCCGATGCTTTTTTAGATAGACCAAGATCTTTGACTAATGCACTGAGGTCTTCCTGATTAAAGGGCAGAGGCTCAGAAGAAATACCTGCGTTAAAATCAGTTGTTCCACTCTCATCACTTGAAGAAGAGCTTTTTTCTTCTAACTCGCGATCATTTTGTGTAGATGAAGAAGCTGGCGCATCGCCGGAGTACAGGACTGGTCGAGTAACAGATACCAAGTTAGGGTAAAACCATTTCGACCGGTTTCTTTTATTAATCCCGTTTATACCAACCACACAAAAATAACAATCGTCTTGATGATTGGAAGGTTCTTGCCACAACATTGATATTTGATACTTACAATGGGGTCTTTTCTTATTCCCCCATAATCTCAGAGACTCTGTACATGTTTCACATGCCGTATGAGGGACCCAGTACTTGTCACGGGTGTCCAAAGGGATTCCAAAGTAATCAAAATACACCCGTTTTATGAACTCCGATACACTTAGTCGACAATTTTGAATGTATATTCACCACAGATGTTACAGAAAGAGTTCGGATCATTTTTACAGATGTTTCTTGACGTGGACATTGTTACACAAAACACTTTTTTAGAAAACAGCTCGGTTGATTTTAAATTTAAATTGGACTAGTACAAAAATATATCTGATAGCTGTATCTCAAAAACTAGAGCTGCTGAAAAAAAAATGAGGGTAGATTTGAAATCAGCGACCTCAAATTAATAAACAACAGGCATAAAATTCCATGCAACAAAAAAAAAGTTTAATTTTGTTCTCTTGTGAATCAATACACGATAAAATCCGTTTAAGTCGTTTTATTGAGTGTTAATGAAACGTTAAAACATTAGACATTAATATAATAATAATACAAAATTAATTAATAGTGACAACCTAAAAATAATACGTTAACAAATATTATGATACTTTGAATACCTACTTATTATTCACAATTAAATGAAACTACGTGATGTAGTATTATTTCTACTTTCTTCAAGTCCTTTACCACGACTTAGGTTTCGTTGTATTACAACATCGTCGGGTGGGCTGTTAGCAAAGATCTTTGTTAATAGCCCACCTGATCCTAAAAGCTACTACATCACGTAGTTTCATTTAAATGTGAATAATGAATGTCTACAAAATTAACGCCAAATGTATTAAATACTTATTATGATATTTATTTTGTTTCAGATTTCTAGCAACCGGAAGTGACTTCCAAAACATGCACACTAATTACTACCAAGGGGCACGTACAATAGCAAAAATTGTGAGAGTAGTCTGTCGCGCTAAATGGGAACATGTTTTAAGTCAAAACATACCTAATATAACATAACAGCTATTAGAAGATGTCGCTGTAGACTTTGACAAGAAAGTCAACTTTCCAAACTGCATAGGAGCTCTCGATGGCAAACACGACCGTATTTGGAGTCCTGTGCGCAGTGGACCTCTTTTTTCAATTATAAGAGCTACAATTCAATAGTTTTGTTGGCTCTTGTTGATTCGAGATATAGATTCATTTTTGTCGATATAGGAGCATATGGAAACGAAAGTGACTCCACCGTTTTCCGGAACTCTAAACTTTATGATTTAATAATTAAAGGTAAATTAGCTATTTCAAGACCTAAACTATTACCAGGTTTTCAAAATCCAGTACCATTTGTTTCTGTGAGAAATGAAGCATTCTCAATTTCGAATAACTTTATGCGCCCTTATTCGGGCAAGCATTTGTCTGTACAACAAAGTACTTACAACTATCAGTTGAGTCGAGCCCGGAGATATGTGGAATGCGCTTTCGGCATCCTGGACAATAAATGGCGCATATTACATCGAGCTATGAATGTGAAATATGAATTTGCGATAGACATTATTACGGCATGTTGTGTATTACACAACTATGTTCTGAATGGCGATGGAGTACAAGCATCTGATAGCATTATCTTTGATGATTCTGACCTACTAATATCGCAACCGACGACACTGAATGAAAATAGAATGAGCCCACATCTAATATGAAATGAATTATGCAATTACTTTTCTAGTGACGTTGGTGTACTTAGTTGGCAATTAAAAAAAACGAGTGTGGTTTAGACCACACGACTGAAGTAAAACTACAGATTCACAAAATATGAACTTTAAAATGAATTTACAATTTTATTCACTTTAAACGTAGAATATTTAATGTATTGAACAAAATAATAATTTATAAAACTGTTCAAGAAGTTACTAAATAATCAAAAAATCACCGTTCGCGTAACGCTAACAAACTCGCATATATATATATATATATATATATATATATATATATTTTTTTTTTTTTTTCTTTTTTTTTTTTAATGCACTGGATATGAGAGGAAGAGAGAAAGAAAATGTGCGCGCGCACTCGCTCTTGCTCCTACAGTGTGATACAGACGATAGGCTTGCACTGTGTCTTAGATATACTAAACATAACTGGCTATGAGAGAAAGAGAGGAGGAAAATGTGTGCTCGCACCTCTCTCTCTTGTCCCTACAGTAATATACGAAACGTAACTCTCTCTCTTTCTCTCTTCACTAACTTATATCTCCCTCTCAACTTCCGTTCGCCTCGCCCGATCACACTTTTCGTAACTCTCTCGTCACGCATTCACCAGCTTACTCCCCAAGTCAAGCGTGCGTAAAGAAGTTTTATTTCAAAAATATGAAAATACGTACCTATCGGACTACACCATACTGTATACCTATGTATTTATCGTCGACCACAAAAGTAAAGTTACATTCTCCCATACATTTTGTATGGAAAAATGTAACTCCACTTGCAGTGCAGGCAGTGTGATCGAGCGTATACAAGCACTATAAATTATTTTAAGTCTAAATAATCAATCAGAATACATATACGAAGTAATTATTAATAACTATAATAAAATTGAACTAAAATAAACTCTTCTACCTGCGAGGCAATAAATCGACTTCCCGTAAGTGCAACAGCGACCACTTTATGCGGGCGGTGTTATGGTTCTCTTCATTTTTTATGGCCCCGCTGGTACAGAGTGTTTGACAGGTTTGTTATAATTAATATGTTTGTGATAAGAGGAAGGTATATCTAAGCTCGAATATTTATAAAAATTCTGAAAATATTTTACAATACATATTCAACTTACCCAGTTTTGATTTTTCATTGGCGTCTGTTTCGCTATAATTATCATAAATGATTTTACAAACGCTTTTCCACGCCTCTTGTTTTATAAATTTGTTTTGATAAGCTTCGTCACTAGTATCCCACAAAGCGGGGCATTCCTCAACCAAAAATATCATCAAATCTACATCAACGCCTCACATTTTAATTTTTAAGCTGCTACCGTGTTGAACCGTGTTATTTCCAAGCGTCGTACAAATAAACTGCAGTTATTGTCAACCAAGTTTGACGTCATAACGCTGGAATGTGCGACGCGTTGCACACCGCAAATTCTGCGTTGCGACGGACGGCGCCGCCAATTTCGGCGGTGCACTGCTGCAACGCCGTTATGTGTTTAGACTCTAAGCAAATGAAATGAAAAATATATAATAATATATCGTAAATAGTAGTAAGAATCTAGAAAAAAAATTCCATTCAAAACCACAAAACTACTAAAAAGGCCAGAATTAACTGTAAATTTCCCCTTATTACATTAATATTATTACGTAAAATTTATAGCACAAATAATAATTAGTAAAAAACAGTTAATTCACTAGAAATCGAAAGTTTGTACTTTTTTTTGAAAAATAATTATAAAATTAAATAAACCTAATTACCACTGCCAAATTGCTACGTAGTGCGATGCGCCAGCCGATCATTTCGTACCGCGCGAGCGCTCGTTAATGTTGGATCTTCATCGAATTTTTTCGCGCCAAACTATCGACCGTAAGCCGTATAGCACGACTACCTAGTTTTGATCATGTAAGATTTTCTTTGTAACTCTTGTTATATTTTCACAATGAATTATATGGAAAAACTTATATGTTAACCAGTTATTATTTTTTTAATACAAATCTTTACTTACTGGCAGTTATGTTTATTTCTAGCAAAGGTCAAAAAGGCTCCGTGTACAGATGTGTTAGGAAGAAAAGATATAGATCTACATTAAAAAAAGAAAATGACGCAAGGCACATCTGTCCTCAATAAACCTATAACATCTTATTCTCTTGTGTTACTTTTCAGCAATTTATTTATTAATGTATGGGAATGTTTTAGAAAGAGTAACTATTCTGCCAAGAAATCATTTTCATCTCTCATAGATATAGAAAACATCGAATTAGAGGATGCGTTAACAAACCTTTTCCGTTACATATTAGCACATAACATACATTTTATTAATTCTAAATATTGTATTGTTTGTAACATATTTTTTAGATACGTACCGGTGAGGTTTCTTCATCGTCTACGAACAATTCAAATATAACAGACGAACCGCCAATACCAGTACTTGGCGAGATAGATACGACATTGATGATAGAAATGGAATCCGAGAATAGTACCGCACTTTATTGATTTTTATAAAGCAGAGTACATAGTTCAAGGACGGAGAGTAAATGATTTCCAGTTCTTTTTAAATCAATTGTTTCACATTGAGAAACATATTGAGAAATTCAGTTGCAAACTGAGTAATATTAAATTAGTGCAAGAAAAAAAAATGGACTGATATCAACATTTCATTTTAACTGCCGTATATACGGTTCTATTTTTAAATTAAAAACGTGCATCGATAGTGATCCGAAATTTTAGCAAATGCTGAAGCGGTATCAGGAGCCATTCTAACAGCAATTGGATTATAAAGTCTCAACGAACTGAATGCCTCTATGGATTTACCATCTGTGCTATTTTGTTTATACAGCACTACACATGATTATGATGCTGAAATATGGCGAATTACTGCTGAAAAGTCAATGCAAGACACAGCCAAAGAAGAACGAGTGGTTGCAGTATCTCGTGGTGTTGGAATAGCAATAATAACAGTATAACTTGACGCATGTTGGAGCAAACGATCTTATAAAGTTAATTATTCAGGTTAATTTGGATGTGAAGCAGTCATTGCGACACATATCGAAAAGATTGCACAAAAAAACATTCTGGATTGTCCACCAGCATGGAGCAAGCAATTCTAGTTGAAGGTTTTAAGTACTCAATAGAGGAAAGAAACCTTATATATAAGGTATTAATAGCTAACGGTGAATCAAGCACATACAAGAACATTTTCGAAAGCAAGCCGTATCCGGACGTACCTGTACAAAAATAGAGCGTACCAAACATTTGTTGTGGAACTACAATGGTAAAAAAAGGCAATAGCAAAAATATACTACGATTCTTCTCTGTTAACGTAAACTTTTAACAGGAGACAGAGAGGTTACATACTGCCATCCGCTCTGCAAGTAAGTTGTATATGTTGTTAATGTTTCTACAGAGACAAAAATACTTAATTCATATGTAAGTACATGTCATATTTTTAGAGACCACGCGGAATATGAAGATTATTACTGCGCACTAAAAAGGAAAGCAGAACAAAATCTAGATCCGATATTACCAACTTTAAAGCTGAAATTATGGAAACACGCATCTCAGTTGGTATTTAATTCCAGGAGCCTCCTGCACAATTTCACTAACAATCGTGCTGAAAAATGTAATAGTATCGTAGGGTGCGTGGCAAGCGAATAAATTATTCTTTAAAACTTGCATACCAAGCACGCCGCTACGCAGCAGTAGTCGCTTTCAATAACAGTAAATCGCAATACACATTATACAAGATACTGTGGGGCAAGAGCCCAGGAAAGTCTATAAAGAAATTAGAACGCAAACGATATGCCCAAAGTACATACTACACAAGTCGTCCAAAGCCCTATAAAACCAAAGTAAATGTTGGTAAAACTATTGAACATTATGGCAATGAATGTTAACATCCAAACATGAACCAAAATGATTTTGACAATGCGAAGAAGCTGCTTTTAAATAACATTAAGCAACAGGCGTTAAACCATTTCGAGATCGAGCCCAATACCATTCTGCATACAGAAAGTGCTTTATGTGTCAAACTGCAGAAATGCATTTTGACGGCGTCAAAGTTTTCAAAAATCTGCAAGTGACGTGCAAACAAAAATTCTGTCCCACTAGTGAAAGCTATTTTGTACAGCTATAAGTTAAGTCATCTATCTTCCGTCAGACATGGAACAGAAAAGGAAACCAAGCCCTTAGAACAGCTGGGTGGACAAGAAAATATTCAAATCGAAAAATGTGGGCTATTTATCGATGATGAGTATTGCTTTCCGGGAGCTTCTCCTTGCGACATTTGTGAAGAAAGAATAGTTAAGATTAAATGTCCCTCCTCCGTATTTGGTGTTGACCCAGAAGAAGCGACTGCAAGAAAAAAATTAAATGTTTTAAAAGGGATCATTCCGGCGAATTTACTATGAATAAAAAGCACGATGGGTTTTGCCAAGTTTAAGGCCTACTTCATACTGCGAATAGGAATATCTGCTTATTTGCAGTGTGGACTCGTCCGGATTACGCAATGAAAGTAGTGAGGGTTCACAGAGACTATAATTTTTGGAGAACCAAAATGTTACACAAGTTAACACGTTTTCGCTTCCAGAAATAATCGATTCTCGAAAATCCAAATCAATGCCACTGAGGCACATAGTTTTTTAATTTCTTTTATCTACACCCGTTTCGTAAAGTTCCAATTTTGAAACTGCTATTAGTTACATAGGGACTATCATAATGGCATTGTATCATAAAGTAATTTTTTAAACTTTAATACAATTTCGTCCGAAAAAATTGGGCAAACATTAATTTTTCATTCATTCATACAGCCAAAAACGGCCTACTTCGTGGTATTAAAGAATTGATTAAATGATATTAATTAAATTTTTGATTAAATTTTTATTGACATAAATATAAAACAAAATTCTAAGTAATATCAAGTTTGTTACTCCTAGCTATATTTTTTTCATGGTCAATAAATTTATTTTCTTCAAACTTCATTTTACTTTATTGGTCGTAGATAAAGTATTGTATGACAATGCACGTAATTAGCAATAATAACATTCATGCAACTTATTCTGATCCCCGGCTGCGCCTCGTATCAGAAACAATACTCGTGTTATTATTGCCTTTATTATGCGTCAGTCTCTTGCTATTTTAATTCAGAAAAATAATAAATAACGTTATTATCAAAAACGCTCACTGTTGAACATAAGCATAATAAAAATAAGAAATTGTTGTTCAATTTCATTGACTGATCATGCCATTTCAGTTTTTACCAATCTGTCCCTTACATCCTGTATAATCTAAATTTATTGATTTTTTCTTATCAGTTTTAGTTCCTCACCTAATTATTACATTACTTATCATTATTAACAATATTAATAAATTTTATTTAACAAATAACTCAATA
The DNA here is from genome assembly GCA_039881145.1 of Druceiella hillmani. Classification (NCBI taxonomy): domain Eukaryota; kingdom Metazoa; phylum Arthropoda; class Insecta; order Lepidoptera; family Hepialidae; genus Druceiella; species Druceiella hillmani. Next base: position 2,808,105 of record JAYKKI010000032.1, on the reverse strand, counting down.
GTTGAAATAGTATCAACATCGTTTAGTCGTAGCTACACCACAGCGACGCGAACTCATGACGCTGAGCGAGTTGTCACCGTGCTTCAATGTACCTAATCTTTCAGAAGGCCTCGTAAACTGCACGAGCGTACAAGGCATCACCGGTGTGAGTGTACATTTTTTCTCAGGTCAAACGTAGTAAAAACAAACCTCACCGCCACACCGTCTGCTTAACGTAGCATCTCAGACAAACCAAAGTTGTCATAAATTATTCATATCAAAGTTGTCAAAAATAATTTATCAACGTTCAAATTCTTGGCGGGAAAACGACCCTGGGACCTTTTATGAGGCGCAAGCGTTTTACCTACTGCGCTACGAACCGTATTAAATTATCCCTATATCAAATTGTACCTACTAATGTAATAAACATTAAATGTAATCTATTTATTTGTTTGTTTGTCTTTACGGTTTAACGGTCAGTGTTAAAATTACTCGGTCTTTATTTCACGGTTTTGCTGAAAGATAATATACATTCTAAATTAAAAGATAGTTTATAAATATAATTACACTTATTATGTTTAACACACATATAGAAACATTATCAGTCCATTTGTTTGTTCGTCTTTCTTTAACATTTAAAGGTTTTAATGGATTTCAACAACATTTTCCATATAAATATTACACAACGCATATTAAAAGATGAACTGTATATACGCTAAAAAATAAACGCTAAAAAATTATTCGCGCGCACTAAAATCTGAATACGGTTACTATTAATTTAATTTCTAAAAGTAGTGGAAAATATTCCATTTATGATGTCAAATTCATGGGTCAATTATTTATTGTGCGGCAGTTTAGTCCAAAGTACTACCCGAATTTTTTTTTAAATTTTCGTAAAACTACGCGGGAGAAGTCGCTGGTAAAAACTAGTCCTTCAGAATCTCCAGTATATCCTATTATACTATTCTAAGCTGTATTGTATTTATAACCTGTTAAGTGAAATTAAATGTTTTATACTTTCTGCGTAACTGTCCTATACGAATACAAAGATTACAATAAATGATTCGAGCGATCGTTTAGTGATGTCATTTGTCATGAAAAGTGGCTTAATGATTCATTTTCGATATGGGCAATTCTTGTTTATGAAACAAAATTGGGGCCAAGAAAATCCTTCAGTCAATAACACTATTTGCTCACCCTGAGAAAGTTTATTAATACAAAAGACATCAGTTTAATAATATTTGAGAAACGCTGTCCCCGATTTAAAAACAGTATGTTGGGAAGACGTGATCAATTTTCGAAATAAATTTTCGGTGGAATATTAATTGTTTACTGAATTTTTTTTTTATTAAGTCGTTAATATACTAACAATAAACAACATATACAAAACCATATAAAACGGTATAAACGGTATAATTTTTTATACCGTTTTAAATCTAGCAGCGATAGCTGTACGCACTACCATATGTACAGCTACCGCTTGACCGCCTGCCCTACCTACTCCGAAAACATTGACGCGATAAGTAGATGCCAAGTTCCCACGCTGCGGTCCGCCGAAATACCCGGGAGACGTCGCACCGATCTCACGCCAAATACACGATTGAAATTGCTACAGAAATGGGAGATTTATGGGACACCAAACTTCAAGTGCCATGGAACGCATCGCATCGAGTTTCTTTCGTATACAAACAACCGCTTCGTAAGACCACTGTCGACTCAACGCTAAATACGCAATTGAATTCGCTAGACTGATGACGATTTATGAGAAACAGAACGTCAAGTGCCATAGCGACGCGTCGCATAGACCTCAAGGAGTCGCCTATAAAAACTGTTTTTTTTAAAGGAAGCGCGCAGATACAAACGTGCAGCAGACACAGAAGCATTTTAGTATATTATCTATGGACGCATTGATATACTATTAAGTCGTCTTGTATTATTCGTTGTAATTTTAAATAATTAAATGAAGTATATTTTTAAAAAAGTTCATCGTCTCGTTGAATTTCCTAACTCGCGCAACAAATGTTTAGGAGGCATATAACTCTGTCGTCGTTTTTTTTCGATAACTTGTATATTTGATTACGTTTATAAAGTATATTTTCGAGATGTTCTAATATTAAGATAATAAAACTTTCACAATTGGGCATTTGACTAATTATTTTTATTTCATTAATCATAATTTCAAAGTACGAGCTGATGAAGAGTGAAATTTTTTTTTAATAATCTCAAAAATTGACCGAGTTATAAAAGTTTAAATTTAAACTTTAGACAAGGACGGCAATACAATGTTGTGAGGTCATTTTTAATATTGCACGTTATATTCTACAAGAGGAAAAGAGACAGGGATATACCCAACTCTATCCATATCTTCAAATTTAGAAGCCTATAACTGGCTTATTTTTTAATAAATTTTTGAAGACTGGTTTTTAACTAACTTATATTTCACAATATTGTACGAAAAATATCAAAATTTAGAATGAGTCAACTACCGTATTACAAATAAGCGTGGTCCATTAATAGCTCAAAATTTTCCCTAGATAGGTATCGTAATGCGGACATACACCATAAGTACGTGTATATGTATGTAGATCAACGAGCAAAAGCCTTTTGCACTATAACAAACGTTTTGAAACCCGAAACACATTTTAAAAATTCATTAGCTGAAGTTAGATTGCCACACGATATTTATATCATAGGCATATATGCTGCGGGTTGTGTTCGGATATTTATTTGACGTCCCTCGGGTTGTGCTTTATTATTAACTAGCGGGCCAGCCTCGAATTTTAACGATGGAAGTAAATATAACTTGAGTTACTTTCGAGTAATCAACTTTAATATAATTTTTTGAAAAGGGGAGAACTTACTCTAAAATATGATACCATTTACTTATTTTTTTAAATATTGTTATTATATACTTGACATCCATCTCATTTTGTTGGTCTGTACGTATTTCGTATGAGGAGACGCTACGAATTGCGACTCAATTCATGACCCATTTTAGTGATTTTTTTCTATCAAGTGGTTAACTTGGTAGTTAAAAGTTTATTAATTTTCACAATAATTTGTCAGATATTTTCATTTTTCATTCAATTAAAAACTCGTTAGATGATTAAAAACGTAACGCCTTTTACTGATTTAAGAAAAATTCCCTTTTTCGCGCTCGCCGACTGTTCTCGGCCGCCAATTTATGTGGATTTTCTTGCCTTTTTCAGCTACTCGCTATTTCTAACTTTTAGAAGTGAACATTTCTTTAAGCGCACCTGCACACTTTTTATGAGCAATAAACGAAACTGAGCCATCACACTCAGGTCAGTGACGCTGAATCGGGTCAACTCGGCTGCCTTCGGGATCGGCCAAGTGAAGTACTTTTTTAGGCGCACCATGCGCATTTTTTTTTAGATATTTAATTAAATTTGAATCTACAGTATTTATAATATGTTTCAATTTCCATAAACCTATTCTTTCATTCTTACGGGTAAACTCGGCAGCCTTCAGCATCAGCCAAGCGAGTCCCTATGGATCGCATCATTTCAAAAACTTGGTTTTATTTTTTATTAATATTTAATTTGAGTGTAATTTAATATGTTTTATGTTATTGTATTTTAAATTAATATTTTCTATTATTCCTGATTCGCCGAACTAATATCCATCATATCACATCAATGCAATTATTTTATTATATAACTATATATTTTAAAATCAGAAGTTTTCACTTCTAACGTGTGGTCATAAGCATGCACCACAATTGTTTTTTATTCCAACTTTTTCTTAGAATTGTTTATATATAACCAATAACAAACGTGGGGTATTCACTTTAGTTTACCCATCAATTTATAAATTGCAAATTTATTTAGACGTGTAGCCATCTATCGGAAAGAAATAGTTTAGTTTTATGTTAATCCGCAATGTCAATCTATATACCTGCGTAGGAATTGGTCGAATTATTTATACATTATTGGGTAACAAACACACTGATAAACAAATTTTGGCTTTTGTAACATGTAAATTAGTATTACATGGGTACTACATTGCAAATTTAATATTGCGTACACTATAGCGTCAAAACTGATGAATGCTTTCATTTCCTTATTTTGTTAAAAGGCTAAATAATTTATTATCTTTACATGAATATACTATATTTGACCGTTTTTCACAATTTACCATAATGTTCTTAATATTTCCAAAATGCGTTTAAAAAATATAATGGGTGAGAGTTTGATCAATAAGATGATTATTGATCAAACTCACACCTATTAATTTTTGTTAATATAACAATCCTGCACATGTATGTAAGAATAATACGATATAATAGGGCAGTAAAGTTAATGTACGATACAAAATAAACGATAAACTGTGAACTTGATGCGTGTTTTCAAACCCAGCAACGACCTTAATGAACATTGTCCTCGTCGACATTTTCTTTAGGAAAGTTAATGCTTTACAAAATGCTGCACTTATAGATTTGCAGTTAAATAAGCAAAACATAATACATTTTTAAGATATTATAATATTAATTATTTAATAACATTTCCTGTCGTTTTTAATACATAGATATTATTTCACGTCATAACAAAAAAAATGTCAAAACTTCATTGGTGCGAAACATATATTTTTCATATTTTGCTTAATTATAGTTATGAGAAATCCGCCGTGTCATTGTGTTTAAATACAATTTATAGTTGATCACTGTCAAAACTGGAAACGAAATTACGACTTTACCTAAGTTTGCAACATAAAAATCACATAAAAATGGTAGCTAATATCACTAATCATATACGATGTATTAAATGCTAAAGCTAATGTGTCATACCAGGGTGGGTTTACTTCATACAAATATTTCGATTGGAACGCGAAAGCCCTATCTCTTTCGCACACACAAAATACATAAAATTTTGTCTGTGGTACATAGAGCAGCGATAACGAACGCTATATTTGTTACTCTATGCGCTATATAATCAAAGAAAAAAAAAGACTGATATGAAATTTAAAATCGTTAACTTTATTTGAATTGGTTTGTCAAACTGCAAATTTGTAACTTAACATTATTTTATAGTTCAGTTTTACATTTGGTTATAATATCTGTAATATTTTCATTTTTAATTCAAATTGTGTTGCATTTGTTACATTTGTTCGTAATAAGAGGAAATTATTTTAAAGATCGTTCTTGTACATTGGGTTGTAGCCGTAAACATTTCACGGAAAATTATTAATTTGAAAATAGCATCGAATCAATTATACATTTTATTGATAATATTGTTCAAACTCATCATCAAAGTTACATTCGCGTTTTAATAATCAACAACAAAGAAGTTGCTAATAATTTAATTTTCTTTTTAGACAAGCGGACTTAAGAAGTTACGGCATGTGGAGAATAGCAGACCTAGCCGCCGACACTCTCAAAAAAACATCACCGTCATACGCATTATGTAATTATGATGAAGCAATTATTACAAACCAAAAATAATCCATTTATAAGTTTACAATATTATATATGTACATTGTTGGTTAAATAATTTGTTCTTTTATTTGCAGTTGGAGGTGGTAAAAACAACCAAAACAGAATGTGGTACGAAAATTGAACGAAGAGATTAATTTTTTTTTTATAAGTCATTGGAAGATTTAAGTAATTTAGAGAATATTTGTTGAAAGGTAATTATTGAATCAGAACTTGAAGAAGAAATGGCACAGATTTAGTATGGATGCAAAGTTGTTTGTCAATATTTAAGAATAGCTCCGAATTACAAGTTCCTACAAAAGTTGTTCGCTGTACCATTGATGGGTATATTGCATTCGCTTTCAAAATTTGCCAAATTTGTTAATTTATACCAAATACTGCATGTGTATTAGATTGCGCGTAGCCTTCTGATTAAAACAAAAGATTGTGAAAATGATATTTTAGTAATGATGCTAACATATAATATACAACAACTATGAGCATATTGACTTAAAAGATAAAAATAAGTTGTTACTGCATCCAAGTGATTTGTTCAGCTGAAGATGTAGTCAATGTATGCCAATGTGCCAATGAATAAAAGATTATTTAGAAAATAATTTTCAACAAAATAATTTATTCATATGTATTAGGTTAGATTTGTTTTTTCAGAAATTTTTGTAATTATGTAAATATCACAGGAATAATTACGACATTCTTATATTCTACTTTTTGTATTTGATTCTTTATTAAGTGTTGTCAACTATTTACATTGGGGATATTAAACTGAATGTATAAATTAAGTTAAGTAGGATATAGAAATTAGCCTACAGTGAGTACAAAAATCTTTTAAATCAACGATTGTGCCACAACCGTATCCTTTTTATTCAGCACATAGTTTCAATTTCTTTGAAATAGTTTAAGAAAAAATAGAAATTATCCCCCTGATTTAGCATTTTTTACATTTAGTAGCACAAAACTGAAGAGTAATCGCCACGATAACCGCATTTTTTCTCTTCATAAAGTATAATTTTCATAGTGAGTATATTTTATTCATGTTATATTTTTATTTTACTAGGAGTATAGAATAAAGCTGTAAGATATAGAATATTGATATTTTTTCACTATAAAGGTTATGAGTTATACGAATAATGTAAACGTCGAATTAAATAAATTAATCGATGTTAAAAACTCTAAGAGTTATAACACGGTAAACAGTAAAAGGAGAGTTAACAATTTATTTAATGAAAATTCATATTAAAATTGAAAGTATTAGTATATTATTTTAATGATAGAAGCTAGTTAAGTACATCTTGATATGTAAAAACGGCAGATATTTCGTAAAATAGAAACGTTCATTCAATGTGTATGTGGCCACTAAGTTTTTTGTTAGTTCTTTTTAGTTATGCCGCTCGAACTGGCGAATTTTTTTCTAATAAAGTTTTTTAATTTCAGAATTGTTGTTTCAATTGTAACCTAAAATGTAAGAAAAGTACACCTGTCAAAAATACGAGTTGCAGGGAAAGTACGAAGTTGCAGCGAGTGCTCAGCAAATGGGCATTCGCTGCAACTTCATTAGATTGGGCAACAGGGGAATATAGAGGCATAGTACTTGGAAACGCGAAAGTGCTATCTCGCTCGCACAATTGCTTGGAGTTGACCATCTATTTAGTATATAATCTGTGGTGCGACAGTGTAACATTTTATTTATTTCTGCAGAACGCACTGCGCCATCTATCAACTGCGAAACTAACTTTAGTTTATTTCTTAAAACACGCGTGTGAAGTCGTTATTCTGGCTAGTACAGAAATATTGTATCGACCGTTTTAATAATTTACATATAATCAACATCACATATTACTATATTAAATTCCTAATATATTCATCTTATTCACAATACAAATATATTTTCAATAATTACTTTTGTTAATAGCACTCTATAGACGGTTTCAACCATAGACTTATTTTACTAAATAGACACAAAGGTAAGAGAGAGCGCCATGATGTATAATAGCAATCAATAAACATTGAGTTTGACAGATATAATAAAAACTGTTAGAAATATTTTTACAACGCAGGAGGCACATGGAGTCACGGGAAAAATTGCGCCCGTTGTTTTTTGACGATTGTGAATTTATCCGTTATTATATTAGTTAAAAAAGTGTGTTTAGAACAATGGTAACGTATTCTATTGTTGATTATAGCACTACACATCGAAATAAATGAACATTTGAATTTGTAAAGACTTGATACCGTACTTTTTGCATTTATTTTCAAAAACCTACATTGAAAAAATTCTTTAATTTATGACAATTTACAGAATAACATGTCTAATACTCGTAACGTAAAGGTATATTTTAAAATTTCATGATTTACCAAGTTTGTTAAGATATTATTTGACGTTTACGCTAGTTTTAAATCCTCTTTTCGATAATTTTTTAGCAATAGAAATTTAAACATTGCTCTTTTTAGTTTCGGGACAAATTAGAAACCTTATAATTTTATAGCAATAGAAATTTAAACATTGCTCTTTTTAGTTTCGGGACAAATTAGAAACCTTATAATTTTATAGCAATAGAAATTTAAACATTGGTCTTTTTAGTTTCGGGACAAATTAGAAACCTTATAATTTTATAGCAATAGAAATTTAAACATTGCTCTTTTTAGTTTCGGGACAAATTAGAAACCTTATAATTTCATTTTGTCACACCGTCGAAAACTTTTTTGTATTTTTCAAAATGTAATTAAAATGTCATGTAATATTTTTAGCTGGATTTCCCATTTTTAAATCGTATGATTTAAAAATCGGAATTAAGTCATGACCTTTTTTTATTAAATAAGTAACTTGGTTCAAATTAAATTTAACATAATTAATATTAATAACTTAAGTTAACAAATCATGAACTCTTAATATTAGATTTAATTTAAATTATGAAGTAATTTATAATATAATAAATAATATATAATGTATAAATAAACAAACTGTACAAATAAATTAAATTACTTTAAATAAAACAAATTTTTAAATCGTTTAAAATTTCTTATAAAATACTAATTAATAATAATTTTGTATTTTTTGTTTTAAAATGGTTAATTTAATGGAAATAAAATAAATTTATTTTTCTCAAATTAATATTAATTAAAGAAATTTTTCTAAATGTAAATGATATACTTAAAGAAAGCTTTTAGTTTGTCTTCGATCTAAATCAATTTGTTTTTTAATTTTTAAATATGTGTTACAGCAATTAAATTTCTTTGATTTATTAATACTGATAAATTAAAAGTTTTAAAATAGATTCTGTTAAAAAACTGTAGAAAGATTATCGACATCCTTGTCGATGTTATTGTCACCACTAAACTTAACTATCGTTACATATCGTACATTTACGCATACACAAATAATTCAATTTAGGCTATGCAGAATTTGAAACTGAGATGGTTTTGCAAGTGTCGACATATAATTAATTTTTTGTATATCGTTCTGAAGGTTCTAGAACTTTTTTATTTGCTGTCAGTTTGATTGGCATTTTGACTGATTAACTGCATATTATTTTAAATATGGGACGATGTAAGCAAATAAAGCGACTAATATATATGTATATATATATATATATATATATAAATATATTTATATATATATATATATATATATATATATATAGTTTTATGAACATTAACAAATTTGAATATTGTCATAAAAAATTAAAAGGTAAGAAGTTATGTTAGATTGTCAGCCAATAACTCTAAGTTCTGCAATACTTAGTTTATTTGTTATTTATCAATAGATAATACATTTTTTTGCAAATTTCAACTTTAAGTAACCTATAAAACTTACATTTCGTTTTACACTCTTTTACACCCATTTTTAAAGTAAACCGAACTTTAAAGTAAGACGAGGGCCCAGTGTCACTGGACCTGTTTTACACCGCCCAGATTTAAGGTGATTTTAAATATTAGTCGTATTTATTTACTTAGCAAGCATGTTTATGCCGTTGAGAACATATAGGGGAATTTCACATGTTGATCGTAATTAAAATACATTCAATGTTATATTTATTTTTTACAAAAATAACATACATTTTTAAATTATCGGAAGAATTAAATGAAGTTAAAATCATTCGATTACCGAAAGACTACAGCACAGCCTTTTTTAACTAAACTAAAGAAAAACAACAAATAGATGGTAAAAGTAAGTATTTATTAATTAAATTATACCTACTAAATATAAATATACATTTGTGGCATAGTAATTAATTTTGAATGAAATAAAATCTTACGCAGATATTGTTCTTTTTTGTAGATTTTGAAAGTAATTGTATTAATTTATCTTGATGTGGTAATTCCAAGGAAAATCGTTATATTTAAATTATGTTTGTAAAATTTAATTTTGGGTATAACTTGAAATAATTTTAAATTTATAAAAAAATCTGACGGTAGCGTAGTAAAATGAGCTTTAAGTATCGACTTTGGTAATGTAGATATATCAAGTTTAATTTCAGGTTTAATAATTTGCATACATAAATAAGCATATTTATGTATTCAAATTATTTACCGTTTACTTGCTTCTGTATAATATTTCACTCGAGGGTTGGGTGACTAAAAGTTATTATTAGTAATATTCTTCTTAACCGGAATTAATTTTTTTAGAAATCTATAATTTATAGAAAGAACTTTAATGACTAAAGCGATTATTTACAGGTCAGTACATTATTTTAAGTTATTTACACGTTTTTTTAAATGTAGATGTGACAATATACATAGAGCACTCATTGCTACAAGAATAATCTTTCTTAATCAACGAAAGAAATATAAATTTTCAAAATTACTGGCGTAGTGATTAATAAAAGAACAAATTGATATAAAACAAAAACAAAATTATTAATTAAAAAAGAATAAAGATTGAACTTACAGTCTTTGTCAACAAGTCAAAAATAATTGAGCTGTCTTCAAATTTTTTAATTTACTATATGTTATTATATTTAAAAGTAAAGAAGCAATATTTATTTATTTATTTACGTACATTTCCTTATGGATTAGTTATTACACGTAGGCATTTCAATAACGATAACAAGGCAATTATATAGTTCAATAATAAAGTTAATGACGTCACACTTCAATAAGTTTATTCTCACTCATCACAAACATATCACACTCTGGTTCAATCGTGATCAGATGTTTGAGCAATGGTATACGATGGGAAAGCGGGGACTTCACTTATAATTCGATTTTAAATGCCTGTACAGCAAAAAGCCGATGACTACATGAGCGCCGGTAGTTATCAGTTACGAAGAGCCCATTCTCTTCAACTGCAAAAACCTGGGTCTAGTAATCGATCAAATCTTAGTTGACAGCCCCAGGTTAATGACATCTGTCTTCAGCATGTATTCTGCCCTCTAAAACGTCTTCAACATTTTATTCCCCTTGAATCTCAAATTCATCTGTGTCAATCACCGCTATTGCCTCAACTACACTAGGGATGCGTATTCTAGCTTGATCTTTTAGGAAGAAATGCTTGAAAAACTTCAACACCTTCAACATTTATGTATTCGTTACATTTGCAGCCTCAGAGAATTTGATTACATCTCAGAATTTATATCGCGGCTTACACAGCAGACAACATTTTAAAAGCCCTTATGGTTCCTCTTATCTTGTTGCTAGTAGCTTAAAACCCTAGCCATTAGCTGGGTCTACGTTCTGAGAAAGTTCTTCTCACGATCCTTATCCTCAAACATAGTATTTCTTCCTATCAGCATTCTTCACTGTTCATGCTAACAAGTTACCAAATTCTCCAGTAGCAATAAGTTCGCCAGATGTAAATATTTATCGAAGTAAATAAATAAACAAATCAATGGAAATTGGTAAAGAAATCTGGGAATAAGGAGCAAATATGGTTTCTCTTAATTTAGATTCAGCACACATATGAAACAGGAAGCGGAATAAAATAAACTGTGTAGACGGTTCAAGAAATTAAAACTTAGGGAAAGGAAATAAACTTAGCATTTAACATAGATCCCAAATTTCCGTCCGCCTTCATCGCGTACTTAACTTAAAAATATGCTCATATTTTCTACGGCTAGAGATATTTTCAAGGCGGTTCAATACTTTCGGAAACATTTCATAAAGATCAAAATAACCCTAAAATAATATTGTTTCAACGGTTGACTTTACTTATCAATTAATTATTGATGAATCAATAGACATAAATCTTTTAAAATTACAGATACATTGGTAATAGACCTGTTTATTAACAACTAAGTGAAATTATTTACTTTGTTTAAACATACATTTACTAAATGGATTATATATATAGCCCATACTTTGGACTCATTGGCACCAGACTGATATCCACCTTTGGGAATTTACATCATTTAAAATGTAATTAGGCTCAGTAAGTGTATATATTATTTGCGTAGCGAGCATAGTTAAAATTTTTATATTTGAGGTCTTTGATGATAGTATCAATAAATGTCGAAAAACGGCAAAAACATATTGCTTTAAGTCACGTCAGCTGTTAAATCGGTTCACTCTGAACAACTACAAAGCATTTTACGGTTTGTTTACAATTTATTTAGTACTAGGATTTAAATAATTCCATATATCTGAATCATTCCATGGATATGAGATGTTGATTTAATACAAGCTAGGTTATAAATATAAAAGTTCACAAAGATAAGTATGCTACTAAAGTGGTGGAGGAGAGAATAGAATTGAAAGACATACTTCTAGTAAGTTGAATATTATTCATAGTTAGACACGATCAGTAACTTTTATTAAAGCAGAAGTACGGTAATTAAATTTATGATCGGAAAACCAGTTTTATTTTATTTTTTCAAATGAACTACGAACAAAATCCACACTTTCGAATTCAACATTCTTGTGAATACTAATATCGTATAATTTATATTTTTAAATGACGAAATGCACGTTGAGTTTTCAAATATTTATTTAAATTACCTTTAGGATTATACCACGTTTGCCTGTCTTTTATTGTTACTTTACTGTTGGAATTAGAAGTGTTTACTAACTTATGCGTTTACTCCGAAAAAAATATTTTTAACCGAGTTTATTAGTAATCAGTTGGGCAGATTTCCGCCCTCGAATGCAATGTTCAAAATGTTCGCCTATATTGGGCATATACGCGTGTCGTGCTTTGATCGATGGTGATTTTAAATTATAATCGTTTTTATAATACATTTTTCCTCTACAAATCTATTTCGTCGTGATATCTGTAAGTACTTTTCGACGTAAAGGAAAGTGAAAATTCAGTACTTTTGTAAAAAGTCATCATGAAAATTGAATTAAAATATTTTTCCTAGGGGGTATAGATTTACAATAATTGAAACAAATTCAGTTTACCGAGAATTTGAATTTCCTGTTTTTTTTTAAATGAAAGAAAATGGGTAAAAACGATGTAGAAACCAAAAGTAGGGCTCGGTCCCGATTATGTTACTAAAAAAAGTGATTTGAAAACAGTTTCCTTACAAAAATGCACTTTCTCAAGGACGTTTCAGTCATAAGTTTTTCGAGTTAATTGCCATTATTAGTAACACTAAAGCCAGAATTTGTAAATACAAAGAGGAATTGACATTAAAAAAAAACAAAAACGGGAAAGTTATATTTTCGTTAAACCGAACTTATAATACATATATACACGCAACACGCATAAACATTTTAGTGGCAACCGTTTTCATCTCACGAGTCAATGTTCTGTTTTATGTCAACATTTTTCAACGCCTTAAAAGAAAAAAAATTCTGATGTTTAATGCTGTAGCTCCTCTGTGTGTAGCTCAATGGTAAATGTTAACACAACATGGAATTTTTTTATTTGGTCAACGAGGATCTTTTAGACTCTTGAAGATAGTAAGGTTATGATAATGACTGATTGCAACTATTCTCTTTCAGACTTTAAAAGTAAATTTTATATAAAAAGCGTGGCAATAGATTATGAAAATGTCAAAGTGACAACTATATTAATCAGTTTGAACACGCCATCTATGAACTCAGATTAATAATATTATAACATATTTGTGGATGTCGTTTCACCATTGTTAATAAATTCTTAATTATGTAGTACCGCAGTATATTATTAGCATTTGAGATTATATTCGTGTTGTCTTTTTATTCCCTATTTTGTATATTGTTTATTGTACATAGTTCACCACATATTCGAGAAGAAATTTTAATAATGCATTATATGTGCACAATAATGCAATTAAAAGAAACCCTATTTTTTTGAAAATCATTACACTAATGAAAAACTGAACTTGTTACACGACACATACTATTTTAATATAATGTGAATGTGAAATCAGTGTTTTCCTTTAATTAGATTGGTTTTACTTCTTCTCTAAAATGACTTTACATGCAAATATTGTGATTTGATAATATTTATCTCGTGTTATCTTAAATCAGTTTATAGAGATTATTCAGTTAAATTTAGTTAAAAAATTGAATATAATTTGATAGAAAATAAGTTACACATAAGTAAGATGTTAAATAAATGAAGTGCCTTTTGTAACAAATATTTGAAAGACTTTATTAAAAACGCATTTTTTTAAATTATTAATATTTTTATAAAAACGCGTTTTTTTTAATGATTGATATTTTTTTTCTACGAGTAATATTTTTTTTTATAATTCTTTTTGTACTCCGATATGCACAGTACTGAGTTGTCTAAGAGTCATACAAGAAAATGGCTACATATCATTCAATTCGGGCAATAGTTTCAATCGTACGAATTGAATTTTATGTAGCCATTTTCATTAAAATAATTATAAACACAATCGAATTGTAAAAACGGGCGTGCTGTCAGATGTATTTGTCGATTATATCAACTTTTTTTAGAATTTACCAAAGTAAAACTAACGAGCTTATGTACCGAGCATACTGTAATTATTAGTAGTTTTCTTCTATTCTATATTTATATGCAATGCTTAAATATCTATTTATACCTTGCTTAAATAGATAATTCATTAGTAACAGTATATAAACAAAACATTAAAATCCAATTGAAAATAATTACTTAAATTCAACCTTGTAATTTAATTATCATTAAATTTTATTTTAAATAGTTTAAAAATTGTTGACTGTTTATCATATGTAACAATAACAAAAGTCTATCTTTGTTTTATTTTATGCTTCACATCATATTTAGTTTATGTGGTAAATTTTCATGAAAAACGTTTTAAAATTATAACTAATTAATAATTTTTTAAAACAATAAAACTTTACAAAAAATTAAAAACATGCACATTCGATGAAAGCACAGAACAAAAAGTATTTGTAAATAAAACGGCTTCACGATTATTTAAACAGCTTCAGGTATTTATCGATGATTTTAAATTGTTTTGTTTTAAAAATGGCAAATGATAATCCCAACCGGTGTATGGGCCTTTGCCTCAATTGGAAAATTGGTGTACATGCAAGCGTTTAATTTCTTCAAATCTGTTATTTTATATAGCCCAGATAAATTTAGATGTAATTTTCCATTGAAATTTATGATAATGTTTATATAAAACAGTAATACCGAGGCAGGCGTTAAGCGGAAATGTGAATTTCGTAGAGTTTCTCATAACATGTATTATTTATAGTGTAAAGAAAAAATAAGACCGAGAAACTGTGTACTAGGAAAAAATATTTTGTATGTAAGTTATGCAAAAATCTGTTTTCAAAGTGGCGAAATAATACAATGCCTTTTAGTGATAACATAGCAATTCTGTTGTACGAATTTATCGGCACACTAGATTCCCGTATTTAGTATAGATTATATACATATACGCCACGTATATTACTTTGTTAATGAATGAACTGGAATATATCACACAAACATCCAATAAAATAAAATATTTATGTACATCACAAATATTTTTGATTCAATATAAGAGGGAGAAAGTAAATGACATGATTTGTTTCAAGTCAATAACCAAAAATCAACGATTGGGGTCATGGTTGGGGTGCTCTGTGGATTGGGGTTCCTTGATTTCACTGGGATGTTTAAAGCTACGTTTAGACTACTATACTTTGGTGTATACGTTGAGTGCTGTGTGTGAGCGTCACTGTTTGCGCTTGAGACATTTGTTGCAACATTTGGTTTAGTGTCGCGACACCGAAACCGCCTTACGTTTGAACAGCCAGATATTAGTGTCAGACATTTGTATCCCAATTAGTGTCGTAGTCTATACGGGTCTTAACGTTTGATAGTAAATAAAGCAAATAATTTTATTTTACTTTTTTTTAAATATATAATTATTTTGTCTTTTCTCGTTTGTCCGCATTTTTGTCGTATCGTTATCTCCTATCGTCTATGTACTCCAGCTGTAACATGTGCGTAGTTAGCACAAAAAAAATTATTAATTAATTAAGTTAGCACTAGATGGCAAATCTATCGTTCTTATTGTTTTAAGTAAAAGCTATCTATTTAAGATAAATATATAATCTATTCAAGATAGTATTATTATCTTATTATATATATATATATATATATATATATATATATATATATATAATCTATTCTAGATAGAAATTAATAAGCTGCCATCTGTTGACGTGAAATCAATTTAAACTCAGCAGGTTAAAATAATACACTGATTTTTGTGAGGGCGCTAGTGTATAGCAAACCCACTGTCAACGCACATGTCTTTTCCGGTTCTAAATTGACGCTGATAGGTGGGTTATGAAAATATTTCTTTTTTTAATCTGTCATCATCTAAGTTAATATGTCTAAAATGTATGAAATCACAAAATAAATGTTATTATCTATTGTTCACAAGTGACTTCGTACTTTTATTTTGCTGTTTAGTGACAAATAGTGAATTTGTGACAAGTACCTGTTAGTTAACCTGTGTTTTGAAATTTTACTTTTCAGAACAAAATGGGTCGGTATTCGCGTGAACCGGATTATGCTGCGAAATCATGTAAAGCACGAGGGTCCAACCTTCGTGTGCACTTCAAGGTACCTACTTCTTTAACTTTTCTAACCTATTCTATTGTTGGTAAATTAATTTTCCCTATGATCATATGTTGTAAGTTAAATCATCTTTATTATATTATTGACAAATTTTTAAGGAAACTACTTATAATTCTCGGCATTAAATACTATGATTTCAACTAAACTTAATGCAAAAGCAAATGTGTATGATTAGCCATATGAACTTAAGTTCACAACTTAAATGGATACGTTTTTCTATCTTCATGTTCTTTCATCACGTACGTAATTAAAGCGTGGTGGAAAGCTTAGGTTAATTTTATTATTAAATTGAAACTCGAAAATTTAAATATTTTTATACATTAGACTAACATTATATGTTTTCATATATGAAATTAGACTATTCAGCGAGATGTGTCGTCAAGGGTTAAATTGGAATGAAATACTATATTTACACAATGAAATTGATAACTCTATTTTTTGTTTCCATGTAACTATATCATAATATTTACTAAAATTTCAGAACACCTATGAAACCGCTATGGCAATCAAAAAGATGCCCCTTCGACGCGCTGTTAAATACTTGAAGAATGTGGTGGAGCAGAAGGAATGTATTCCTTTCCGTCGGTTCAATGGTGGTGTTGGTCGTTGCGCACAGGCCAAGCAGTTCGGTACCACGCAGGGCAGATGGCCCAAGAAATCGGCAGAGTTTCTGTTGCAGTTGTTGAGAAACGCTGAATCTAATGCCGATTATAAAGGTCTGGATGTAGACAGGCTGGTCATTGACCATATTCAGGTAAGAGAGTTGATTGATTATTGGTCTACTATTACTTCAGTGATAAGTAAACAACCAATTTATATTTCTACATATATATTGCATTTTAATAAATATATTTCCATTTATTTGTAAACAATTCACTCTGATACAATTGTGGTTAGGCAGTTGAATTTTGTTGTCGTAAAGATTTAAATTTTATATATAGAGCTGCACCTTATAACAAATTCAAAACATTGCAATTGAAATTTTTTGAATTTGTAGCATTTTCTCATGTATCATCGATGAAGGACAAGTCCCATGTTTAAAGTTGATGCCTATGTTTGCTTGACAATGCATTATTTAGTGTTAATTGTTTTCTATAGGCATAGATAAATAGACCCAGACATAATATTAAAATTATTGGATCATAATTATTTGATATTTTATTATGTCGGGTGTACAATTTTAATAATTTTCTAAGTATTCTGAATATGTTATGGCTTGCAGTAAACAACGCTTAAAAAGTGACTTTATTTGTGAGAATGTGATGTTAAATATATCATATAAAATTTTTTATTTCATTGTTATATTGAAATTGCAGAATTAACAATTAAAATTGCTATTAAATGACAACTTCTACCAACATTCAGCAAAGAGAACCCTTATTTCTATGAGATAGTAGTCTATATTTCCTCTTTTTTTCTGATTTCTTTTTCAAGAGCTGTTAATATATATGTAATATTTTATATGGAATGGGAAACATTTTATTACAAAGAAAACAAATCTGTTACGACTAGTGAATCGTAGTTATTTTTGCAGTCATGAAAAGGGCATAGATTGAATTAAGACACTTAGATTAAAGGATTAATTAAGAGGTGTCATACTTCCCGCTGGTTGAAACAAATTGTGCACGTCAGCTCCGACACGCGACGAGTTTACTCCTTAAGTATCGTTGTCTTGGAATGTATAAAATAGATAATACTGTATATAAATATAAAAAAAAAAATTACATTTGTGCAAACAAATTAATTCTACATTCTATTTTCATTATAAACCCCGTACATTTCACCTCTACTCTTTCATTAATAATATCACTAGCTTATATTTCTCGGCAATAGCATCCCAAGCATCTTCACACCTGCTCTGTCGGTGCGTTATTAAGCTCAGAACTTCTGATTTTACTCCTCGTAAAACTTCATATTGGGTGCTCTATATGAAAATCGATTCTTAAAGAGTAAATTCCAAAAATTGGATACACTTTTAGAGTCCAAGAAAGAAGTTCAAACATTTTATTATAAGTTGTTAAATTTAAAGACTCCATACTCATCTAAAGCCAGAACACTTAGAGTCTGCATGTTTCCATACTTTAAGTTAAATCACTCTGAAAAATTCCATAAAATTATTATAGTGACATTATACAATATGTGTTAATGTAAAATTGACAGAATTAAGAAAAAAAAATGTTTTTCATTTGAGAGAAATTTGTCATATAATTGTGCCTTAAAATTTTGTTTCATATGTTTAAAAAATTGTTCAAGAGAATATCAAGCAATATTTTCTTAGCAATTTAAAATAATAAAAGGTTGTGACAATGTGAAAAATTATATTGTGTTTTAAATCAAATGTACTAATCTGACTTTATATAGTCAGTTTATTTACATAATAGTTCCTTCGATTGTTCTCTTTAATTTGTTAACATGGACACAATATTTTTAAAATTAATTATTTTGTTTCCTTTACTGTTATTATATATATGATATCCAATTGTTTTTGTAATTAATACAAGCATTTGTAGTACCCCATCATTATAAATACTTTGCTACATTTGTTAAGTCACAACTGAAAAATTGATTTAGTGTCGCAATTATTAAAATTTTATATTCAAACTTATTTGGATTCAATATTCTATACATCATTGTATTTACTACTTTCTGGAAGATGAACGCTGGCATTTTTATGTATAATACCCTAGATATTTTGTAATAAAATAAAGTCATTTTATTTGATATTATTCATGGGTAGCCCAGTCTATTGTAACTTGTTAAATAATAGTAAACATTAGTCTGTCTAAGGTTCCGTCACCAAAAGGCAAAAACGGAACCCATATAATTTCATCTTGTCTGTCCATCCGCCTATCTGTCAGTAAGCCACAGCCATATTACTCTGAGATTATTGGCACTATATAGATGAAATTTATTACACTATGTAGAGAAAGTGGCTTTCTATACATGTAACTGAGGAATGAAAAAAAATTCAGTGCACATAGACATGTGTGGAGTATTGTAAAATAGGTCTTAACAATGATATAGGGGTTCCAAAATAATTTTTTTATTTAAGACAATAGTTGATGAGATATACGCTTCAAGACTTAAGTGTGACCCCCCCCCCCCCCTCCTCCCCTAAAGTATGTGTTGTGTAATTTTTGAGATATGGGATATTTTCGGTACCGACCGCAAGAACTTTGTTTTTTGCAGTTTCTGAAAAATACAAACTTATAACTTCAATATTGTTTGGTGCTATGGAAATCTTCGTGCTTTGGTTCGAGTATCGTTAGGGTTTCTTTGACCATTCTTGCTAATTTCAGAGTGACTTCTACATTGAAAACTTTGTAATAATTTTGTATTATTTATAAGATCAAAACTGAATAAGCTTGTTTATAAACTTACCTTACTCTATAGAATTTTATGGAGTAAATCTGATAATATAATACACATAGATTGAACAGTATCATTTGGAAAGAAGTACATAATTATTTTTTGTAGTGTTCTCTTTCAGTTGGCTATAAAAATAAAGAATATTGTATGATCCCTCTTAAATTTATATATGTAATATGGCCATAATATAAAGACCATTGATTTATAGATTGTTCATCAGTAAGATGATTTTAACCCAAAACTTCCTGTACACCGAGGAAAAACTAAAACGTCATAATATTGAATATATTTGGCGTTAATTTTGTAGAAATTCATTATCACATCATTTTTATTCACAACTAAATGATATTATGTGATGTATTATTTCTACTTTAAGTTCCTAACAAAACAACCTAGGTTTCATTGTATGACAACATCTTCAGGTGGGCAATTTCTAAAGATTGCATAGATCTTTACAAATTGTCCACCTGAAGATGTTGTCATACAACGAAATCTAGGCTCGTGGTTAAGAATTTAAATAAAGTAGAAATAATACTACATCACGTAGTTTCATCACTTAAATTAATTTTTAAAATGAACATGGTGTTTTCACATCGTCATATATACACACACCTGTTAAGGTACTCCTTTTAATATTGACGTAAGATATTTCTGCACATAGTGATTTATTTACATTATTAATTGTGCCTCTGCCCATACTTTTAAAAATATTGTATACTTTGAAAAATACATTCCAAAATATAATGAATGTTTTGTTATTATAAAAAGTAAATTTTTTTACTAACTTGTGTTAATGTTTTTGACTAGTTTGGAAGATGACGTCCCTATATATCATTGTTATCTATGAAATTTGGAGCATGTGAGACCACAGATGCAAATGTGGATTATTGACTAAGGCTTTGAGCAAGTTTTAGGCTTTTGTAACGTGTGAGCAATAGATTTAAAATTAACAATTAAATATTATTTGATATTGCATTTCATGTAATTCTCTTTAGCAGTTTAAAGATTGAGTAACAAACTTATGAATACATATTAAATAACATTGATCAATTTTACGACTATTCTTATGTCTCTAATTTTTATTATGATTTTTCCATCCTTAACATTAAATACTTTATTTATAAACTATTCCATTTTTTGATGATAGGTGAACCGTGCTCCGTGCCTGAGGCGTCGCACATACCGCGCACACGGCCGCATCAACCCTTACATGTCGTCACCGTGTCACCTCGAGGTTTGCCTCATAGAGCGTGCAGAGGCGGTTGCGAGAGCAGCTCCCGCTGATGCCGCTCCTGCTAAGAAGAAGCTCAGTAAGAAGAAGCTGGCCAGGCAAAAGGAGAAGATGATGCGCGAATAGGTTATGTGACTGATTGGGTAATTGTAAAGAAAGTATGCAGTTATTAAATGTGTTTATTATCTGCGAAATTGTGTTTTATTCTTTTAATATTAGTTTATTTACTACAGCATTGAATTTTACAACAGCATATTAGAATGTTGACCAGTGTACAATAATAAAGTTTTATTATCCGTTTAGGTGTGTTTCTAAGCATTTAATAAGGTATTTCTTAATAAAAATAAAAACTTGTTAACCGTTTTAGTGCCATTGTTTTTTACTCATATATACTTAAAAATGCCATAGAAATTTTGTTTTTGATGTCATTTACCCTTGTCTCGAAAAAAGACTATCTCTTCCAAAAATGATTCAATTTTAATAATTTTTTCAGTGTTTTCTTAATAAAAACTTGTACAAGGATAATAAAATGCAAAGCAAAATTATGGAAATATATATTGTGAACAAAAATTATATATATCTTCTATTTCGCAACATATTATCTTCATTTTTGCAGTCCGGTACATCCTCCTTATCAGCATAATTATTATCGTCACTATTATCACTAACACTCTAAATTTGCATTACGCCAAATTGTGAGTACACCACAATGTCACTCCCACTATCACTTTCTTCACAACTTGAAAAACGATAATTCTCACTCAAATTATTTTCGTATTCCGACATTATGGGTTAAAAATTTTCTTTTCCTGGATCCTTTTTATATTGTAATTCCTAATAATATTATAATTTGAACTTTATATAACACATAGAAAGATAAGAAATTTGTTTCTTCACATTTTTAAATGCTACAAGCTCAAATTACAATTGAAGGTTTTGAAAATTATTTTTCTAAGTCCTCTTAAAATGCTTTTTCTAGGAATGTATTACATGCAAAAGAAATTTTTTTCATTATCAAACATTCACCAAAGATTTTTTGCTTAATTTGTGTTTGACTAACTTTGGATTATCATTTTAGATAACCTTTGCAAAGCGTTTATAGTTTTCTAACTATTGCCTACAAGGGGATCTCCCTTGCATGTATTTCTTGAAATAAAATGTATTTTCTGTTTATCTCCATGAAGCAGGTAATTTGTAAGGCTCCAAGTACTCCAATACTGCCATAAAAAGTTTTAATTTTTTTTTAATGTTGCACCCACTTTATTTGAATGTACTTTTTTCTGATAATAGAGTACATAGTAAACAACATTATATATATATATATTTCTATGATTGTACCTCTGCGTGAACTATGAAAAAAAATCTAGATTTTTTATTTTTTTTTAAATAGTAAATACAATTAAATAATTCTAGAAAAAATATATAATATAGAGCAATGCACTACCTAACAAACTCTTTTAATTTGATTAAGTTAGCTGCTATCGTTTTTTGAACAAAATTATTTTCAATAATATTGTGGAAGAGCCTATGATCGCCAGACTTTCCTTACTTTATAAAAGTTGAAAGTTTCTCAGCGCATTCTCCCAACACAGATAAGAATGATGGGCTACTATGGGCAGTTCTAACTCCTGGCCAGACAACCAAATAGGATAGCTATAGGTGCGAGCGTGAGGCAATATAGGTGCGAGTGAGATAGTTATTTGGATAGATCAAATAATTTTATTATGTAATATTTATGTTTAAAAAGTCAATAATTATAATTTTCATATTCATAAATGGTTACAAAATAAATTAGTTAATAATGTTTTGAAATTTCATGAATATTTTCAAAATTTAGTTTAATACAAATTTCGACATTTCATTAATTATTGTTTGTTCACTCATAGTGTTAAAAAAATTGTATTTATAGTCACTATATAAAAGTAAAAGAAAATATGGATTTATAAGTTTATTACGAGATTTTAAGACACGTTTAATAATTTTATTCATTTTCATCATTATAGTTGATATCATTGTTATCTTCGTCACTGCTACTCCGTTCAGTTTTTTTATCTTTTTCGGTATTGTTTTCTTCGTTAGTTTCTATAAGAAAGTTATGTATAACAATTTGAAGTAGTATATAAGAACCTGAGGGAGTAAATTAGTAAATAATGTTTTTTTCTCCTGATGTAATTTGGCAAAACAGTTTGCTAAAACAGCTCGGTTTTACAAAGTTGGCAGACTGCTAGCATCAAAATTTCATAGTTTTTTACGGTCAAACTCTTCATTAACATTTGAGACTATATGTATTGATGAACAGTTGAAGCTGAGCAGCATCAACATCAATTATCGTACCAACATTTATACCTTTCATATAAACTGCTGGATAGTATCAAAAGTGTTTTGTAGTTCATCATTATTTTCAAAAAATTTGCTGTCACCAAATTTGATGAAAGCTTTTTGATATTTTTTTTTTCTTAATGTTTTGTAAGGTCTTGATTTTCCTTTTTTGAAAAATGCGGGGTTATAATCACAACCTATGCATGAAATCCAGGCAAGTTCTTACAAATAGATTCTCCTAACTTTGCGTGTATCTTTGTGAGGACTACATACCTCAAGTTGATTTCAGTGCCTATCAGCATCCAAACAAGTGAATCATTTTGTAGATGATGCATATGACCAAGCATGATATCAGTATCGATACTTTTGATCACTATATTCGCTTGATTGTTAATGCCACACGCATGATATATTATTTTAGTATCAATCTCGGACATGACAACTCTTCCACAACCCTCGATACTATGCTGTTGGCGGCATTAACAACGAAAGAATAAACCAATAAATGGTACCATTTATCAGTGGCCCATTGCAAGATGAAGAAATCTACAAGAGCTTGTTTAAAATTTGAATTTTTTAATTCTTTCACAAAATCAGGTCCAGTTATGGTGTAGTTCAATAGTGTAGATTTGAATCGTTGGGAATGTTCGTAATCTTTGATCGATGATGTAAAGTACTGATCAAATATAAGGTCAACACTTGACGTTTACAATTGAATAACCATTTGCAACATTTTTTTAGAAATGCTTCCAACCTTGTTTGGAACATCTTTCATAGTGTGCAATAGAAAGAAACCAATTATTAGGACATATACATAAGGTGGTGGCTGATGCTGGACCTCTTCTTCCAAACACTTCATTAAGGCAGATAATTGGCTACGATAAAATTTTTGAAATATCCATGATGTATCCATCAAGATTCCCAGCATATGTCCAAACAGATCTCGTTGAATTCTAACCTCTTGAATTGTACTACCTATTCTAATTCTCTTCTTTTTCTCCAAATCTTTAAAAAAATTATTAAGAGATGTTTTTTAACAGATTTTTCAAATCTACTAGTATCTACCAGTTCCGATGCAGCTTTACCAGATGAAATGTTAATCAAATTATCTTTTGGTATTTCTAAATGAAAATAAATTAAATCGCAATAAATTTCTTTAATTGTTTGATATTCTTCTGAAAATTGTGCTGATTCAAATACGCTGAAATATCTTGGTGAGATTGTAGTCCTAATTCTTGATAAACTTTACTAATTATCGTAGATATTACATCGTGGTTTCGAGCCCACCGTTGGTATACCAAAATTGAATTGGTGAAGTGTATAACACCTGTAAGTCTTCTTGCAGCATCTGCATTTATAATCTATTCTGAAACCAGATCAATAGGTTGTCTTAAAAATGACTTAGTTGTCTATTTAATGCCAAAGCAACCGTGATTAAATACTTAATACATATAAATCAGGATGGCTTTCTGCTACTTTCATCAAGTTATCAGAATATTTCACAGTCCATCAAGCATAGTTCTGTTGATTATAGATAAAGAATAAATTTGTAATTTTAGGTAAAACTGACTTAAAAGTTCGAAATCTCCAGTACAATGCTCCGTGACAGATGTAAGAAGTGATGAATATGATTAATCTAAATCAAATAAATTGTTGAGTTTTGCCAAACTCGCCATTAACACTTCGTTGTTTGTAAATACAGTAATCATTCATCAATTCCTTCAGTTCTTCATTTTCTATGCGGAATGATGATATTTTACAGTTTTGTAGTCTGTGAAGTTTCTGAATCATATCATCTGTTAATGATGTGTTATTAATTTGCGAAAAAGATTTGAAATGTAATATTTCTAATCCTAATGCCACCAAAGGATGCAATCTTTCGCAGCAGTTGAAATGCTCTTGCCTGGTGCCTGAGCCAGGAAGAAGCTCTTGCTTGGGTAAAACCATGGTTTACAAGTGGCATAGTCTCTTTAAACAGGGTAGAGACTCACTTGAAGACAACTCACGCCCTGGTCGGCCGATCGAAATGACTACCCTGGAAATTATTGAAAAAGTTAGTATTGGAAGATACCAGACTAAAGAAGAAACAGTTTGCAGAGATGGTTGGAGTATCGGATACAACAATTTTTAAAATTCTCTATGATCATTTTGGTATGACAAAGGTCAGCGCAAGATGGGTGCTGAGAATGCTCACACTGCCTGAAAAACAACACCGCGTGGAGTGTTCTCGCGCATTTTTGGATCTCTGTAGTGAAGACAAGGATGGACTATTGCGTCGAGTTGTTACTGGAGACGAAACTTGGGTTCATCATTATGAACCTGAGTCCAAACAAGACTCAATGCAGTGGCACAAAAAAGGCACACCACAGTGTTGAATTAAAGAATAGTGAAAATGTATCAACAAATTAAATATTTATTACAACACGTAATTTATTGTGAAAAAGATGGAAGTTCTAAAAATGTTTAATATTTTATTGTTACAGGTATATCGATCGTAACATAATGAATCTATACGTATCCTATGTATTAACAATTGTACAACCTTTCCATGTGCAAAATTATAAGTCTGTTATTTTAAATTTATTTGCATTGTAAAATTAAGACGAAAGGCCAAATTACTTGAAAGCAATTTTCATAACATACTTCTACATACGTATATATCTTATGTATATTTGTGAGCATCATCAGCTTAACATTAAGTAATAAACCAAAAATTGAGTAAAACAAATTGACAAAAAAAAAAGGCTTTGTTCACTAGTTTATTATATATGAATCCTATACAATGAAAAAGTTGAAAATCACTGATGAATTTTCGTAACAGGCTCTTAATATTATTGTCACTATCATCGCAAAGATGTCAGTAGGCAAAATGATAATTCATAAACATGAATCACATTGGAGTCAGAATACGTTTTTATATGTGCTAAACCTTCTCAAAATTAAATGGTGTGCCTGACCTTCAAGCTTTTTCGTTTAATAGTGTTTGTAGGCACATACATAATGATATATTTCAGAATTAACAAAACATACCGTATTTGAGATTTAAGTTTTTAAAGTTTAAGTCAGTGTTCTATAAAATCTTGAGAAATGTTTAAACTGACAAATTTCGGGATCTTGGTTTCATTGCCCATTATTATTTGGTTGTAATCAGGTGAGTAGTTTCAAAGATCTGGCCAAAAATGGATTGTTTTTCCATATACCAGAAAGTTACTGGCAAGCTGCGAGTGTGCAATAGAAAAATGTGACTGTCACGTTTATGTCATTGCTATAGGTATGTTGCTAGGTCACACTTTTAATAGTGTGATTCATGCATTTTGATGAAAGTTTTATTTGGTACAATTTTCACTTGACCGCTCATTTATTATCATAATGAATAATTCAATAAAAAAAAGAAAACAAGCCTTTCATACAGTGTACATTTGGTACAATCGTGACTAGTTCATTTTTAATCTTAATTTCAACATAAATTAAATTAAAGAAAAATTGGTGCTACTTGTACACCAAGTACTAATATTTTTCTATAAAAAACATATTCCAAGATTCGAAAAACTACCATTTTCGATATATAAATAATGTAGATTTATAACAGTGATTCAAATATTACTGCTAAGGTTCACGATGACATACCCCAACGATTCGATTGCCCTATGACAGTGTAAAATTGTAAATAATTATATTTTGAATGCAATTTGTATAGTTTATACGGAAGTCGACAGGATAATGGGAATCACAAGTGTCCTCCTCACTTTTTTTTATGCACCACCTTTTACCGTTTCCAATTTGACTGATATTTTTGAAATTCTAGACACAGGTGGTTCAAAGACAAAATGTAAATTATAACAATCAAACAGTTTAAATATAGCAAATTTATTTCTAGTCAGTGTCATGGCTAGACCAGTTTGAGCCTAATTATGATATGGTTATTGTATTATACTTACTTTGTTAAAAAATTACTATCTTTTATATAATTTTAAATTCTAATCGTAATAGGACCATGTTTGAGTTTTATCAAAGAGCATATAAGAGGTGTCAATCTCTTGTTAGGAAATATTGACAGATTTATTTGACAGGGGACGTCAGCTACTGATGATGCGTTAAAATTTTAATGAATCTAATTTCACTTTAATTTGGAAATGTTCAGATTAATTGAATCTAGTGTTTGACATGATGTCAACAATTGGTACTTAAGTGTGCCAACTAATTGTTTCAGCAAAACCCTGTTTAACGATGCAAGCAATAAAGGAACACAGGTTAAAATGTACCAAAAAATCAAATAGAAAATGTGATTTAAAGCTTATTTAAAAGAATGCTTGTAGATATAACAGTGAAAAAACATAATATTCCTAGGGTTATACTTTATATAAGGTAAAAGGAAAACGCCATGTACAAAGTGCATGGGCCCAAATACGAAGTTGTCTACAGTGGGTATTAAATATTGCTGGAGCTGGTTTTCCTACAGAGATAGATAAGCTACTATTAGTGTACAGAAGCTAGTCACAGAACTAAAAATTAAGGTACCGTTTAAAATCCCTAAAAATGACACTGGGTTCCTTGTTTCCCAAAAAGACAACCGGAAATAAAGACAGGTAAAACATGAAATTAAACGTTTAAAAGAGTAAAAAAAACTAAACAATAACGAACACAGGAATATAAAGCTTCTAAACTGATGAAAACAGTACAATATTATCCTGGTAATAATAGCAGTGAAGAGTGTATGGAATCAGGGAGCAGTACCAATGATTCCGAGTCAGAGTTTAAATTCTGCTAATGAAAATAGTTAATCCGAGAAGCAACGAATGAGCGATAATATGGAGTTAGAATTTATTTCAGACATTGAAAAGAGATGCCCAGAAGACCAAAAGATGAGGTTTCATGTTAAATAAAAAACTTAATAAGCAATTATTACCAAAGATGAATACTTTGGTTTAAAACGATTTGTTTTGTTTGAGGGCTGCCTCTGGAAAAAATTTAAAACAATTTTCCAAAATTATTATGATATATTCTGTAATATTGATCTATTAAAAATCTTAATATGCAGGAAAAAATCTTAAAAAAATCTTTAAATACACATTAAAAAAAATCAGCAGGACGACTACTAGGTCATTGTGAATGTTACCTACTGGGACATGTCAATTTTGTATATAGCAATTATTAGTAATTAAGAAAGAGTTTCTAAAAATATTTAAAATTTATTTTTCTGAAATGTTGTTCGAGCATTAAAAATATTGGAATATACACATTCTAAATAAAATATGATTTTTTTCTTTTTTGGCAGATTACTGGGTCGTTTACCTTAAGCAGCTTTTTTATTTTATACTTTTTGTAAGTATTTAAAAAAAAAATTTAGTCTTTCTTTGATACTATTTCTTCGTTCATCTTTTAAATCTCATTTTTGTAATTACTGTAAAATTTACCTTTGCTTTGTAGCAACACTTCACACATGACATACGATAACAAAGTCTCGCGAGATCTGTGAGATAGGAAATCTTAAGAAAATGGAAGCGAAATTAAAATACCAATATTGCATATTCATCTTTTATTTTTTTCATTTTCTTTAGTTTAAATAGAAAATACAATTTTTATGTAATATTGTTGTCATTTATTTACTTGTAAACAAATATATTATAAAAGGTTTTATTATTAAAACAAAATATTCACAAAATGGCAGACTAACTAAAACAGTATTTATTATAAGTATTCATCAGATAAATCATTTAATGTTCCTACATACGCTTCAGTTGAGCTATCGAAACAAAAACAAACATGATAGTTTTGGCACAGTTTCCTCATTACACATTCTTTAGTGATTCGTTAGCAAGTAAATGCGACAATAGAGTATTTGCCTTGGGACAAAACAATACTGTGAAAGGCTTTCACATACTGACTTTATTGTCTACAAATGTTTCACATTCTTCTCGATGGCGCGTAACCCAACCGATCATTTCATTTCAATACGAAGCCTCCACTATGTACTTTATGGAATACACTACCACACATAAATATTTAAACATTGTATTAAGCAGTCTTATAGTGTTTGTACAGTTGATTTCATTTACTTAATTTATTTGTATATTCCCATATTCCAATATTAACCAATGATAACGAGAGAATTTATATCAATACTTAATACTAAACGTAACATAATCACTTTTAACATATATGAGTTCCTACTCATCAAGACAACATGTAAAATAACTTGACAGCGATATGAAGGCTTCGAACCGAAAGCGGCATGGCTGCGTCCATCGGGAAAGTGTGATATCAATTGTTTATTAAAATATCATAACAATGGCCATAATCATGCGTCAAACTGCTCCGTAAACAATTTTATATACAAATTAACCAAAATTCGCGAAAGTTGCCATTTTACCAAAGCCGCGCGAGCCACAGTTCAGCCAGGCGGCGCGGTCAAACAATATATACAAAGCAATTTTCACAAAAGAAAAATATTAAATAAACTTATTCCAATTTGTATTGCCGTATTCAAATGAATATGTTGTTTTATTGGTAGAACTTGAGTAAAAATCATTATTAAAAATATATATATATTTATATATATATATATATATTATGTATATTAATTACATTCGTACACCAAAAGATCAGACAACAATGTTTTCATAAACGGCCGCGTTGCCGCCGGTAAACACGTTTCAACGAACGAATCGCTTGTTTACTACGAATGTAATAATAATTTAAAAATGCCAAATAGAAAAGTATCATTAAATTGTACCTATATATTTTCTCGGGCTTTATTATTTAATTAACTATGATTTTTTTTTACATTTTAATAATTTAAGCAACCAGTCATATGGCTGAGCATTTATTATCTTTACTTTTTTTTATTATTTTATAAATTTTCATCAAATTATTATTGTTATAAACTAATACGTGAGCCGATGTCAGGATTCATAGTCGTCGGGGTTTGGGAGACACATAATGGCCAGCGCATTACTCTGCGGGCAATACTGTGCGCCTCCAGAATAAATTCACCTTCAACCAACTTATATAACATATCTATATTTCTCTATAGTATCACTATATTCTTTACGTGTATTGTATATTATATTAAAGTTTCAAGGGGCACTAAGATTATCGCAGTGTTTTCACTTAATTAATACATTATATATATACATATATATGTATAATATAAAATACATATGTATATAGATATAATATTTATGCACAAAGCATTCATTCCGACACACTAGAACGGACTTGCAATCGTTTTGATAACACAAAACAACTGTTACAGAATTCCCTTTTCGCAATGGCGCATTTACCCATTCGTATTGATTTACGCTTTTAATAAGGGTCCGACAAATCCAACACTATCTGTAGATATGTGTTACACAGGTAATTTTATGACTTTTTTCACGCAAACGCGATCATCCACTACTCCTTTGATATGGCATTTCTTAATATTTAAGTGACAATGGAAATTGGAAGTAAATGATTTGCAAAAGTGGCCCTACAACACAGTTGCCACACGTTCACTTTGCATAGTTTCAGTTGTGATTACAGATGGTGAAATACTCTAGTAAAAGGTCTCGTTGAGAACATTACTTATCTACAAATTCTGTCCAACAGAAGCTGTTAGAGTTAAATAAGACAATTTAAAAACAATGAAAAGAAAATATAACTTATTTTCCATAAGAATTAAATTTCCTCTTGGCGACACTTAATACCGGAGAGTCCCATAGTAACTTTAAAAGACTATTAATTTAACACATCACCGTTGACCTCTACAGATAACTGTAAATCCACATATTGTGGATCTTTTATCACTACAGTTTAAATTTTACAATTTGTGTGGTTCAGATAGTTGTCTCACATATAAATAAAAATTATATTCTACACAATTTCCATTTGTATCCATACACTGACACCACTCTCGGTACAAAGTTGAACAAGTTATGTACATATTACTTTAATAAATATTACATAACTGTCAATTATATAGAATATTAGTATTATGTAAGTAAACAGATATGAATTTTTTAACGACTAAAGAGGGTCGCTCCACCGTTTACCATAACACTAATCATGTTCTTGCTGTTTTTTGAATGGAAATGAACACCACAATCTGTAGAATAACTAGATCACAGCAGTGATCCTTCCATTGCCAGTTCAGATTTCATTTACATATATCCAAAACCGATAAAGCGAGATTAGGTCAGTCTACAGCAGCACTGATTAAAACAATGAACGAAAAAGTGCATTATGACATGTAGATCATTGATCAATTAATTCTAGATTACATTTTAATCCGTAAAATGGTATAAATATATAAATAAATCAAATAAATATTTGGCAAGACATTTTGAAATATGAAGACAAGCATGGGACTTTACAATATTGATTTAATGTATTATTAAGAAATTAAATTATACTATATTTCCAATTTGAATACGACGAAACGGTTTCACTGAATAAAACTGTCATAATTTCAAAAGAATAAACTGTTATTATCTGTAATGAAAAGAAATGAAAATGTGTAAAGTGAGATTTAACAATCGCATGTAACACGTTCCATCGGTCACTAAATTTAAAGAGCAAAGCTAACCTGTGAGCCGGAACCTACCTATAATAAAATGTAGAGGCCAATATTTTCACAAGAAGCGATTTAATACAATCAGGTCTCCTCACCGTCGTGTATCAATTATCTTTCGCTATATACATATATCGTACATAGATATATGTATATATATATATATATATACGTTTTATTTATACAATATGCCTACAACATACAAATAAAAAGGAATAAATCCGCCGCATACCCGAAACATACCGATAAATTTTTAACATAATCAGACAAAACAACCGTGGACCCACAGATATTTCATTTATAAATATGTTACAATGTATATAAATATATAAGAAACAAGTAGGTACTTAGAACTAATGGTAACAAGTATATTATTAAATTCAACCATACACGCAATTTATGAACTTGGTAATAATTCACATCCCGTTAAGAATGAAAAGTCCATACGAAATGAAGAGTAACACGATTATATTTATTAAACATTTCAGATGCGCGCCTCACACCACATAATGGCAGTCATACAAATTTATTAATACATCATACATGAAGCAAACATTTTGGCAAATATTACAAGCAAGGTGACCAACCTCTACGATGGCTGATGAAATATATTGATATATCTCATAATAGTAGAATACTAAACTGCGTAGTGAATGTATATATGAAATATGTAATTGCAATTATCAATTATAACATTGTAATAATTAAAACATATCGTCCGTAAAGAAATGCAACCCAGTAAATATTTAAAAAAATTTCTGATCACTTTTACTTTCAACCTTTTTATTTCTTTTTAAACTCGATTATTCAGATGAACACTAGAAATTTTCAGAGTTATGACATTTTCAATATAATTTAGTTTTAAGAAAAATATATAATCAATACTTAGAGGCGAAACTCAGTAACTAATATTAAGCATAGTTTTAATAATTCTTGACTCTTTTTCCCTGAGATACGTTACACAGTTACATTTAGCATAATTCTAATTTTTATAAACAGAATGGCTGTCTATCAAAAACATGGAACTTAAGGTACTATTGTTTTAAAAAATTAAAAATTTACATTGAAAATGTGGTAAGTAAACGTTAAAAAAGAAATATGTATTTTTCATTTTAACATTTATTTGCAAAATATTCAAAAGATAAACATGATAGAAAGTATGTCACCTTTGAAAATAGATGCTCATTAATAATGAGTAAAATATGTCTAAATTTTCATACACTTGCTTTACCGAATTTATGAAATAAAATTGAAACACCGAGTTTTTTAATACATATAGCCTTCAATATAAATTATGATATTACTACCCAGTTATATATTTATATATAATTATATACTTTTACAATTATTGTTCTATGAACAATAGTTATATTTACATTCCTTGCAAGAAGCAACCAGACGGACACTACTTAGGCATCGTACAAGCGCATAATTACAATAATACAAATCTTGGACAGTGTTGGACCGGCAAATGGACAAGAACGGACAGTAATGTAGCAGAGGTGGCTCGCATGAGGTGCACCATCATACACTTGGACGAGTGGAAATCGGCAAATTAATAATGGAAAATTCTAAATAAGAATATTTTCAATTTATATCAATTTATAGTATAAAGTTTTTAGCAAATTCTAAAACTCAAAATAATTTGGAGAATGACTGTTACAGAAGTATTAATATGGAAGACAACAAAAAAAAAACATATAAGGACATTACGGAAAGGCCTTTGTGCTCCTCACAATTGTATAAAAAATATCTAATTATAGAGTTACACCAAAAAAAGCAATTTATGAGTGCCAAAAAAGGTCACAATATAACAAATTCATTGAAACAAAATATGAGAAAAATCTATTTTTCAAAATTTTTCACATTTTAGAATATATACATACATAAATATGTGAATGTATATATACATATATATATACACACACATAAAAAGCATGTTATACATCTTTGTAAAATACAGAAATTTTGGCTAGAATTAATTATCATATTAATTAATACATTATGTCATGGACAAGAATAACGGTAACATTCACTACGACAATCAAAAATACAATAATTAACTTAACGTTTCATTTCAATGTAAGCATCGTTGACATGAATTTCTGTCTCACTCAACAATTGACTGAAAACTTTCTCATAACAAGTACAGGGCCCTTTACATGTCACCGTACACACTCTCAAATTTAAATATTTATAAATTTCTGTTTTCTTTCAAGCGTTTTAAACATTTTAACATTTGTAAACGGTGACAAAACAAAGGAACCTGGTGATAATAGCTTAATTGACTAAACTAATTGAAAGTTATATAATTTACTATAATTTGTTTCCTTTAAAAATGATCTTTGTCAATAAGACTTTAGCAATGTACGTTGAAGCCATTAAAATAAATTTATAATTCTTCTGGAGTTAAATTGGGGGGGAGGGATTGGGGCAATTGCCTAAAAAATTAAATAAACCATAAGAAAATTTTCTTTCATCATAAGATGTTTGTATTTCTGGGAAAATCAATAAAAAATTTAGAACTCAATATTATGTTGCAAATAAGTAATAAATTGCACAATTACCCCCTTTATTTTATACATAGGATAAAAACTAGTTCTCAAGTTCAAAGTTTATGAACTTAATAATTAAAAATTAATGGATAATGTTTAAAACACAACAGTAACGGATGTTTACTACAGGAGTATATTATAATACAAATACGTATTCAATTAATATTCTGTCAAAATTGTTCAATTGTATTGTTATATACACAGAAACGAGCCAAATATTACGAACAGTACTGATGTATATAACAATTTTTAACCAATAACGTACAATGGCACAATAATGTATGTTTTTATAAATACACTTGTTACATTGAAATATTTTACTTAATAACTTTAGGACAATACTATTACGGCTGGATATTTTGGACACAAATCATAGAACATCGAAATGTATTAAATTGTATGCATATATTTTGACATTCCATTCCAATTAAGTTAATTTCCTAATTCATCGTCACATTATCCAGAATTGCATAATTATTCTTCGGAATGGATAGGCTTGACAATGAAAGCATATTGTGTGATGTTAAAACCACAACAGACTCGTCGCTCAATGTTTAAAATTTTGAAATGGAATATTATTGCACATCGATGCCCTCAATGACTTGTTTTACATCAAAATGAGATATTATTGTGAAGCGGAGGGTTCATTACGCGTGGACCAATTTGTTAGACTAATGGATTTGTTGCATCTTGGTCACCGTGGAAATAAATGACAGTTTAGACTTATTCATTTCTGATTTGTATTTCTAGTTCGTAAGAAATCTGAATGAGGCTTCTTTGCATGAAACTTAAATAACATTATTTCTGCACATACGATGCCACCTAAAGGTTTTAAAAATATTTTGACAAATCCAGATCATTTTCTATATTAAGTTTTTTCTGTTTGCATTACAACTCCAAGCTAAGGATGGCATACAGAACATGACGTAACACTTGAGTACTGATGTGTCATTTGCATTTCAATCCATTTTAATGGAAAGCAACATGAATTTTCAACAACTATCTACGGTGACAGATATAAATGGTTTCTTGTTACACACTTTCACTATTCCATAAAGAACGTTTTTGGTAATGTAGAATCATCTAAACTGTGTACAGACACGGCAACAATCGCTTTAATTGGGGACGAAATTGACAATATTATATGCATCAAACAAAATTATGAATTAGGGGGAAGCACCATACGAAAATACCAGTATTTTCACTCACGTAAACCGTACAATTTTCACCGACTATGTTTCAATCACCAAACAAAATTTTATTAAATTTTCATAAGCTGAAAGTTAAAGTAACAAAAATCTTCAATCCATCCTCCTCCTCACACTTCATTCAATATTAATCACCAAATCTAAAAGGTATTTTTTCATTCGTCAGCAAGAATGTCCTCACCAACATACGCTTTCATTATTATATCCTCCTAAAAGCAAATCATGCTTCCCCCACACTCTTATATGCAAGATGCAATAAATATAAATTTGATACCTCGCAGGCACAAAACATTAAGGGCGGACATTTGATTAGAATTATAATAATAATATGAAATGATACATTACGAACCTCTATTTAAAAAATTGACAATAAACCAACAATGGACATGTTAATTAATAGTTTAGATTGACGGCAAATTGTTCCGCAGTACCCGCGGCCTAATGGACGAACTGGTTTGCGGCGCAAATGCAAACTATGCTATTCGTGGGCGAGCTTTCGCTTTTTCAGGTGTTCAGTGATTAATTCACAGAGTCTTTCGGTGATGGACTTGGTCTTAAAAAATTATACAGATCCTTGAAATGTCATTATTTCAGACTATAGAATGTAGATGCAGCTATAAGATAAAAAAATGGTAAATTTAGTTTTAAATAATATTATGGTTCAAATGGAAAAAAATTATCAAATTCTTTACCGTATATTTAAAGAAAGATCTTCTGGTGAAGTCTATCATTTGAATTTTGTTCCATTTATATTAACATAGAACAAAAAACTTTCAGGCCAAGTAAATCACTTTCCGACACTGAAAAACTTCTATTATGTCCCGTGTAATGCATTTGCATACATTTACTCATATATATTTATTTATATATATACATACATGTATATGTCATTAATATCGAAGACTATATGAATATAATTCATAATGCTTAAAAATATAATGTATATAATTTTTTCTTAGTTTGATTCGTAGTAATAATTTAAGAAAAATATTCTTGTCTAGTCAAACAAATCTTTAGGCAAACTTCCAAAATTCCCTAACATTTTTCAAAAATTTTGTCAAACAAAAATGTTTTTAAATTTTCTTTAAACATTTTTGTTTAATGAGTAGAAAGGGAATTGTTGCCATAAGGAATGTCAATTTCATAAAAGGAAAAGTGGATTTGAAGCAAGGTCATTTGATAAATAATTAATTGCGCTTCTTCATATGCTTTAGAAACATAACATTCTAACTTATGTTTAACATGAAAATTATAACACAAATTTTTTACAGGGAATTTTAGCCATAAAT
The DNA here is from genome assembly GCA_039881145.1 of Druceiella hillmani. Lineage (NCBI taxonomy): Eukaryota > Metazoa > Arthropoda > Insecta > Lepidoptera > Hepialidae > Druceiella > Druceiella hillmani. The sequence continues at coordinate 2,771,210 of JAYKKI010000032.1, read as the reverse complement.
CGACCTTTCCTTTCATATCGTAAAAATCTAAAACAAAAACAAATCAAAGAAAAAGTTACAAATGATGGAGGATACGCTTTTTATTCTGGTAACAGATTGCCAAATTCAATCATTCATGCAAATAATATGTTAGGGAAAATGAAAAAAGTATTGCATTTATATCATCTAAACATTCATCAACTGGAAAAACAACCGTACAATAGGCACTAATTTTTATTGCAAATAGAAGAACAATCAAATAAGCCACTTGGCACATTCCTACAAAAAAATAATAATAATAACAACAGATCAATCAAAAAGAAACGGACGCTTCGTGTGGCCTTACAATCGAAAATTAGGTTTTCTTTAACAATGGCATAGCATTTAATAACAATGGAAAATGTAAATAAATATAATTTGACTCCTTGGTCATTGGAAATGACAGTTTGAGCGCTCTTGTGATTAAATCAAAAACGTTTAGACCGGAATGTTTGGTCGCATAAATCTACCTTAACAAGTTTCTTCAAGAGTGGGAATGAACAATTTCTTAAAGAGGATAGATATAACACAATTGCAGATTGAATCAAACAACTGTTAATAATTAATGCCTCATAACTTTGCCATCCGTCATTCCTCGGAATCGTTGTGGCCAACTTCAATTTAAAGGGCCACAAACGAAACCTCTGCCAAAGAAACTAAATTCAAACTTTCAATCACAAAAAACCGTCATAACGGTAACATATGTAAAAAATACACAACTGAAACACATTGCACATTCTGTTAACGAGATGCATTAATTAAAATTAAAAAAAAGATACAGCGTAGAATAGTAATTAACAAAGAGTAAAGCAAGTAAAGAGATAGGACGATAGAAAGTTGGGAGCGGAGCGTAAACAGCCGCCACGCATCAACGAAAACACTGCCTAATTACCCCTCCCGTCGGTCATGCGCACAACTTCCGCGCAATAAAGAACAGAAGAAACTAAAACAATACAATATGCATATACACACGCGCGCTTTAATTATATACATACAGTGTGATCTATCTTCCCACAACAGTTTTCGAATGTCACATTTGAAGAAAATATTTCATCTTCTTTAATATAGCAGCCACAAACACATCACTCGGTAACACTATGGCCTCGTAGTCCTCGGTCTCGTCGCACTCCATTTGATATTTACAAATTAAAGGGAACAAAAAGGATATATCATATTTGGACGCGGCACTGTTGGTGTGATCAGTTGCAGCGGGTGGTGAAAGGGCCTGCTCGGTGCAGGTGGGCGGCGTGGCGTCAGTACGCCTCTGTGCCCGTTCGCTGCGATGACATCGACTGCGACGGAGACTGCGGGGCACGCTGAAACATGTCATCGATAATTATCACAATGTCTCATTATTCACTTGTTAACAGCATTGTCTAAATTAAAAAAAAATGGCTAAAGTACACCAGATTATGCTTCATAATGTAAAATCAATTCAATTATTATTGCAGACACTTTTTCAAGGCCATTTAATAGGGTATTTAAGCTTTTTAAAATTATTGGAAATGTATCTGAGTAAATTGTGATATTTTCCACCAAAAACATATCTTAAGTTGAAAAATCTTTTATTGCATTCCTGCAAAGCTTCGCATCAAAACACAAAAACATGTAATATGCAAATTTCATGTCACAATGCCTCAAACTTGGAATGTTGGAATGAAATTAGAAAGGAGACGCCTTATATCTTTCACAAAATTTGCCATTTTATAGTGACCAATAAATATTGTTCTTGAAATAGACTAATTGACTAAATTTGGGAAGTGGCTAATACTTTTTATTAACCCACAAAAATGATATTTGTCCAAAAATCAAACATATGTATTTTGAGTTTTGTAAAAGTATGTATTTTGAGTTTAATAAAAACCAATTTAAATTTACCTGGAAACGCTCAAGACCGTCATGGCGTCTTGAATTACATTAACTACTCATGAAATAAATCAAAACAATCGTGTCTGTACATGAAAGTTGCTTCTTTTGTTTAATTAAAAATGAATTTATCTTGTTACAAGTACAGTGTAGTGTCCCAGTGTAAAAGCACAACTACTAAAACACGAAATAAATTATTTATATATGTTCCAAACGATAAACAAATACAGAAAAAATGGCTAAATTTTTTTTACAGATTCAAGAATACATTTTTATGAAGATCAAGTAAGTATTTATTTGCAGTTTAAGTACCTATCCGATAAACTGTGTTTTCACTAAAAATCCTGTCTTAAAGAATGACTTGCAATTGCGTTTTCTATAGAAAAAAAATAAAATGTCGAAGCTCTGAGGTAATACAGTTGATTACAAACGAACAAATTAATATGACTCACACACAATCTATTTCTAAATCTGAAGCAATATACTGATGAATTTTGCAGTCACTATTTTTGCAAGTTTATTATTTTTTATTTACAATTTGTTTTTTCGTATCTCCATATCATGATTAGTCATTAGAAGGTACAACCCATCCGTTATTCAATTTATGGGATCGCACTATCTTGCTCAGACCATTATTTAAAGTCATGTCATCTATTAGCTGTCTGGTGTATTTGAAGGTCACAAATTTTGATTGGTGGACAATTTGTGTTTAACTACAAATTTTAAAAGACAATATTATTTTGGATTTCAATCATTAAATAAAAAATATTTATACCTAATTTATAGCCGTTAAACATCTTTAATCATCATTATTAACTCGAATACTTAGATATATATTAACAAATATTTATTTTTAAACGTGTTGCAAATATCCTATTGCGTAAAAAAATGTTTATTCCATTATTTATGGGAGTGCTATGTTAATAACATATAATTTGGAAAGTTGTACAAGGTAAGTTTCGGGTAATGAATTTGGATGTCAAAATAAAAATAAAATTTCCTAAGTACCTCACTCACCCTACTGTCATAGTCTGCCACCATCCTCTTGATGTGAGTGAGCTTCCTGTGTAGGTAGGTAAAGCGTGCACGGTCACGTTGGTAGCCCGCATCGCGTTGCATACGCTCATATTCCTCCACTATTTCCTGTTTTGTTTCCTGTATCGAATAACATACCATTCATTTTAGCATACAGTTGAAAATGATCTTATCCTTACGAATATTGTTTTTCTGTAATGTTTAATTAGTATTGTAACTCACGGTAAATTCAGTTATGAAGTTTGTTTTCACTGCACCTTTCCAATTTGTAATTACTTATTGTATTTCATTTAATATTAATTCTTTAGTAAAGTGATATTAAATAGTAACATTAATCATTAAATAGTAATATCCCCACTTAGTAAGCCATATTAACAAAAATTTAGAGTTAAATAATTTCTCAACCACTGCCTTTCTCAACAACTTCGCCAGCGTGGCACTTCATGTACATGTGTTAATCAGTTTCGAGCCTCATAAGTTAGTACAAATGCGTTTCATGTACACAAGCCATGTTCGTTTTTCATTTGTATTGATATTTGGTGAATTGTATATAATATATTGCGAAGGAGAATGCCAAGATTTCATAGAATTTAACAGTGAAATTACATGTCACCAAAGAAAGGTATAGCAAGCATTACACTAGAAGTTCTGATCCCTTTAATTATTTTTTCTATAAAAAAGTAATGTTTTTTCTATAAAAAGGGATGAATCCTTGAAAAAATTGTTAAAATAATTACCTCAAGATATTCAACCTTCCTATTATAAATACTATCCCGAACAGTAATAAATAGTAGTAAACTTGATAGTTACTGGCATTTTAATTGATGGAAAATGATTTTGGCCTGTAAAACCATCATTATAGGATTAATACTTTTTACAATTTATTATTTATCTATAACATTATGATATTTATCAATGAATCATTGAGAAATTAAGCAGGATATATTATATTTGGTGTCTTTCCCATACTCTGATCATTCCAAGGTATATTTATCTTAGAATAATGTTATGGGCATAATAACCTACGCTTTTTCGCAAAAAAAATCCAAGAATAAGCCGTCAGGTAAGGTCGTCAGTCAGTTACTCAGATCCGAAAACAAAAGCCAAAGTAATCACGTTTAAAAGAAAAATCGAGGATCAAAAGCAAGTCAGTTTATAAAAAGAAAATAAAAAAAAACAGTAACACAAGAAGTATATAATTCTTCAGGTAACGGAAAGTAAATGGTAAATAATGTTATTTTAAATAGTAAATAAATCATGTAGCTTTTATTACGAAATAAAAATTAAAATTAGATATTATAATTAAGAAACAAATAACTATTAATTTATATGATAAATGAAACATTATCATACTAATAGTTATTCAAATAAATTTAACTTAAAAATCGATGGCTGTTAAAAATTTTCAAATTGGAATATTTTTCATTTCGGAATTGTACATAAGAAAAAACCTATTATTTAAATAAAAAAATAATAGTGAACTTCCTAATGCTTTATTTATAGAGAAGAATTATTATTGTTCTATTTTAATAACATGAATTATTTCGTTTACAAGAAATTTGTCGATCGAACATTTTCCTTTGTTAATATTAACCGTTTTAGTGCCATGGTTTTTTACTCATATATACTTAAAAAATGCCAAAGAGATCTTTTGTTTTTGATGTCATTTACGCTTGTCTCGAAAAAAAACTGTATCTTCCAAAAATTATCCAATTTTAATAATTTTTTCGGTGTTTTCTTAATAAAAACTTGTACAAGGATAATAAAATACAAAGAAAATTATGGAAATATATATTGTGAACAAAAATTATAATAAAAACTGAAATCAAGGCCACATCGTATTTTCACAGTCCGGTACTTCCTCCGTATCAGCAAAATAATTGTTATCGTCACTATTATCACTATCACTCAAAATTGACATTACGCCAAATTGTGAGTACACCACAATGTCACTCCCACTACCACTTTCTTCACAACTTTAAAAACGATCATTTTCACTCGAATTATTTTCGTATTCTGACATTATGGGTTAAAAATTTTCTTTTCCTGGATTCTTTTTATATTGTAATTACTAATAATATTATAATTTGAACTTTATGTAACATGTAGAAAGATAAAAAATTAGCGATGTATGCAGGTGATCTCCCCTACCGCGCGCTAAACAGCAACTGATTTCAAATTTAGTTAGTACACGTACGAGCGCGATGGCGCTCATCGGCACTCAAACGGTCACGTAATAAAGCTATGATTTCAGCTTATGTTTGTCAGTCCCTTGTTATTAACTCCGGTGGGTATTGTTGGACTAATTGCAATTGGCAACTCGAACAAGCATTTAGTTTATCAGTATTAAATAAGGCAATCTTATAGTTACAATGTAAATATGAAAGTCAACCACTGACTTGGTACTGTTGAGAGCCAGGCTGGGAGCGTCTGAGCCGGTGCTCTAACTTGGTGAACAGGCGGGCGACGGCATCTACGCGGCCATAGAGCGCACGGTACTCTGCATACTGCGCCCCAAACTCTGCCTTGTAGCGACGCCGTGCTGTCCCACTAGAGATTGCTGGATACTCCCTGCAAAATGCGAGTGAAAACTAATTTTAGCCATAATGTGTATAAAATTACATTACGATTTTAGACTAGCTTTAGTAATAAATAACAAGTGCAAAAACATGGTGTATATTTAAAAAATTATCACTTCTAGAATCATCGCTAGTTTTTCTACAACCGTTGTCTAGGCTTCTAAAAACTATATTTTTTCATAATTTTTGGTTGAGTAGTTTCAGAAGTAATGGAGAGAGAACATATTTTTGCATAGCTTTCAAGTCTGAAGATTTACTATCTTTAATTATGAAAAAAACATTTTTTTCAAGTATTTAATTTGTTGCGTCCAAAATTTCTATATGAATATTTTTGTTTATAGTTATGGAGATATAGGTGGGTTAATATATTTTATTACTATACCAAAACCAGGAGGTTTCTATGAAAAATGGCTGTGACTGATAGACAAACAGATGTGTGAGTGATTTTATAAGTGGGGCTACTATTTCATAATTATGTAATTACAGAATAATTTTGAAGTTTCTATAAATCCTTAACTCAATGGTAAAATTCAGGAATTATGAAGTATGTGTTTTGGCTTAAATAATAACAATTACATACCGATCGAGTACCGATATACATTACAAGACATGTTAAAAACGTGTAAAATTACAAATCAGTGTATGTTGTAATATAACATCTTTGAAAATAACGGGCAGCACTGTCTGCTCTAATTGTGTTGCGGTAATTCTCCATGATTTATTTTAGACCGATAGTTCATACACAACATGACGAATATTACAAGAGAATTAACCCTTTCAAATACAGTTCAATATTTTCTAATGACCAAGTTAAGGGAATCTCTAGAAATAGCGATGCAATGTGGGCAAGTCACTTTGGAGAAATCCATGAGTACTACTGTAAAAATTAAAAGAAAATTGTATTCATTGCTCCATCTCCAGTAATTCAATTCATATTGACTCAATCAGCCAGCTTTAGTCCAGTTAGACATTTTATTTTAGTGTGTTGTGATTTGTGATTGAGAAATTATTCTCTCCTGATGGTTCAACCGAAGTTCTACATACCCCCATGTGTGCTAACCATATTGGTGAAATGTCCAAGTAAGCCTCTGAAAGAGCCAGTACTTCCAAATACTGCTAAAAATGTTCAGGATCAAGTCAGAAACATTACGAATGAACCTCCAACAAAGAAAACTAAACTTACAGATTACTATTCAAGTATGTTATCTATGGAGGCTTATGTGATCAGAATGGCAACACTAGATGGAATTCCACATAACAAATTATGTACTTATATATATATATATATATATATATATATATATATATATATAAATTAAACAATTTAAAGACACGCAATTGCAAAATCAAAGATTCCCTTCTACTTTTAACGAATGGACCTCCGCCTGAAAAAGGAGTTATTAAGAACAAAAGGTTCAACAACACTTGATATAGCTACTCAATTGCTTAGAACAGCATTTGAGCGCATTTTAGCTGTCTACTAATAATTTCTTTCACTACAGATAGAGCCAGTGTAAGGGTTAAAATGGGTAACAATTTTGACAGCCACCATCAACTGTGTTACGTACAACGCAACAACTTGCAGTGATTGATGTATTGTATAAAATCCAGAAAACTTCAGGTCTGCAATCTGAACCCTAACTCAAAGATACTGATGCTGAAGATGAAAATGAAGAAATTGGTGATGGATTTTTTACAAATGATCCTAGATTTCCAGAGACTTTTTATTTATATAAAGATATTATTAAAAAAGTAAAGAGGAGTGGTTAAATCTTTCGATATATCTCAATTGAAAAATATCTCAATTGACATATTAGAAAAATAAACTTTAGAAGAGTATGGTAAAAACCTAGCTCTGATATTAGACTCTAAAATGAGATGGGGTAGCTTATCAGATATGATTGGCCAATTTCTTAAATTAAAACATGCATTGTGAAGGCATTATTAGATTTGAAATCTAATGTGAAATTTACCAATAAAGAAATTGAAGATCTTCATAACATTCATTGTAATTTAAATGTAATATCTACAAACAGTGTTGTTTCAAACAGTTGCGTAATGTTAGCGAGATAGCTTATCTACTTGAGTGCCCGTTGTCAGTGGATTATTGTGGTTTTTATTATCAATTAATGGTTAAGCAACAAAATTAAATGTTGAAAGAAGTGCTTTGTTTAATTTATGGAGAACATTCTTTTGTTGTGTTCGTTATAATTTTCGTCATTATAATAAAGCATCTATATGTATAATATTAATGATTAATAGATCGCATGAGAAAAACATTATTACTAAACAGCAGAGACGTAAATACCGTTGGTACACTAATTGTTAATTCCTTTGATGGAAATACTTATTTTGATATCAAAATTGACTCAAATTGTACATCTGCGTTACCGAACACAAGTACAACACTGCCAAACCTTGAACTTGTCAAATTATAAACGTATTACTCGTAAACTGGTAGAGCCTAGTCAGCTATGATAATTTTTTTTGTAATATCAATATATATATACTACTACTTATTGATCGCAACATATTGATCTAAATGAAAGAAAGGATATCGACATTTTAAATAATGATATTTATAAACATTTATAAACATGATGCATTTCTATCATGAAAAATATTTTCAGATCGTTGCTTCATGTTTTTGTTATAGTTTTCCACACTTCCCTATTAATCCTGACTTCCTCTAATTGACAAGCTTTCAGTTATACCATATTTTTAAATCAAAAGTTTGAGAAGTTAGTTATTATGGAATGCAAAAATGTAGGAAGCAGTAAATGCCCTTGAAATAGAACACTGATCCAATGGAAAGACTAAATTTAAAGAAGCCGCACAGAGCGAGATTAATCCTTTATCTAGTTTTAATATTACTGTGAATGTAGTTGTAACCGATTTTCAAAAATATGAATTTTTTTTAATATCAGTACTTAACTCATGATAAATTTAATCACTGCACCTTGCCATTTGTAATTGCTCATTGTAATTAAAGGGGAATATAATAGCACTTATATGAAAATATAATGAAGAGACTGGCAAAAATGGACCTTGTATTACAGAAATAGAATGTAATTAAAACAAAAGTTGATATTTTTAAGAATATAAAAAAGCAAACGATTTAGGCGATTGACAATAAGGAAAGAGTAAAAAATAAAATACAATCTATAACCATGACACGGAATACAAAAAAACTATCTTCATAAATGTGCATATATTACATTTTTAATACATGAAGAATTATTAATAAGAAATAAAAATCTAACGAAGTAGATAATAAATTTTTTCAAAATTTCCAAAAACTAATCGATATGTTTTTAATTTGTTGCTATTACCTAAATTATTTAAATATAAACAGTTTATTGACATTGACATTCATTCTGTTGTTAAAATGAATACCTTTTTGTCTGTTTTCAAGTTTCTTGGATTAGCATTTTACAGCTGTGTACATAGAACATAACAGGACACAATCCACACTTTGTTTTCTCTTGCTGTTTCAAAGATTTCATAGAAACAGCATGTACAAAGTATTATGAAAAATATCTTCATTTTTCATAAAAAAATACAATATTTCTCATTTGTCTATGATGTAAAGAAAACTTTTAATGAGCCTGTTTTTTTAAATTTAAGATTGTGATTTTTATTCTTCCAACACTTGGACCCATTAGTATATGTACTTTTGTCTTTGTCCTTTATTCAACAAGTAAAAAATATTTACCGTACCTTACCTAGATCTCCTTCTGCCTAATTAGGGTATAAAAGTTATAATGGAACAAAAAACTCCTCTATACTAACATACTTCTTTTGCTTCAATTATGTTTTTACATTTTCTAAAATCCTGTACAGTCTGTACAGGGTATTAGAAGATCCACTTGTCATTTTCTTATGTTCCTCAATTTGATTCTTTCCGGGTCACCCAAATACACTTCCCCACGCAATTCTTCCATTTTTTCTTAGTCTATACATTATTTCTTTCAATCCTTGCCCCTCACTGACCTCTATTATGGACTAGCTTTACTCAAGTTGCAATGAAGCAATGTGATTCTCGCTATATTGGCACTGGTAGCGAACATTCATGGTAATGGACACTCATTACAATGCAATTAATGTTAGAGGCGAGACAGTGTGAGAAAATAAATTGATAACAATTTCAATAGATTAAATTTGTAATAGCCTATCATTATTTCATAGACGTATCTGTACAATTAAGCTAATAACACAACGACAAGTAACATTGAATAAGAAATATTTGATTACAACCACTGATGAGGCCAAATTTTCCTTATCAAGAAATTTCACCTATTAAAATCTGTAATATATAATGAATATTATTTTATGGCTGCATTCCGACTGATATTCCGTCACATATTGTGTTAATGTTTTACTAATTTATGAAAGTGCCTCTTAAAATTATCTGATACCAACTACGAATAATGTATACTATAAATTTGACAGATTCCTCAAGTCGACTTCGTTAAAAGAGAAAACAATGTTTTCACACACTGCAAATTATTACTTAAAAGTTTACTACCCAAATTAATTGTTCATTTAGTCTGCATGTTGACAAACAATTTCCATTATTATAAGCTGCCTCAAATTCACAGTATATTTTATTGTCTCTAACTGCTTGTTATTATATTAATTAGGAACTTTAGAGTAAACATTTGAGCAACCCTCTTACTCTACTTAAAACAACTTGTACATCTCACAGCAAGCTATCGGTCTTTTCCATTTACTCACACAATCAAAATTCTTCTGTACACTGGGTTGTATGAGTAAATTACTGGTGATTCTTAAACTTATTGTTTACGAAATATTTTCAAGTCACAACAAACAACCATTCTACGTTGATTGTGAGATTTCCATTCCACGTTGCTATCTTTCAAAAAAATTACTGTATGTAATATAGAAATAAAAACACACTTTATCTAGCTAGGAAACATTTTGTGGGACAGAGATAAATAATACGTGGGGGTTATAGTTAAATAAACATATCGTCTCGATTTTTGTGTCAAGAAACATAAACAATATTATCACAATGTTAACGTCATTTATAGAAGAAAAGTTAAAAGAAATTTGATTCGTACCTTTCTATATTAATGCTGTCGATATCATCTTCAGCTAAGTTGGCATCAGGCATGCCCATGTCATTGTCTAAATTAACTGGACGAGTATCTTTTTCTGAAAATTAATATAAAAATCATATATTATTAACAGAAATTTCTTATTACACCATAGTATTGTTTAAATTAATTTTCATTTTTGTTAATGCGAGTTAAATTTTCATGAAATAAAAATGTCAGTTTCATAAATAATATTATTTTCTAATAATTAGTGTGATATAAATTATCTATCTCCCTTTCAGGCTTTTACCCTTGCGTGCTAGTACGGATTGTTAGCTTGTGAGTAGGGAAATGAATATTTTTTTAATTGTTTTAAGAATATAGTTAATATAATAATTTTAACCATTCATCCTTTTGTGTTCTAATATTTAAAACATGTGTTTTGGGTCTCAAAATGATGAATTAGACTACAAATAAATTGTTAGACGATCAACGTATTCGCTACAGAAACTAAGTAACTGAATTTCATAATAAAAGCAGTAAATTACTTAGGCTGCTACACAGGAGTGTAGTCATTATAAAGGATGAATTCTAATATTTACATGAAATTTTGCAAGACGATGGCTGCACTTCCATTTAACACTTTCACTTTTATCATTATAGCATTAAAAATACAGTAAAATAGTAATATAAATCCTGATTATTTTTCATTAAAATTATACCGTAAATATTATTCCAAACTATTTGTTATATATACGCAGGTACTTTCTTGAACATATTTTCAAATTTTTCCAGTCTGTTGCTTGAAATTTTAATATATCTTTTAGCTTACACACCTATAGTTATAAGCTTTTTCTTTACCATCACTATTCATTAAGACTCACCGTGAACTATCAATGCTTTAATACTTTTGTGTTAATATACAATTTCATTTCATTTAGGTAAATTATACATACCATGGGGCAATTTTAATTCTTCAGACTGAACCAAACAAAACAACAAGATATTCATTGTTATAACATTATTTGAGAAGCACCCTAGCTAACATTTGTCTACTTTGGCTTAGGCGCAATTCGGTGGCCTATATTTATTGATACGATAACAAGTATAGCAATAGCAAGCAAATAATGATGGTTGTACCTGGAGGAATTTGTTCAGTGGAAGGACTCGTCCTAAAGCCATTCTGCTTTACAGGACTCGTGCAGAAGCTCTTGGTCGCATTGAAATTAAGTGTGTAACCATTGTCTTTTTTAACTGAAATGAAAATATTTCATAAATATTAGTATGGGAAATTATTTCAATAAATTTTTCATAATTGCTTTTTACGTAAATCAATATTACAATAAAAATTTATGTATGCAAAAAAAGCAAATACGCTTTTAAAGTGAGGTTAAGATTAATATAACATTTTTATTTTTTACAAGTTTATTTAAAAACATTTAACAAGTTTATTTAAAAAGTACCAAATCAACTTAAGAATCGAAACTACCAAATCAACTTAAGAATCGTTTCAATACTGAAGCAATTTTTTCTTTTACCTTGCTGGGCGGCACGGTGGTGATGGTGAGCGTTAAGCGCAGCGGGTGGTTCCTCATCGCTGGCCTGTCGTTCACCTGAGCTGGCGCCTGAACTGGCACCTGAACTGCCACCTGACGTGTGATACCCAGAAGACGCTGTCGGCGAGCTGCGACGGCTGCTGAATACACAAAATAGGAACGGATTCAATTTAAAAGGTAGTATAAATTCTGATAAGAGTCATTCAAAACAGGTCTTGAATATTAATACAGCAGATGTATGTGCCAGTTGTAGGTTTTAAACCTACTGTTGATGGACAAAGCCTTGGATAATGCATTACGACATGATAAAGTGACAATGTCTATATTAGCCGATATGAGGTTTAAGGATTTTGGGCAGCACTTAAATAAAATTATATAAATGACTAGGTAACTGGCAACACTAACAGAGACAAATGACTTATGCTTACAGCCTTTAAAATGAGAAAATACGGTAGTTAACCCATTCTAGATTTTGATATTTTTCGTATAATATTGTGAAATATAAGTTAATTAAAAACCAGTCTTGAAAAAAATTCAAAAATTGATTGAAAAATAAGCCAGTTGTAGGCTTCTAAATTTGAAGATACGGATAGAGTTGGGTATATCCCTATCTTTTTTCCTCTCGTAGAATATAATGTGCAATATTAAAAATGACCTCACAACACAGTATTGCCGTCCTTCTCTACAGGTTAAATTTAAAGTTTTATAACTCGGTCAATTTTTAAGATTATTAAAAAAAATTTTCAGTCTTCATCAGCTTGTACCTTGAAATTATGATTAATGAAATAAAAAAAATTTAATCAAATACCCAATTATGATTACGATCATCATTAAATCAAAGCAAATTCCAAAAAAGGGTAGATGAGAAAGCAATTACTACAACCCGGTATATAGAAGCCCAGTATATAATAATTCTATCAGTTACAGTAAGTCCAACTCACAGCACCGGATATGCACTGTTTAACATCACAGGAAACATTGTTAAATCATTATGCTAATGAAAACTTCTAAAATAACATTTAACTTTAGTTTTATCATCAAAAAGAAATTCAATATTGCTCCTTCCCTTAATTCATAATAATGGTGAATGTGTCAACAGACATGCAAAGCTATAGTTCATGAATGTTATGCAATAACATGTATGGAAAAACATTACATATACAGCCAAACATATATTTACCAAAAGGCCTTGAGCGCTAAACATGATTCTGAATGCCACTGGTAGAACTACTGATATCATACTCTATACGAACTATTGCATAAATCTAAAGCAAGGTTATCAACTTCCAATTGTCTATTAATTATGGAACTTGTATTATCCTATAAAAAAAAAAAGGTTATAGTTTATTTTATTCATATTGCCTTTTTAAAAATTGAATCTAAAAATATTTTATAGTAGCAGAAATCAGTTGGACTTTATTGGCATGAACTTGATAGCATTCATATTGTTAATCAAAAGGGAAGTTCCGAATATTGATGAGGTAATGTAAGTGATAAGTTCCAATTTAAATAATTTTAAGTCATAATAACTTATGAAAGCAAGTCTTGAAAGATTTGTCAGTAATGGGGACAGAGTCTACTAAGTATAAAAATAAACTTAGTATGACATCAGGTTTAATACTTGAAAATTTATTTAATGCTTTATAAAGAATAAAGGAAAAGAAGTTTATTGACAAAGAATAAAAAACTTCGTTGATTCAAGTGTATCAAAGTTTAAAAATGATTCTCTATATTTAACTGGTTAAATAGCTTTGGTACTTATACTGTACTGGTTAAATGCCATAGCAGTCAGTTAACTATCGTTGTCCAATGAAAAATTTATGTTTACCAACATTTTAATAATATATTGATAATTTTACCAATAACAATTGCTGAATTTTGATAAAATGTAACGAGCTTAGGGTTTGGGTTATGGCAAGCCCACCAATAAGTTATACACCGATTGATATGTACTTACGAATATATCGACAGTAAAATAGTTTTATTGTCGTTTGGTGTATATGCGTAATTATAAAGCTGTTCAAAAATAAAAACTTCACTTCAGGTGTCTCTTCGTTAGATTTGTCAGTTTGTAAGTAAATATTCTATTCTCACTGAGATGGTTTTATTAAGTTATCAGGGTGCCTTGCATAGACTAGGTACCATATTACTGTTGCTATATACATTTTTGCAGGTACAATAAAGGACTTTGTTGGAGATTTTCAACCATATTTTAGTTTGGGTCGTGGTGAGTCTACCAATGAATTATATACTGATTTATAGGTACTTAAGAGTATATTGACAGAAAAATAGTTTTATTGTCATCAGGTGTACGCACATAATTAAAGAGGTTGTTCATTAATTAGACATCTATTCTTCAAATGAATCTTCCTCAGACTTTGACCTTTTGTTAATATAGACGTGTACAAGTGTTTTTACAGCAATTGAATTTTTAATTTACCTTGTCTTGTGTATAAAAGTAACTAAAAAAAGTAATTAACTACCATAAGAAGTCAAAAATTCGTTCCCTTGAAATGCAAATGACGAAAAGAAACGGGTTGTACTTCCTACAGTGTGCAATAAATTATAGTTACTATGACTAGACCAAATGCAACGTGCCTGCTAAGCTCAGTCGCATTAGGCGTGGACGGCTTCTTGTAATGGGAGATACGTTGCTTCTTGGCGGCAGGCGCGCCCTCGGCAGCGGGCGGCGCGCGCTTTGCACCTGGCGAGCCACGTGGCGACAATGACTGACCTGAATCGCTGCTTAGCGGCGGTGTTAAATTCTGCGGTTTCCGACTGTGAACCGGCAAACGCCAAAGCAGTTTAATAATTTTGTAGGGAGTTAAACATTTCAGACAGTGGCTGCGTTCTTTGACACTGAAAGAAGAGTTACTATAAGCTGAAATAACGAGAGATTAACTGGTTTTTAAATGTTGTGAAAATGTAAGATTGTTCACAAGAGTTAACAGGATGTGTTCTAGGTATTAAGATCAGTTAAAATATTATAATTTTCTTGTTTTTATTGTATTCCAATCACCTATATTGAAAAAGGATTACAGAGCCACAGCATCAAGCCTAGCAGGATGTCAGACTTTAATTTATAAAAGACGGTGTCACTGTGAACAATCTTTGAAAATTGTATCAAGAATGTCAACAGGACAAATTTAGAAATTAAGAGCAAACCTTTTTAATTATTAAGCATATCATTACGGATGAACATAAATATCAATAAACTATCAATACATTCTTAAAAGCTTATGTTTTATAGACTTATGAATTTTACTCCAGGATGGAAATTGTGAAAATAAACTAGTTTTATTACTGCTACAGAAATGACTACATATATATAATTTATGACCATTAATTTTGCCGGTAATTTATATAATTGACAGCTACTAAACCTAGAGGAATAAAACTACTTACTTCAAATTATAAATAGTGTATTTTTTTAATCTATGCTTGATGTCACTTCTTTTTGTACTGGGCATATCTATTATATTGCTCAATATACCTTAAAGATAAATGTTTTTAATCAATACATATATGTACATTCATAAAGATAATGATCAGATGAAGGTTCGTCTATAAAAATAAGCTATTTGAAGGCTCACCGTTTGAGTAATTGTTTTTCTTCTTCTGTATAAAAGGGCCAGTCTTCATTTACATCATTCCATATATGCCTATGTAGTTGGTAACAGTTGTCCTTCAGACATGATATCTGCTGAAGAATGTTATTGATAACACCTCTTTCTTTCTCCCTTATTCCCTCTGAAATTTTAATAAATTTGAAATTGTATTTGTAGAGAAAATATAGTCAAACATTCTGTTCATTTTGTAATAATAAGTATCAATTGTGGATAAAACTTCAAGGGGAAACCTTTAAAAATACTTCTAAATTTAGTGTAAAATTATAAACTCAATGTATAATACAAATTCCACTTAATACTTACCACTAGTTATCCTTGAATATAATTCGGGCTTTTTATAAGGCCTTAAAGCTAATAATTGTATAAGTCTTTCCCTGAAACAGGAAAAATAAAAAATGTGAATACATATTATCGCTTAAATAAATCTCAACTAACATTATATGAAGAATCGCACCAAGTAACTCTTAACAAAAATATTGATCACAACTAAAAAGGTTGAGATACAAGATCATTTGTCACTTTGACAATAAATATTAGCATGTAAAGTGACATTAAAGGTCAAGTGCAGAACGATTGTCACTTGATGCGTTATAGTTTTGTATGCACTTTAAAGACAGATACATTTTAACCAGTTAGCTGTGGTAGATGGGTATCTTCTCGTAAAGGAATGGTAATATTTTGTATCAAGACAAGTATAGGTTTTGGAATTGCGATTAATGAAATTATTACTTTTATAAAAAAAAAATAAAACTGTTGTTTGATTACGATTTAAGTCATCATTGTTACAGCAAGTTATATTCTATGTTTGACATGTACACTGGACATTGTTTATTTTTGAGGTAATATTTAAGTTCACATTTTTCAAAGATGTCTTCACATTCAACTGCTAATTACATAACAATAAAAATATGATGACTAACTTGATGGGCCTCCTCATGAGGTCCGGGTTGGCGTTGGGTGGCGGCGCACGCGGCGGCTGGACGCGCGGCGTAGGGCTGTGCGCGGCGGGCGCGGGTGCGGGAGGCGGCGCGGGCGCTACGGGCGGCGCGACGGGCGCGACGGGTGCGATGCGGGCGGCGGGCGCTCGCGGCGCCCTCTGCCCCCCCACCAGCGAGTGCGGCACCTTAACCTTGCGTCCTATGTCCGTCTGGTTGGGCTTTATTTCCTGCGTCCTGCGAAAGCATTGACGAATTCTTTTTTCAAAATGTTATTGTTCGCTATAAAAATTACGAGCCGTCTGTCCTTTAAATTTACATTTCCTCTCGCAGAGTATCTTTCTTAGTTTCTTGAAAGATGCACTTACTTCAATATAATATTTATATTAGACAGAGCTACTTTTGGAGATTTACTAATGATTTCGAATGTAGCTATGTGTGTATTATCATTAAGGTTACGTATGAGAATCAAATGTTATATAATACCTATATGTATTCCTATAATGTTTAAGTGTCTAACAGAATCAGCGGGCAATTACACAGCTTACACTGGTCAAACCAGTGCACATTTCACAAGCTCATTGAAGTCGAGGCCCATAACTGTTTGGAATTATAAAAATGGATCTGAGGAATAAGTTCTTTTAAATACGTCGAATGGAATTGATAACCTTTTTTTACAGATGTTCGAAACTGGAAAAAACTACATTCTGGCTAAATATGTTTAACAAACAAAGCCTTTTCCATATTTTAAACAATAAGTACTATATATTATTACTATATTATATCCATTAATTTTATAATGACATACAATACAACCCTGCGCAATGAGCGAAATGACTCCAGCTGTACTAACAAATGATATAAACGTAACTTATAGAAATTGACAAAGATCGCCCATAGCAACAGGTTAGCACTGGGAGTTCGGAGGAGGGTAGATCGTGTTTTACCTTTTGCTCTTCTGCTCAGCGTCTGTGACGGCCATGCGGTGTCGCGTCGCCTCGTAGACGTCCTCCTTGGCGTGCACGCGCATCTTTCGCGGCAGCGGCCCGCACGTCTCCAGCCGCCGCGCGCCGTCGCTCCGCACGCACTCAAACGAACCCTGCCGAAGAGGGAAACGAATTTTATCTTGGCACCTTTTTCCGCCATCTTTGATAAATTATATCGATCTGTTAAATTTCAAACACACTATCGTACAAAGGGCAAGAAGAGAGATAAAGACTCTGTGAAGTATGATACATTTTATCGTACAAAGGGCAAGAAGAGAGATAAAGACTCTGTGAAGTATGATACATTTTATCGTACAAAGGGCAAGAAGAGAGATAAAGACTCTGTGAAGTATGATACATTTTATCGTACAAAGGGCAAGAAGAGAGATAAAGACTCTGTGAAGCATGATACATTTTATCGTACAAAGGGCAAGAAGAGAGATAAAGACTCTGTGAAGCATGATACATTTTATCGTACAAAGGGCAAGAAGAGAGATAAAGACTCTGTGAAGTATGATACATTTTATCGTACAAAGGGCAAGAAGAGAGATAAAGACTCTGTGAAGCATGATACATTTTATCGTACAAAGGGCAAGAAGAGAGATAAAGACTCTGTGAAGTATGATACATTTTATCGTACAAAGGGCAAGAAGAGAGATAAAGACTCTGTGAAGCATGATACATTTTATCGTACAAAGGGCAAGAAGAGAGATAAAAACGTTATACAACAAGCTATGTTTGTAATAGAAAAGCTTTTACTAAACACACACACACACACATATATAATTATTTATGTGTGTATACGCAGTGCAATATATGGTTTGGTGAGTGTTATTCTCATGTTAATTAACGTTAACAATATTATTATTTATACTATAATCTATCCGTTTTCATGTTATTTTTATATGGCAATTACAAAAAAAATCTTGATAATTTTTATTGCATGTAATGAGCAAGCCTCCAAGATATGCAAGTGTAAAAGTTAATCAAAATTCATCCAAAGATTTTTATACTGTGGGCGCATAGATACGGTATTGTTAGTACACCTTTGTTTTGTTAAGTATGTGTGTGTGTATGCTTGCATCTTTTATAATAAGTAAAATCATATTCTGACGTTTGTAAGCATCAATATAGCTATACTTCTATAATAATAGCTATACTTCTTTTTGAAATTGGCTATACTCAACGATTTATTTCTAACGTAGATCATATTTTAGTTTACTAACTGTACATTTGATAAATATCATGAATAACTAACCTGATAAAAATGCAGTGTCGTTATATGAACCAACGACCACATATTTTTGTGCATTAGTCTTTTGTCTCTTGTTCTCGTTTTAGGCAAACAAGCATATACGTTTGTTTGAAGAAATGTTAAAACTAATACTCATTCGAGCTATTTCACTTTATTTCATCAAGAGGAAGCAGAAATATAGCATTTCCGGTTCGCTTGTCTACCGTAAATCGGTTCTACAGAGAACAATGCGTTATGTAGAGGGGAAGCGTGTAACTAATATTTAACGACAATTTATACAAAGTAATTATGCCTGCCAATGTTATCAAAATACAACCTATGGCAATATCTACATCTATAAATTTAAAAAAACGAGGGTGCTTTAGAGCACACGACTGAAGTAAAACTTCAAATTCACAAAATATGAACTTTAAAACGAATTTACTATTTTATTCACTTTAAACGTAGAATATTTAATATATTGAACAAAATAATAATTTATAAAATTGTTCAAGAACGAAATGAAATTACAAAATAATCAAAAAATCACCGTTCGCGTAACGCTAGCAAACTCGCATATATATATATATATTTCATGCATTGGCAATGAGAGGAAGAGAGAAAGAAAATGTGTGCTCGCACCTCTGTCTCTTGTCCCTACAGTAATATACGAAACGTAACTTTCTCTCTCTTTCGGTCTTCACTAACTTATATCTCCCTCTCAACTTCCGTTCGCCTCGCCCGATCACACTTTTTATAACGCTCTCGTCACGCACTCAACAGCTTATTCCCCAAGTCAAGCGTGCGTAAAGAAGTTTTACTTCAAAAACCAGCCAATAATAGAATTTTATTTATGTAAATATCATTAAGCCGTATTATTATTAAGTTTGGCTCATTTGTACGTCTCCAAATTAACCATGAATACTTTTAATTAATTAACTTTGAAACAATGAAGGAATAGTTTTTATGGAAGATTTTATGATGTGAATGTTAAAACGTGAACATTCGAAAACCAATCGTTTATCAAACTTAACTGTGTTATAATTCAATAACATATCTCCTTTACGTTGTCAAACAATGTGTCATTATTCACACCGTCGGGAAAATTGAAAACATTACAAACTTGCCAAATCAAATAAGCCGTGCGTCTGCCAAAAATAATCAAACCGAAACCGTTTAAACGGCAAGTTACAAGATACTTTACATGATCTTTATTTAGATTCAGCAAAAGAAATAATAAAGAAATAAATAAAACGGTGACAGCGCCGTCAGCGAAAGTGCTCCATCCGACGGAAAGCGGCTGAAAGCACGCGTCTCGCAAGCGATAGACTGTTTAACGAGGACAGGTAGATGCTATTATTAACCGTTTGGATCGTCATGAATAATATACACTACAAATACAATAATACCCGTCTCTGCTCAACTATAACAGGTCTTATAGGGTGGTCATTTCATCATAAACTAGTTTTTTTTAAATATTACTTCCCAATATACTTATATCCTACTAATTATTCCATATAGTTACATATATTATAATGGTATAGCACCACTAAAGTGAAGCTTAACCCTATATACATACATACTCGTTTGACAAATTTACAAACATTTTACTAAACCTACATAGTATATCAGATAAAAGCCTATGCATTTATATGATATAAGCTGTGTCCGCGATTGTATAATAATAACATAAGTGTAGTAACCACTATTGTAGACCACACAAAGAAAAAGTCGATCGGGTGATGAGAATTAAACCCACGTCTTCAGCGCACCGTCCCAACGTGCTAACCTTTACACCATAGCTGATCCAACTGACCTGTCGAAATCATTATTACTATTACTATTATTACTCAATACTGGTGTACTTTCATTCCACCATCGTAGCTAGTTCTATTACGTAGGAGACGCGGCGACGTTACAGGCTTAAAGAAACAAAGTCTGGCTACATGATACAATAACCACCTCTACAAAGCATCACTATGAATCACAACCCGAGCATAGTCCCAATGCGGTACGCGACTCGGGCCGGCCAAGGCGAGCGCGTCCCTGGGCGCCGCCCGCGAACGTCCGCCCTCTGAAACATTCCGCCGTGATTCAGCGTGCGTGGGCACAGAATGCGCCGACTCTTCGTCACTGCACACTAAACAATAATTTTGTATGCAACATTTATTTCCTTTCAGTACTTTAACCGATTTTAAACGAAAGATCATTGCACTCGGTAGTCATCAATCTAGAAAATCTAATACTGGAACATTTGTGCTCTCCGAAAAAATTAAACGCGGCGTCATAATTAATCGAGTGGAAAATAAAATCGGTAATTCGTTAATAAGCAATAGTAGATACATAATATCACACTTCTCCGGGCTTGTTTCGCCGTTCCTAATAATTCAAACATTTACATAGCTGTCACGTGGAAATATATGACAATATTGTCTTAAGCAAAGTATCTTACGTAAACAGCACCGACAATAATATCAGTTGAAAGAGCTTCTATACATGTATAGCATGTGGTCGGTGACATCCTGGCAGTAAATAATTGAAGTTCAGATAAATTAAATTAAAACCGTGCGAATGTTGTAATATAACATTTAACACATTTTTCCCCCGCCAAATAAAATAATCGTATTTATTGAAGGACTTGTAAATTACTAACGGTTTCCTTGCTTGCGTCATTATAAATTTTCTCCACAATTTGTAAATTCTGCCCACAGTTAAGTGCAAAACTAAATTTATTGAAAATAGTTATCTGCCTAATCAATTTTTGCATCATCTGCGACCGGACCTCATCTGGAGCGCCCAAGCACACTGATTACAAATTCACATAGCGACAACGTTGCAACCGTCCGATACAACTCCACTGACGTTTATTGATAAACATCTATTGTACTCGAGCCCCGGTCACATCCACAATCGCGAAGTCGCCCCACAACAATGCGACGGCTAATCCGTCCGCTAATCTCTCGCATGGCACAGCTCTTGCTTTTGAAAACAAAAACGAACGTTTACTGTGGGAGAAAAAAAACGTTTAGAAAGTACCAATTAGCATTGCGGCTCGACGCTCCGAGACCACTCTTTCAATTTTATCTCAACATTAAACCCTGCGAATGGCTTCGCGAGTAATCCGCGGGTTTTGTAATTACGCTTACTTAAACACGTGCGATTGTTTGCATTCATTCGCCGTACTATAACTAAAACAGCATGCACATTTTATTTAACATGAGTTGAATCTATACAGAGCTTAGTAGGAAGATTTGTGAACAAAATTAAAACTTCGTAGTACATTGAGTCTATGATTAAAACGCGCTATTTCACTAGTCTTCCTCGCTTCAACTCTTCTATCAAAAGTGATTCACGTGTTTAGTTAAACTTGTTCTTAGTTAACATTGTTTATACCTAATGTTTATACATAGGATTTTGTAAAAAATATTATATCAAAATATTTCATTCAATTTAATCAAATTTAAAATTAATCTTCACTTTATTTATATAATTAGCTAAGTACAAGACGTTGCTCGTTTTTTTTAACTTCTATCCCCATACGGGGTAAATGGGTGGGGGGACCACCGCCTCATTAAATTTTTTTGCCAGAAAATAAGGGTGGGAGATTTGAGGAAATCCGACTGACTGAATCTTACTAGCGGCAAAATTTCCTTTAAATTCCCAAGTAGACCATTTGTCTTCAATACCATTAAGTACATTTTCCCTGCCGATGCCGTTTTTCTTGTATCTTCCGACAACTTTTTCGCGTTAGTAGGTCATAACGTTTGCTTAGGAAGTTAAAATATAATTTTATATTGGCTAAACGCGTTCTCGTCAAGTTTAAAATTAATCTAAGCGAGACCCTTAATTCTTTTAATATCTTAAGAAATACTAGGCCAGGGTAATCGTTTTTGGAGACGCTAAAAAATGGGAGTCGGCTAGTATTATTTCACAACAGCTTGGCATAGACTGGCGCCGCACTAGTGGGTCGCGGTAACGAAATCCGCTACAGGCCGTGGCGGCGCTCTCTAGGTTTGTGGGTCGCGTACCGGTCCGCGCCAGTACTTGAGTTTCCAATGAGACCTCTTCGGTGGACTGCTACGCATCTGCCTAGAAGACTACGCATATTTCGGCATCGTTGCTTACGGCGATGTCCTTCAATTCATTACGGAACGTAATGCAAGGGCAATAGGATTTAATTCAACCTAATTTAATTCAATCGAGGAGCTTTTAAGCGAATATTCTTACGCGATAAAGTTTTACGCAATAATGTAAAGGAATTATATAAACTCTAAATTACAACGTCAAATGTTTGCCATAAAGCATTTAATAGTACATATCTAGTTTAAATTATTAAAGAAGTAATCAAAATTACAAATTCTGCTCGAAGAAAATTTTAATCACAATTTAATTAATTACATTCAAATTAGTTCTATTCTGTGTTATATAAATATTTCTCCGAGACATTACATTAATTCATTTCAGGCACAATACTCTTATAACCACTCTTCTTTATCAGAACACACCTACTACATCTGTTGACGATAAAAACATGATACAAATGTTTATTCATGAACCGTTTACATAACATTTACATATGCACCAACATCTATAGTACATAGCTTACGTATTATTTACGAAAAATTGTCAACATTTGTACATTTCATTACAAAATAGAATAGAAAATCAAAAGATTACATTATTATTGCGCTAAAAACCAAATATAATATGAGTATGAAAAAACATTAACAACTAACCTAATTTGTGAATAATATAATTTCATTTCTTTTTATTTCGACTCGTTTATTAACGGTTGCTTGTTTGTAGCCATAATACATTTTGGAACTTGTCCGCATCTAATTTCAACATTCCATATTGTATTACCAACGGAATGTCGTATTGGATGTAGAATAATTCATAATAGTCTATGTTGTTAGCACGCATTAACCCGCAAAGCCGGGTTCAAAACGTCATAGCGTGTAATGAAGGATATCGGATATATATATATATATATATATATATATATATATATATATATATATATATATATATATATACACACACACACACATACATATATACATACATATTGGTTACGGACGGACTATGATGGATACGATGGACATATGATAGATTCGTATATATGACGAATATGAAGTACGACACTATACACGGACGGATTAGAGACATATTTGTATTGATCTCTCCGTCCAATAAATTTGGTCGCTAAAACAAGTTACTCTCAAAACCGAATGGCAGCCCTGAGACGCGAACGTACCAACACAGGTACAGTGAACATTTTAAACAAAAATACCTGCGTCGCCGAAGGTCAGACGGCGCCGATCCACGACAACAAGCTGACAGTGCGACCCGAACGCCATCAATCTACCGGCGGTCGACTGGGTGGGTGCATCCCGGTATACGTATAGTATGAGCGCTTACACTGACATTTACAATGTTACGATAAGACTATTCTACAATTCATGCCCGGACTAGCGTATCCTGAATATTAATTTCTGGATTAATTTTTTGTTTCAATGTACTCGTAACATATCGCTCAGACCTTCTCAACACTCAAACTACTGCTCAGTTTTTGTGTAACAGAAAATTAACAAAAGTTTACTCAACACTTAATTTAATATTGACCTCCATATACCGATATAAAAAGCAACTTTTTTATAAAATAAAGAATTTTCTTAAATTACAAGATCTAAATTTTAATCATAGGATAAGTCTTTGAAGCGAATCCTAATTCCTTCATACCACTTTATCAAAACAGTTTTCTTTATAAGAGTGATATTTAAAATTTTAACCTTTTATCATGTATTTTTTAACTAAATTTTACTTTAAAGTGAGGTTAATTTTCAAGATGTATCTTAACAACTACTCTCCGTTAATGACATGTTATATCATCGATGTTCATCTTATATCGTCGATGCTCATCTTATATCATCGATGTTCCGTCTATTTCATTCTAGGTTCGTATATTACGTAAAGATCGATCATCCCTACCTCCATATATAAATCGATAACATTTTATTGGAATATTTTTGAATAAGCTTATTGACGATGCGTTTTGAGTAAAAGGATTTGAATAATTCCGTAATTTCGCGATAAATACAGGGGGAAAATTCTTAAAAGACCATTTCATCTTTGACTAGTTTACAATAGCATACAATCAAGGGGAAAATTCTTAAAAGACCATTTCGTCTTTGACTAGATTACAATAGCATACAATCGAGGGAGAAAATTCTTAAAAGCCCATTTCATCTTGAATAAATTGTTGAAGATGCTTAGCCCTTATAAGCGTATTTTGCTGAAAAATAAATATGAAAAATATGTTTTTAAAACAGCCCTTATTTATTATGGTAATATATTATAAATATATGCCAGTCTTAGTCAGAGCTAAAAGCATCCCGACCCGCCTCTCTTCTGTCCTACATTATGTATCGATATGAAAACACTTTGGCATTTGCCTCAAGGGCAAACTGCGCGATGAGGCGGCAACCATGCAATCATATTTAATCTACATACACACATATTGAAATGAACACGATCGTTTGCCAAATTTTCTTACCAAACCAAATAAACAGTGCGACGTCTCAAAAACCAGACGAACCGGTATCGATAAACAAAGTTTACCGATGCTGTTTTGCATTTTTTGCAATAATCGTACGATGTTATTTGTTAGTTTCGTTAGGCGGATCTAATTTTAAACAATCGTGGGTATTTTTATTCACGAGAGAAACGATAAACCTTATCTTCTAGCATTATTTGTCAACTAGGTGCGGTACATATTTTTTTCTAAAACGAATTGGATAAGTCTAGTGTATATTTTTAAAAATTGTGTCTATTTTTAAAATTACCCAATGTTTTTATTTAGACTATGGATAAAGCGTACGTCATTCAATGTTTTTAAAAAATTACGATAAAAAAAGAAAAAAAAAAGATTGTGCAATAGAATACGCTTGGGAGTGTTTGGAAATATTATAATATGATTTTTATTCGTTGTAAAAATTACAAAGAAAATTAAAAAAAAAATAAAAAAGTTATAATATACACAAACAAGTTGAATAGAAAAAAGTTTTAGTAACACTCAACTTTAAACAATGATTTGCAGTTGGGATCCAACGTAAATTAACATCGATTTGTTACTCGTAATCTGATCCCGCTTGCAAATCATACCGCCAGTAAGTCTTGTGTCTATTGAATTTTTTACGCAGTCGTTTTTTTTTGTTTTTTAATAAAGCTTTTTTTAGTGAGTTTCCTTTGTGAAACATGCAAAAACCATACTATATATTTCCAAAATCTACTCTTTGTGTTATTCAATTTTATATCTCATACGACATTTTCGGTTAAAGTTTTGTTTTCACAATGTTTCAATTTAATGGCCGTCACATGCGTTTTTCTGTGATGACTTTCTGCATCTCGATTTATCTAAATAAATAATACAAATCGGTTACTATGAGGGAATAAAAGTTGTCGTCGCCGTGGTGTATTGGGTTGATCACAAGGCATGCGGCCTGTGACGACGCAGTGCACCACGGAGACCCGGGTTCGATTCCCGGCCGTTCGTCGAGCGGGGCTGGACGGGTGTTATGATTGGCTGTAAGAGATTGCTCACGTAGCAATAAGTCCGCCGTATTAAAGTAGATAAATAAATAAATAAAAACACTCACATACACACATACATGACTCCTAAATACAATATACTACGTTTGGCCTAGCATGTAATAAGTCATAATAATTATAAAGAACGTCATCAGATCAAGATTTACAGTTTTTCTCGTTATTACTATTTATTACCACCGCTGTATAGAATCCCTCAAATAGTCAAGTCTTTACCCGTAAATAATGTTCCAACAAAAAATCCTACTGCACTCTAATTCCGGCCACCTTCACTGCGCAACAGCCCGGTGAGTTTTTCTCGTTATTACTAGTTATTACCACCGCTGTATTGAATCCCTCAAGTAGTCAAGTCTTTACCCGTGAATAGTGTTCCATAAAAGAATCCTACTGCACTCTAATTCCGACCACTTGCACTGCGCAACAGCCCGGTGAGTTTTTTCTCGTTATTACTAGTTATTACCACCGCTGTATTGAATCCCTCAAGTAGTCAAGTCTTTACCCGTGAATAGTGTTCCATAAAAGAATCCTACTGCACTCTAATTCCAACCACTTGCACTGCGCAACAGCCTGGTGAGTTTTTCTCGTTATTACTAGTTATTACCACCGCTGTATTGAATCCCACAAGTAGTCAAGTCTTCACCCGTGAATAGTGTTCCGTCAAAGAATCCTACTGCACTCTAATTCCGGCCACCTGCACTGCGCAACAGCCCGGTGAGGTTTTCTCGTTATTACTAGTTATTACCACCGCTGTATTGAATCCCTCAAGTAGTCAAGTCTTTACCCGTGAATAGTGTTCCATCAAAGAATCCTACTGCACTCTAATTCCGGCCACATGCACTGCGCAACAGCCCGGTGAGTTTTTCTCGTTATTACTAGTTATTACCACCGCTGTATTGAATCCCTCGAGTAGTCAAGTCCTTACCCGTGAATAGTGTTCCATCAAAGAATCCTACTGCACTCTAATTCCGGCCACCTGCACTGCGTAACAGCCCGGTGAGGTTCCTATTATTTAATCGTCCTCAACACGAGCGCGCCTCCCACTCTCGCATAGTCATTAACCAGTGCAAGCTAACCGAGCCACATAATAATTATATTGTGACATTATACGACCTTGACTTTGCTGCGATACAGTTCTAAAAGCGACCCACACAATCGCGGACCGGCGTGTTGGTGCTTTAGAATATCGCCATGTGTACGCAAAGCAGGCCCGATGTTGGCATAGGTGCCATACGAGCGTAGCGTGATGTTGTGAACTTGTTAGTGCTTCGGAGTGATATCGTACGCGTTTCGAAACATTTTGGAGTAAACAGCTTTGATGGAGCGATATATTGTTGTGTTATAGTAAAACAAAACAGTTTCGACTTCTGACGGAATCCGACATATTTTATAAAGTCACCTTAGACGAAATGTAAATGTGTTTGTCATCACGGAAGTAGGTTTAAATAAACATCGAAAGAAAATGATTGTACTTGCAGCATGAAGAAGTTCTTCACAATGTTTGAGTAAATATTGTTAAGCAAATGAGTAAATATCGTGATAAAGATGCGAAGTTTTAAAGTTGTAAGATATTTTCTTACAATACTGACAGTATACTTCCTTTCATGCTCTGCAGGTTTTGATTTCAAGATTTACCGGTTAATTTCAAACTCACACAAACAATACTCGTCAAAAAGCATAGAACTGATAAAACAAACTTTTGGGGAACAATTAAAACACCATAAGGACCTTGTAGCACTTATCTTCACAAAATCATAAGAATCAATATTCCGACAATACTAGAAACACATTATTTAAACAAGGATTCAAAAAAGATCAACAAGAATAAAAATTACACTTTTAAAAATAGAAAATGAAAAAATAACCTCATAAAGTTTTATTTCAACTGATAAGCAGTATGTATGTCTTGTATGTCTTTATAAAAAGTCAGTTATGTTTCAAAACAGTTTGCAAATACTATTTTTAATGAACTCTTTAAACCAGCAAGATGAAACTATGTGCATGTTACGTCTGAGTATATCCTTCGTACATTTAAAAAAATCCATGTAAAATAAAAAAAACACTTTTTTTTACAACTACAGAAAGAATGTCAGTAGTAGTTAACAGTTTATTGTTAATTAATATAGACAACGGCTATAAAATAAAGAAAGCAATCGGCATTGATTATATTTTATAATAGTTTCTACAAAGTTAGCATGCAACTTCGTTACATTTGTATTGTTAATTTTATTCCTTATATCAATTCCTCATATATTAAACATATTAATATACTTGTGTTTATGAAGATAGCTTTTTGTTTTGTATTATGGTTTCAAATGGTATTTTTTTTACTTGTTTCTGATTGTCACTCGCTGAATTGTTTGGTTTTTCTATTCTAAAAAAATTGAAGCTTTTTAAAAATATATATTATATTTCTGTAATACCAGGTCCATTTTCGCCTAAGACTTTTTAGGATATTTTTAAACTACATCATGAGCAGTAAATGACAGATTATACAAAATAACTTTTTTATACATTTAAATAGACACGAAGAATGTACAGTATTCTAAATCTTAAATGATATCTAATTCCAACAATTACAAAATTAAAAAACATGACTTCCAAAATGTACAGTTTTGTTGTAAATGCTGGAATCACTATTTTTAGATAGAAAGAACCTTGGAACACAAATTTTTGTTACCACAGTTTAATTTCGACGTTAAATTTAACAAGACTGAGATTTACAGGTGACAGAGATCTTGTACGCCCGGTAACCGATGACATAATATTCAGTAGCCACGTTATATACCCATATTAAATGAACAAAAAATATGGCCCAAGTACCGCCACGTGCTAGCTATGATTGCTTTGAATATGTTATACCGTAAACCGTTTTCTAGATTATTTTCACAGTTTTTCTATTAATTTTCCATTATTGTAATAATTTTGTGATTAGATAGATATGTAAAATGGTCGAATTGTTTATTATGCAGATGAGACGTTCTGACTGATTTTCAAAAATATAATTTCACTACAAGTTATAATCGACTTACCTAGAAAGCTGTAAAAAAACATTTCTGTATAAACATCGGCTTCTCCTGAATTTATTCTTTGTTTTTTTCTGTAAGGAATCATTTTTTTTGGATCCACCTAAAAGTAAACTGACATAAATCAAATATATCTTAAAAAAAGGTAATATCTGTAAAAATTAGCAAGATCTGTCAAAAATTACAGTAAATTCTAACCGGAATCATAAGATCAATTTAAGTAGATTAAACATTCAAGTTCATTCTGTTGACCGTTTCTTCTTGCCGACAAACGCTGACATTTCATTGGGTGCATTCCGTTTTTTTCCTTCACAACATTTCCACCAATAACCGTTCCGAATGGTTGCCAGTTCGACAGTTAACAACTATAATGTAAAAAAAACGGAATCGTGCATTCACCAAGTTTTCACAATTATTGTTATGTTGCTATACGCTAGTTTTTAGTTGAACAAACTTGAAACCACTTTTGTCATTCTGACAGCAATATATTACGGCCGAATCATATTACGCACTTTGGAATTCCTCCTTTTTGACAGGTATTTCCTCCGTTTGTCTGTGGCTGTTAGACTGTCTAGCTAGCACATTAGCGCTCTTAACGATTCGAAAACATCTGGTAGATTACATGATGCTTGTCTTTTTTTTTTGGATTGTAATTGAATCACAACAATAGTTATTCTATTGTTGTATAAAATGTAAGCTACGATTTCTGGACACGAGCAACGTGCGATTGTGTCGTGAGATTTCAACGTGTTCTCTGAGATGTCTGCAGATATGCGCCAACTTGTGAGCGGATACTATTTCGCAATAGGTTAATGTGTATTAATATCGCAGCAAGTAAACAAATATATTTGTAATGAATTTGTAATGTAGGACAATTATATATCGCATTTAACATCTCGAATGTGCATGTTGATTTTATGGAACAGTGGCCATTATTGTTTCAATATTTATATTGTGTTTAATGGTAATAAACATTGTATGTTTTATTTAATTAAATTTTTTTTTAAATTAATTCAAATTAAATTTTTTTTTTCATTTATAAAGGTACAATATAAATTGGGGAAAATTACAACTTGTCGAATTGCTGCGCTTTCGCAGAACCACGCTTTTACGTAAGTAAAATATATTTTCTATAAACACGCTCAAAGAATGAAGAATACTTTTGTGCTTTATCGATCACATAAATGCATGAAGTTGGTCACAATACCGTAGACCGGATGCAAAGCTACGGTGCAATGTTTGACATTTGTTTTTAATAGAGATGTATAACTCATGAAAGATAGACAAAAAGATATAGCTCATACGTTACGATCATATCTATCACTCGCTCACTTGAAATCAAAATGTATCAGTATATCACTAGCTCCGGGAGTGATCGGCGTCTTTTTCGTTTCACCAAATCAATCATTTCACTCACTCGTCGCGTCGTGAAGATAAATATAAAAGTACATGTTTTGACGTTACATGAAAGAAAGAAAACGATCGAACTGTTTGATCTAATATGCAACTGGATCTATGTAGTCGACGTAGCTACTCGCGATCGAATGTGAACGCTGTGATAAAGAGTACTTATTTTAATTCGTTATAGCTAAAGTATACGATAAATAATAACAGGGAATTAAGTACAATATTAACAGTTCCTTGTGTTGATATTTTCGATGTCAAATTTCTCAACATTCTGGTTAAATAAATTAAAAATTCAAATGGTATTGTAATATTCAAGGCATAAGGTACAAAACGAGGAATTTTCGTCCGTTGCAATCCGTAGTGGGTCTGATTCCCATGGTGAAAAAACTCTGTCCTTTGTGTGTTATTACTTTCAAGCGGTGAAAAATATAAGCGTCACCTTTCAGGTAAATTTAATATGTCGAAATAACCCGAACATTAGGTTACTTCTACCCACCAAAAAATAATTAAAATATTTAGAGGGGCTATAAAGTGACAATTCTTAAACTTTTCACAGCCAATTGTTGTAATGAAGTACACTGGGATCAAATTCGGGCTTTAAACAACTTTTTTCAGCAAATTATATCACAACACTCCACCAGTTTACTGCTCATACTCGCGTTGAAACGACATTGGCAACACAGAATTTCGCTGTGTAAGCAACACTGCGTGCGTAAGCCGTCCATCAATAGATATTAGACCTGTTACTATATGATTTACCTTAGTTAATTTTTTATTTTAACTTTTACGATTATTACGACTTGAAAGAAATATACAAATTATATTTTTGCATGGGTTTCAGATTAAAAGACATTCCAGCAAGTTTTCGAGGTTATTCCATGTGTGTGACAACCCTGATAACGTATAAAAGAATAAACGTAAAGCCGTAGGATATGGGCAAAATATACATATATGTATAAAGGCCAAATTACATATGTTATATTTAAAAGCAAAACTATCTATCACTGTTTAATAAAACTAAATTTACATTTTCCATGATATCCGAGAATTCTACTTATTCTCGAGCTACGGTTTGAAAATAAGAAAGAGATAAGCATAGAACTCACCTGGGGTCCCTCCATGTCTGCGTTCCCTGATAGGCTAAAGTGAAAAATGGCTGTCTGCTGTCCATTGTTGCTGCCGGGAATCGAGATTTTCTGTAATGAAAAATATCAAAATTAACTCACTGTTTAACCAAACACTCAATCACTTATTCGATCGCAGTACATTGTACTATTATACCAATAACACCACTTACTCTACACAAATGCTATGGTATTGTGTATATATGCAACCAATGAAAGTATTATCACGTAAAGACAGTATATCAGATCGAACAATTCTTTAGAGTGCCGATCTCAAAACCTTTCAAAGAGACTAACAATCTACTAAATAGGAGCAATCACATTTACGGCTTGTAAATATTTTAATATCAGACATTATGCAAATTTAATTTGAAATCCGGTATAATGTTTAATTAAATAATAGTCCGATAATTCATAGTCAAATTTCTATTTTGTACATCTTTATTCAAGTATCGTTACATTAATTGGTTACTGTTATCGTTTAATTAAATAATAGTCCTATAATTCGTAGTCAAATTTCTATTTTGTACAACTATATTTAGGTATCGTTACGTTAATTGGTTACTTTTATCGTTTAATTAAATAATAGTCCTATAATTCATAGTCAAATTTCTATTTCGTACAACTATATTCAGGTATCTTTTTATCTTTACATTAATTGGAAACATCATCGCAGGCAAAAAATCCACGGTATCAAAAATTAATTATCACATTCATATCTATATCGGTTGATTTAGTTACAGCTAAAACCGGTCATTAGGCGATCAACTCAATCACTGTGGGGGAAATACGGCACATGTAAATATCTAAATGTATTTTTATCTACTTGAATATTCGGTTTTTCTAAATACATACAAAAAATACACGAGCGTAACTTGGACTTAATACGTAAACAACGATAATTTCAAAACTGCAAGGTCTTTTGGCAAAATTCTCGTTTTAATATGAAAGAAATACCGGTTTTTGACTCGTCCTCTAAAATTGATTAATAATGATATTCAAAATTTTGGTGATGTCATATCTTTTTAAACGTTTCAACCACTAAAAATTACTTAAATAATTATTTGATTGGGTATTCTTCCTTATAATATTTGTAAATTTCAATGATACCTAATGAACTTAGATTAGTAAATTTAACAACCGCTTTCACGCCTTCGCGATTAAAGGCGGTAATCATAATTTTAATTAGCTACTCTCTTAATCATAAATTAACATTTATCTAACTATACCCATTATTTTTTATATTCTCATTAAACGAGTTTACATTTTCGCAAGAAAGGCACGCAGTTAATACAACCTTTTTGACGTTAACTTAAAATGGAAAATTACATTCCAAATATAGCGTAGATGTTATATAATTGTTAATACAATATCTTAATAAATAAACTATTTTTGGACACTATTTTTTCCCAAATTAGTTCTGGTTCTTTTTCTCGTACCTATCTCCTAAGAGGCCTTTAAGCATAGAGGCTCATGCTAATTAACAACGCTAAAATATCGCCAAACATTCGAGAAGATCCCACTTAATCTTTTTTCCTAATCTTATCACTATAGATAAGAAACTTTCCGACCTCTTATCAAGCTTCGATTTCAACACACTAATCAACGACGACAAACGTCTGAATGCTAAATCGAAATAAAGTAATTATTAAAACGCTCCAAATTCAGCAAAATCTTCATTTCATCCAATAAGTATAGGCCCGTGTTGTGTGAATGAAATAAGAGCGGACTTAATAGATATAAATACAATTTCAAACTCTACATGAACATATTACATATTTTATTAATGACACCCGACATGCTGTAGCTCTATCATAAATCTAGTCTAGATATCACTGCTTCGTTACGGGACATTACTGCTTTGTAACTAGCAAATCTAGTTACGAAGCAGTGATGACTGAATTAATATATGCTAAGTCTAGTAGGCATCACTGCTTCGTAACTAGTGAATTTAAAAATAAATGTGACAATAGCAATTGTTTACTTTCTTAAAATTAGGAAACTGTAAACTGTAAGATAAGATGTAAATAAAAACTGTAAACTGGAAACTAAAAAATAATTAATTTTTCAAAGTGAAATTAATAAAAAAGAATATGTACCAAAATATGAACAGGAAATTAGCCTGTATTACGAGGGTTCATCTTTATTGCCATTTAAACTGCTTTTATTTTCTAGTCAATCCTTTCACATACCTAGACATTTTGGAAATAATTAATAAACTACCTGTATTCATTCGTATATAGTATATATACTTTAAAAAATTATATTTTATACATCTAAAATATGTAACTTTAATGCTAGATGTGCATAATGATTTGTGGCAAAATGATGTACGAAAAACCTTCCGAACTACTTTGTCGACACATACAGCTAAGCTCATTCGTACTTTGCATAAAGCGCTATCCGAGTTCGATGCCAATGATGAGGTAAATGCCGGCAGCAGCGCGCTTAAAGTGGGCGGAATAGTTTAAAGGCTCCGTATCATCTAAGTTAGGCTACTAGGTCTTCGAGAACCCGTATTGTCAAGGTCAGTCATGATTGCTCTCAAGTACATACGGCGATAAATGGTTGGTAGCGTTTCCAATCGCAGCCCGAGAGTTCGCCTGTTTCCAGTCGCAGCCCGAGAGTTAAGACATTTTCAGGGTCGCGAGGAGAATTACAAAATATTAAAGTCCACAATTCCTTCTATGCTATCGACAGAAATACAACTAATTAAACTACTATTGAGCACATTAATGAGACACGGAAACTATATACTAACTAAAGGCAAAGTTGGGACGCATTTCAGCGAAACCTTGCAAATCTGTACGTTTGTAATATCATCCTTTAGTGTAAAACATAAATAGTACTTTTAAATATTAAGACATACTTTGATGAACATATTCGTTGATATTCAAAATTTTATATAAAGATTTTAAATAAAAAATAACTTCAGAAGCTGTTGTGTACAACGAACGCCGCGAAGCTGATAAGCCTTAGGCGAGCGCCGGTCGCCACCCATCCAAACCATGACATTACTTAACAAATAACACATTGAAGCGGAGGTCAACGTTATCGAGCGATAAAATAACACCACAGAGACACACCGCAAAATGTGTTTATTATACGCATAACACAAATAGCCGATAATGCAAATAAATGAATAAATACTTTAGAACCACAATCTCTGAAGCGAAGTCATATTAAATCTAAAGTATCATCAAACCATAGTAAAAATGTAACGTCTTCGTAGCATAAAGTAGCGTAGAAAGTAATTTTAGCTGTTTCCGTTGACAAAAAAAAACGTTTCGATTATTTCATTTGCCCTCAAAAAATTCCATACAAATATTTCTTGAGCGTTAACTATTGAAGTGTATATGATTATTATGCTTTTGTCAGTTCTGCGTAAAAAGTTTCTGCGTAAAACAATTCCTAAGGAAAACGGCTGTGCCGGAGGGATACGCAAGTGACCTCATAAGGGTTTGTATTAATTGTAAGAAACTAAAAGGTTAAAGATTTCAATATATAAACTCTGTTAATATACCACTATTTTTAAGATTAAACCGATTTTACTCTCCCATATTAGCGCACGAAGAAAATGCTAAATCAATTCCAAGTCACCAGTTTCTAACGGCACCACAATCTGAGTCTCTTCTTTTCAGTGAACAATTACATCAAATAAGAGTTGAACAAGTCCACTGGCAGTTACGAATCAATTGTTTCAACGTCGAGATCACGTCGAACATTGCTAAGTACCTATCTAAAGCATCGAGCAACGTTACGAGAATAGAATATAACGAAAAAAATAGCACTTTTGGCTTTACACAGGAACACGAAACGAAAGGAATTCAAACTGCTCTGTTGTCCACGTTTATTTTCGTACTGCTTTCTTAAGTCACATACAATGAAAGCGAATTAGGTTAAACAAAAGATCTTTATTACAATGTTAGTATGCGCGTTGCCAAATTGACGAGTCTATTTTTCGTCGGGTAAAGTGTCCCACGTGCGTCACTGATCGAATGATTTAAAACTTCCGGTTCCGAGGTGGGAATTTGAACTTTTCAAATAATATAACAGCCATGAGTATAAAATATCAAACTATGAGGTCGAGAAGGGCTCACAGAATTTGTTCAGTGGAACCTTCAGACGTTTATGGAAATTTTTGGTGGGCAAATATTTCTGCCTTTTTTTAGGCTACTAACTCTTTTAAATTTCGCATTTTTGATCAATCGAATATCAAAAAATGAATGAGTAATTATCAATACCAAGCTTCGAAAATTAGTCAGAAATCGATTACATCACTTATTGATAAGGATTGGTCTGCAAGAATTAGTGATTTTGTATGCCCGTGACTTGATAAACTACCTCATTTCATTTGGTTACAATAAGATTTATATCTTCGTATCTTTGATGGATTCAAATAAAAATGACGTATTCATAATTGTTCTTCATAAATTGTTGGTTAAGGCAAGCTCATAAACGCATAATAAAACTTAACGCAAATTTCATGAAATACGAAAACGGTTATATTACCCCACATGCAAAAAATTCAGATTTTCTTATGATTAAATGATATCCTTTCTCATTTGTACATCATTTCAAGTAATTTCCTACTATGATCTACATATAAATATTGATTACCAAACAATTATTTTTCCGAAAATTCTTTTAACAAAAGTTTCTTTTTAGCCACCGTTATTTTATTTCCA
This sequence comes from Druceiella hillmani, assembly GCA_039881145.1. Classification (NCBI taxonomy): domain Eukaryota; kingdom Metazoa; phylum Arthropoda; class Insecta; order Lepidoptera; family Hepialidae; genus Druceiella; species Druceiella hillmani. The sequence continues at coordinate 2,734,462 of JAYKKI010000032.1, read as the reverse complement.
TAATAGCTCTCTTACCCTCTTTTTATTCAACATCGTACCGAGTTTCGGAACACGTTTTTCATCTCGATGAACTTTAACGAGTTTAGCACCAAAATGAACCAAAAGATAACCAATCGAATGGCAACAATTCTTCGTACGATTTCACTTTCCACAGGGTTCCAGACTCGTGCATCGGTCGGCGGTGCAACAGTGGACACCAGCGTCGATTCGGCACGGCTCGCCCGCTGCAAATAGAGCAGCGCGACAAGACAATGTGGCAATGTAACCTAGAGATTTCTCAAGACCAGCGTTGGTTTCGCTGCTGGCAGCTTCCGAGAAACATCTTGTAAATGTCTACAGTCGTCTTATAATTCGCGCGGGTTAAACTGGAGAGTTTTAAGATTGAAATTATAATGTTAGAATATCGATACTCAATTTTGCCCCGATTTCAGCCCAAAATTATGCGAGCCCGAATTATGTGTCGAAGCACACATCCTTTAAAGCTGGTAACGACAACAGTTAACCATTGAACATGCAGCAAACCTATTAATCAAGCATACGACAAGAAAAGAGTTCGGAAACCCCTTGTCTCAGCTTGTATTCTTTACTGAAACTATTTTAAACATTAACAACAATTCATTCAAATAACGTCGCAAGTACTGTTCGAATCGAACATCGTAACAAAAAACAATCGATAACGGCTTATAATGGCAGGTATTCAAAATCGTGGTTCTATTTCTAAATGTGCAAAATCGACAATCGAATAAAGTTACTTTCAACATGAAATGCCCACCTGATTTTCGCTGCATAATCCACTAGCTCTGCGACTATCCCAGTCGTCTAAAAAACATTACGCCGCCCTTCGCACGCCATATTTTCAAAACACGCACGTACCGCTCGCGAGGCGAATTGACATTTGTATCCAACAACGCGTAGGAACGTGCATCGACAGCAATGAGGAAAAGCGAAGCGAGCAGTCGCAAGGTTAAGCACAGTTAGCCAGCACGCGACGCGAACGCAGGAAAGTTATGTCCGCGCTAACCGCCGAGCAATAATGTGGCCGATTCGACAATAATTCACACTCCGCTGCAAATCTTGACACGCATAACGTAAACAAGTCAGCCTCTTCGCTGTGGCGATGCAGCTACTGTAGCACTTGCAAAGTTACAACTATACAGGCATATATTAAAAAAAAAAGAAAAATGAATTATTTTGAAAAAGAAAACAAAATGTTTAATAAACTTATTTCATTTAATTTTTTCCTATCGACAATAATTTTACAAATCGTACCTACAACGGAAATTACGCAAAAAACGTAATGGTAACATTTTGTGGATCGTCAACTGATCTTATTAGTTGAACATTTAGTTTTGAAAATAGATTTTTTCATAGCTCTTAGTTTAATTTTTCTCGAAAAAGTACGATTTTAAATAATAAATGTATCGACATGATTTTGTCGGAAACGGTTGGGTTTTTTCACGTTCACCAAAGCATTATACGTTCAGAATAATGATAGGAATCAGCCTTCTGAAAATACGTCGTAAAGAAAAACTCAACAAGTACATTGAATTTTTTTCCTCATAGATAATTAGATTTCCACACTCCATGAGATAACGTTTAAAAGGCATCGAAACAAAACAATATTTACTTCCGTATTTAATGTTAAGCGCCACTTGCTGCGCCTCAATATACGTAATGCTATAATTATAAACATTGTTATGCATAATAATTAATTTAAAGGCTTGCTTACAGCATGTTTATTCTAGCCGTAAGTGTCATATCCTAGATCATATCTGATACTTCTATCATTTTGCGCCTACATTACGTGGAACAATATTAGAAGGCAATAAACAATGCTCACCTAAGCATCAGCAGACATTAACTCGATCAGTCATTGGAAAGCTCTAGTTTTTAAAGTATTTGCTCAAGTAGCGCTGAAAATTATAAAACCATCCAAAGACTAAAATAAAATAATATATTCGTAGCTATTATTTTAACTCTTCTGCGGCGAGTAACACGAAACGAAACTATCTGTTACTTATAAATGGATCTGTTGTTGTAGTCCACAATTAGACAGGTAGCTCGAACTACCAGTAATTTTAATGCATCGCGAAACGTGGGTCGGGGCTGAATCCTACTGACAAAGATGATGTGCTTTATTAAACTAAGAAAGTGCATAACAGTGAAAGAAAACCTTGTTAAGATAGAGCCAACAAGAGTTTATTTATTCTGCTTTATTCGCGTCCTTTTTATGGACACCCGTAAAACAGTGTTAAAGAAAACAGAAGCTTTCGGAAAAACGAACAGGTCAAACACGAGAGTTAGTCCTAGACGGTAAAAATTCTGTATCTATTCTTCATAATAAAAATATTTTTTTAAAATTAAAAAAAAAATCATTTTTGTATTCTTCCTGTAATTTCGGGTGTCTTTATACACGGTGTCCGGGAATAAGCATCGGACAAAGAAAGATTGATTATCGATAAAACAAAATTTAAAAGATGACTTTTTTTTCGGAAAATTGAAAATAATATTCATAATCATTGGTCATCTTTTTCGAATCCACGATACTTGCGCACATTGTTCAGCGTCGCTCGATGGAATAACCCGCAAACAGCGGCGAAGATGTCGCCAAACACCGCACTCCGGGCAAGTATCGGGTGTGTTAAAAAGAGTTAGCGTAATATTTTGTTTGCATTCAATAAGCAAAACGTTTTATTTCAACAACAATTTATTCATTTATAGCCAACGAATAGCGTCTTTCTTTGTCCGATATCTATTCCCGGACACATGTATATTTTCTAGATACTTACAGTTTTTTTGAGAGCGTGGTTTGGAAAATAAGAGGGATATGATAGAAAATGGTAAAATATTCTTAAAATCCATTAAATCCATACAAGACAATAGACTTGGAACAATATTTAAAAAAAACTTCTATCTTGTATTAAAATGGTTCTATAACAATTATTTAATATATAGACTTATAAATTAATATCAACCACAAACGCATAAAAGGCTATTATGTTATTAAAATTTACGCTCTCATTTAAATCTTACCCCTGCCAAATCAACACATATGCAGCTCAAGCTGACAGCTACATTTTCTCTGAAATCTGTTAATTACGAAGAAAAGTAGAGCGCGAAGTACGCAAGCGCCTTAAGAGGCGCGGTGCGTCGCACGGCGCAGCTCGCGATATTCGCGGCCGGTGCGACGTTTATATCAGCGATGGCTCGTCGCGTTTCCCAGAGTTTGGAATACGTTCAAGAGTCGCAGCGAACCGCTCAAGGGTACGCGCCGCAATTAACCTATTAGCGGACGCCCTCCCATCTCGCCGCGCTAAGCGGTGTACTCTTACGAAACGTACTGTGAAAGCGGAGTGCCCGCGAATTATGGTGACGAAATATCTCAACGATCTCGTTAAAAATTGTTCCAAGTACTTTAATTGTGATTAATTTCGAAACGTGATCCATATTTAAAGTAATGTCAATCGTAACCAACATTTTAAATGCGAAAATGTGTTCGTTTGTTCTTTTCCACGTCACAATGGAGCAACTTATCGACGTGATTTTTTGCACAAATATTTATCGGACCAGAAAATTATATAGGCTACTTTTTATCCCAAGAAATCTCATTCCTTTGGGAAAATTTTTATTTAAACTGAATAAGTACATAATCGGACGTGATTTTTTGAAACGCTAAATACGTAATATAATGGAGTAACAGAATCACAGTTTAAACCCTATCTTAAAGAGAAATATAATTTGTTTTATGTTATTAAATTTCCCTCAATAATTGTAGATGGCGCTGCATGTTTTAATTTTTCCTTATATGTTTTATATACTATAACCACGCGAGTGAAGCCGTGGTTAAAAGCTAACCTAACTAATAAACTATGTCAATGACCATAGAACAATTGACCATATATGTGAAGACTCATAGTAACAATTGACCATATATAATTTTGTATTTTTCCGAGGACACAGTTTTTAGAAACACAGAACAAAGAAAATTAGAGAAAAGTGTAGACAATCCTACATCTTTTTAAGTTAAATTCACCGAGCTTCAGCAGTATTTGAGGATCCTAGCTTTCGCACATTGTCGCCGCATGCATACACAGCCATAGATGAAATACATTTTCCCCGTTTTTTCATCCTAATAATGCAAGTGTAGAAAACGAAGTGCTTTCTGGTATATTTTTACAAGATACAAAGCTGGTTTCTCTTCGACTCATAAAACTGTACCAAGTTAATTTTATTTGAAACTCCTCCATAACGAAGATATATTTCAGACATCGCGGCAAAAACCAAAACGTTTAGGAGAAAACCCGTTATAGACCCCTTTGATCTATCATGATACAAAATATGTCTCCTGTGATAGTTAGAAACTATAAAAAGGAAATGAAACCAATACACTAGCAAAAGGAATTTATTGCCAAACGCTTTAGAAAACAACCAAAGTGTCTGCAAATTCTAAGCAATATTGCCCAACCAAATCACCAACGCCGATTATGATTGTCCAGTCATTCGTCCGTATTTTACATTGTATTTTTTAAGCCTCTGCTGATAGCACATTTTCATTAATTCGACTTAACAATTGATATAAAACCATTCTAAGACGCTTTTGCGTAATTTAATTTGTCTTTCGTGTATCGTGTCTTGTTCTTTTATTTAAATTATTTAAGAAATTAATATTTTTTACTTTTTAATAAACCAAATAACTAGCATCAAAATTTTACGAAAAGTTTTTCGGTTTTGCAGCCCAAGAATAATCTGGAACGTTATCGATAGAAGATTTCACAATTCAAAGTTGCCAAGAAGTACCTTTAGATTTCCAACAATTACACAACGCACATCCAATTATCTACAATATTCCACATACTTCCACAATCGGCGGCTTGTTTTTACACTTGGCAGCGCATTAGCGTCACCATATATTATAATTAAATACACTTATCTCTAAGGTCAAATCGACACTGGGCTCAAAGATAAAAGCACACTTCGACAAACACAACGACGATATTGGCCCTCTACATGCGCCCATTCAAATATGTAGTATGATCACCACGTAAGTAGAAACGTGGAGTAAGGCTAGCACCAGTGTTTTCGTGAAGTTCAAAACGTTCGAATAACTATTCAAATTTTTACTTCTGCAACCCCTTTACTTAGTCATAAATTCTAAAAGTAGAAAAAAAATGATTGAAATGAATTTAAAAAAATGAACAGAATAGATAATTCAAAGAACAAATTATTTCGCTTCCCAATCAATAATTTCTGTAACTGAATTTTATGACTGAAATTTTACCATGAAATCGATATTCAAATGAAATACGGAACACATATATTCAAACTGTGTGACATAAGGCATACTAAAATGCGAATAGAAATTAATTTGTAGTCATGACAACCGCCAAGATAGAGTAGAATACCAATTCTCTACTAAAATAATACTCTAAAATAATACAGATCTCAAAAACGTAAATTTCCACCAACAAGCCACAAACTAACAAAGTAATTTGAGCTGAAATCTAAAACGAATCAAGCAAATAGCTCAACACTATTCCACTTTAAATTTTCCATACGAAATCGCACCCACACTGATGTAGCTTCACGCACACCGAGATAGTCGTTTAACAAACACATATCAACAAGTGTACAGTGGACACAGCTTATGACCCCATACACTTAGTAAATACGTATGTGTATGTAAAGCCGCGCGTACGATAGTGACAAACAACTAGCAACAGGCCAGTAGTCGGCCGCTATCTATGCAGGCGAGTACGTATACGACGAACTCGACTCGTTATGTATTATGTATGTGCTAGATGCCGAAGTCGAACGAGCTTTCACTGTGGCGGTCTCCTCTCGACTATATAAGCCGGCGTCGCAACTCAGTCGGTCGGCATTCGGCACTAGACCGTCGGGCCCGCACAACTAACACATGCGCTCCTCATCGCCATCACTGACCACGGTTCATTGCTAAATAAACTTAATTCATTTCGTGGATAATTTTTGTGATATTTATATACTAACAACGTAAGTGTGACTGTCGTTGCGTAAACATCTGCGACACGCTACAGCCGCAAGGCCGTCGCAAAACGGGTTCAGTCAACCCGTCGGGGGAAAATCGAGTTCAAAATTCGGAAAAAAAGCGAAATCGTCCGTGTTTCGAGTAAATAGTCGCATCGAGATCTGGGTCGGCGTAGCTAGTAAAGCGGCGCGAAATGAAGCGACGGTCGCACGTAGTTGTTTTCACGGTTACGACGTGACTCACGTCAAGGCGATGCGCCGTTACCTACGTCATGCGGCGGAACGTCTTCGTCAACAATAATAATATGCTCCGAGCGTTTCGGCATCTAGAAATATTGTGGGACATAATTGACTTTGATTTGACCCTGCGCGGCCGCTCTGCGATTAAACTGACTTGTGTATCGCGCATTATCACGACGTGCCAAGCGGCCTCCTCGCGCAAATATTTATTCAATTTCGTTTTTCATTAATCACCTTATAACAACATACGTGTACATCATTTGGCCGTTTACCATTCATCGGACATACTCACACTCACAGACCCCATAACATCGAAAGAACTATATACAAAAACGTCAATAAACAAAAGCGACAACGTACCCGACATATTTAAGTAAAACACTTTCTAGAAAACATAACGTCGCATTTACATTTCAATGTTCACCTAATCCTAACGTACGTTCATGTGTTGGCTTGGTAACGTTCTAATAACTAAAATATCATATACCAAACTTTACAATGTTGCGGTAAAATATCTATGGACTCAAACATTGTTTATTGAATGCATTCGTGTCAGTAAATACATGTATAACTTGATTTTGTCAGAAAGTAGTAATAGAATTATACGAGCACTATCATCTTCTACACAGAACTTTCTCACGTTTAAATGGCTTCTTTGTCACGTAGATTTGATGCATCTATTGGAAATATAAAGATGGATTCCGTTCCTCATTACTTACGTCACTCTATATTCTTATTGAAATGTTTACTATATGAGCTTAGTGCTTTTTTATTCCGAGTAATAAACAGGGAGCTAACTCTGTGTAATATAATTAATACTCTGTCACATGTAATACAAATATTTTACTCTATCAATGTAAGCTAATAAATACGTTAGATAGCCTCATTCCACAATACAATCTTACATATTTCGTTTCCTTCAAGGATCTTTTACGTACAGCAACACAAACTTATTTCACAAAACATTATTAGCCACTCGAAGACTCCACTAATTAGCACGCTCGGGTTAAAAGGCGCAAACATTTGCGTTACTAATCAGTCGGACAGCGAATTCTGTACCTATTCAGCGCGTACGTTACGTACATACAGATTCCATTGTGTCGGTGCTATGCAAAATACGAAAACAAAAGTACAATATGCAAACTCGCCGACCCTGCCAGCAAGATCTTTGATAATCCATGCGAACAAATAACACAATAATAAAGTATAAAAATTCAAAGAGGGAGATAACATTTCACCTCGCTCGGAGAGGCGACTTCATACGATATTCGTTATCGTGTTATAAGTGCGCATACTCGTGCAATCATTACTAGAGCTAGTGTAGTACCCTCGGTGTTTGAATTCGATTTGAAGTAAATAAGGATGTCGATAATGATTCTATTTTCAATATTTTAAACGATCATATTGGAAATGCGATTTTAATATTATTTCATAAAATTATAATCAGAGCTTTATTGCACTTAGAGTACTCCCGTTTCTTTTGAAATAGATCTTCTTATAACAACACAAAAACTTATCGGAATAAACATGCAATATAAACACCGCAACTAAAACTAAGTTCCCATTAAGACAAACTACCCACGTATTTCTCTGTCGTCATCCGCTATACGGCACACTGCCTTATAAGCATACAAAGAATATATACGACTAAAACAAATACATAATTTTAATGTTATACTCGAAGCAACGATTGTATAAAATATAACATTAATGGATATTCTCCGAGTACCATATCAGATCACCTTGCTATGTAGATCAAGGGCCGTATAATTTAACAAAGAGGTCGACGAACATTTCACCTATAAGGCGTACTTATTTATTTTAGAATTAATCACGTTTGTATGTTCCTTAAAATGTATATGAAATAACCAACAAACGAAGTAATGTTTGACCTTAATACAGCCACAATAACAATACACACCAACACAACTATCGTCGTCACAAGCACGATAAAAAACAATACAATAATACATTAAAACATCGCGATAAATACTAGAGGGATATTTCAATGCTCATTAATTTCTATATACGTAATACTTAGAGTTTTCCGAAACACATTAAATGATTTAGTTGTTCTAACTACGTAAAAAAATATTAGTTAATTTACGAGTTAACATCGAAGTCTAATTAATATTATCTATTTACTTTGAGCTTCACTGAAAGTCTAAATGATCTTTCTCACTGAAATCGTGCAAAATTCACATTGCGAACGGCGAACCAAATAATAAAAAACACACGGCACAGACATTAGCGAATAACGACCATCATGACTAACCTTACAATCTCTAGACTACGGAACGGACTTTCAAGGTTGCACCACATGTAAACAAATATATTAGTTATCTCTAGTACTTTTAAATCTCATACTGGTAACTTAATTCGTTATTGAAAATTAATTTAGCGGCAAGTAACGATGGAGCCATTTTCTGAGCTATAACAAAAAGAATATAAAAGAAAAAGACAAATCTAAAAATGTCAACATTTTGTTATTTCCTTTAAGGTCAATGATATATTTATACCAGAGTAACTAGAAAGGTTGCCGCGAATTGCACTTTTTTGTACTCAAAATAAAATCAAATAGTTAACAGAAAGACAACTCATGATTGTATTTATAGATAACGGTAATTAGTTTTTTTTCAGATAAATTGCCTAAGCATGCTTTTGAACTGCAGTAAAAATAACCAAGAAAGTAATATGTACTTAGAACTGATTTTACAATCGTATTTCTGTACTATTTATAATAAGTTGTAAGAAGACAATAAAATCGACTTATTAACACAAATAATACCCATTTATGAAAGTTGTCGTTTTCGAGGCCGCATTTAAAGACCTCTACAAGATGACACGACAAAAGAAATAAAAAAATCTACTATAGTCCACATGAAGAGCTCAAGGGTCTCCAACAAAGGCTATGCGCACCGACATTACGACGAGGCCGTGGAATGCGACAAGTTCATACGCGGCCACATCCGCGCGCACAAGGAGTACACGCGCTGCTCGATCGACTTTCACACGCCGCCACCGGCCGTTAACGAGATTCCCGTTTCGTTTACACGAATACGTACGACAGTCGACGGCGCGGCGTTCGCACTTTCTATTTCCGCATGTCCAGCTGCTGTACAAGCAGTGCATTCGAATCGATTCGACAATGTGCTTTAACACAACAATTGTGATCTATGAGTATACAGTACAGTACTGTTGACAAAGTCATTAAACATTATATATGAAATAGATAAGTTCTACCACGTCAAGTGCATCTACAAGTATCGCCTTATGCAGACAATGATGGAAGAAATCTATAATTTAAGATAGAGAGTCAAAGAAAGCACGTATATAAGAGAGATAGTCGTATCGAAGATGTGACAAATACATCATCTTTTGATCATCACTTCTAGAGTTTGCACAAAACGAATGATTTAGTTGCAGCAAATTCTTTTCGGCTTCTAATGACATTAAATCATTTGAAATACTCAAATGTTTCCATCGAGTAACAGATATTTTACAATGTAATCGTATTATTTGAAAGTCTCGAAGACTTGAGAAATAACGAGATATTAGACTATTTTTTACATTTATTCATGCATTTATAGACACATTGTATTTGGTTGCGGGCAATAAGCAAAAAATAATTACTTATAAAAAGCATTTTCTAGACAAAAATTGACAACCTCAATCACAATTTAAAGATTAGGTCATTTTTATTAGTGTAATGAGCCTGTCACTTCTGGAATTGTATTTGAACTGTAACGTACTGTTATGATTGCAAGAGTTGTCTCGGCGCAATCAACTCTATTTCCAGTTGTTTGCTTTTGCTTATACAATACAAATTGAACAATTTCATTGGCTTACGTAACATGGTGAAAGAAATGAACAATTATAGAATGCCGCTAGTTACCGCGTTACACAATAAAACAATATCGCAACAGTTTCTTACTACTCCATGTTACAACCTAAGATATAATCACGGTGGAGAATTTTAGCATCCAAATTTGGTGTTCAGATAATAAGTTGTACGTACTGTGTACATGAGATGTATAGACGATTAATTACCACAGTTAACTTATGCATATATATATATATATATATATATATATATATATATATATATATATATATATATATATATATATATTTATATATGATGATTTCACCATCCAAAGTAACAGATTGTGTCATAAGTCAACGTCATCAAATGCTGATAAATAACGGGATAATATTGGTGAAATCGTCTTGACGGTTCATTTCACCATTTTCATTCGGAATGCGAAATAATTAAATATAATGTAATAAATAAGCTACTTTAAACAATATTTATAATTTTCTACCAATTATAATTGAGGTCGAAGTTCCTGGGCAAAAAAGCTATTTTTTACGTTATGTACACGAAAACTGAACTTGAATCGAGAATTAAACTAAATCTTTTTCAATTAAATGTTACTGCCAAATAATTGCTTTTTTGTTTCTTAATAACTTTTCAAGTGATGAAAGGATTCTTATATATTTTTGCATATTAATAGAACATATAGGACAACAAAAATAGTTTTCATCCAAGAAAAATCAAAGGAATAACAGTAAAACCTTTCTTAGAGCCCTAAGTACCAATATGTGTATTGGTACTGCTGTGATTAAATAAGGAGTTCTTTCATGAATTTACGAATTACTTGTAATCTTTATATTTTCGTTACCCGATTCCAGTCATAGCAAAATAACAACTATGGAATGTCATTTCCGGTTACAAGTCAATTTTTTCGCGAACAAACTCTCGGGTAACATATAGTTATACAGAATCTATTCAGATACTCGATTTACAACGGTATATCAAACTCTTACACGTTACCGCTTTCTACCTTAATATTTTGCCTTTTATTGCACATTTTAGGAAAACAATCCCCACTATGTGCAATAGCAAAAATGGCCAAGTTAATTTATCACTAACGCCAGGTTCGTTTATTTTGTTTACGTAAAATATAGTCATTATATCGAAAATAAGTGGAAAAAATTAAATAAAATACAGATATTTTTCATAATACATGGAACAGATATTTTTACATCCATTACGTATTATACTAGTAGATACTAGTGATATTAATAATACTATACGTATTAATAATATCACTAATATCAACAAAGCATAACGATGAAAATATGCAGATATCTTTCATCGTTATGGTTTGTAGATACTAGTGATATTAATGATACGTGTGGCCAATTGAAATGTTTGTTAGTGTATAATTAATTTGGAAATAATGGAAATTATAACAATACGGTAGCGTCTGCGACAGCCAGGTCATGTCGTAGGCTACCATAGTCAGTCCCTTATAAGATGTTTAGCCATAGTCAGTCCTTTATAAGATGATTTACCGTATTGTCGTGCAAATACGATTGTATTGTACTGCCCTGCTTTACTTCTAAAGCAGAGGATATGAAGCAATATGTAATTAAATAGATAAAGCTAGAACTTTCTTACTTCCGTTCATATAACAATTTTGCGACCCTTTGGATAATAGAATTACCGAATATTTCTGAGCGAAAATTTCACGAATATAAGTTCTCTTATTCTAAATATCAATACCCGAATTACTCTAAAATACTGTAAAAAAGAATACAAAAGGAGACTTACAAACTAAATTATTTTTTTAAACTAAACAAATTAAATTCTTTTTTTTTACAAATTAATTTTCTTTTCGTTCTATTATCTAAAACTTACATCATAACCATAAACGAATATTGATTTTTTAAAGTGAAAAACGTTTTTAATAAAAAAAGTCCAAATAAATTACTTTGGATCTTTGAATCGCCTTCTCGAAATGAGAGATTACGCAAGAATATGTGCGGCAAAGAATCGAAGAGATATCGCACCAGTTTGTAAAGAAAAAGTCGTAAAGCTGTAAACAATGACAGACCCAAGCATAGAACTTCAGATAGAGTAGAACACGGTACAGTGCGTATTCAATTCAGTCTAGATAGATCCTCCAAATGTAATCGGGCAAAATTACTTCGAAGTTTATATATTAATTCTATCCACAAAGAATTTGCTGAAATAAATAAAAGTAGAAGGCAAATTACGGACATATTATTCTTGTTAAATGTTGCAATATTAACGCTTTTGATTCACTACAAATTCATTGCAAAATAACGAAATATTGTGTCGCATCCGAATCCTCGGGGACCTATGTGACAAATCACGCGCTGCGGCTTATTTCCCAAAATCCCAGCGGACTCGGACGGTGAGGTCTGTCGCGCTCCAGCACAACTCCCATTGGTCCTCCTGCCGCATCGCCAACGAAATCAGTGGGCGCAATGGTGGGCGCAGGCGCTTGTTACGTACGTGCGAGTCGCGAGCGAGGCATTGCGCCGTTTTACTTTCTAATATTTGACTCGCCGAGCACGAAGCGTGCAGCGAGGCACGTAGATACGTGTCGTGGCTACGGCGTTTTACGTTTTTGTAGTGTGCGTGTGGCTCGATGTGCGATTTGAAGGCGACCCGAGAACTTTTAAAGAAAGAATGCCGCAAATACGACAATATAGATGGTGATACACAGTGCAAATCGGATTTGATTATGATTGATTGCATAAATTATGAGTAGTGGAGAAAAAGAACAAAGTAAATGAAATGAGAAAAAAATTGATAAGAAACCATCTATGAGCTGAAGAAAGCTGCTGTATAAATTATACCATAGCACGGTAGACTAATGAAGACGTGGCTTGATTAGATGACTTAAAAATCACAAGTGTAGGTGCATGTAAGAATTTACGTTATCGAATGACGCGGCGAACTATTATTAAGTTAGCGTCTATATTTATAAATACTCATATATTTATATAATAAAATAGAGACGCGGCTATATCCGTTCGCATATCAAGCAAACTGGTAAGATTTTAATGAAACTTCGCGCTTTTATACCTTAAAGACTTGATCAATATCTGCAATAGAAATCATCAAGATTATTATTAAACTCTAATACTACTTAATTGACAGTGACATCTATTCCTTTTACAAGCCACCACAAAAGATACATACTTTTAAAATTCTCCGCTAGATGGCAGTATTTATTTATTTGTTAATGTTTCAATATACCACAAATTTGCTCGTGCGAAAAACAGACAAAAGGACTCAAAGTTTGTTTCTTTGTATGTACATCGAAGTTCTTCTCTAAAACTACTGAAATATTTATTCTCCAAGTGTGTTAGTCTATTTATATTACCACGGTTTATCAAAAGGGGTAAAGCGACGAGTATTAACGTGAGAGAGCAGAAGAGTATACATATATAGTAAAAAAGACGGTAAGTGCGAGTAGTGCGCCCCTTGAGAGTTTCATTTGATTATATAAACGCTAAGCTTAAATATATAAAAAAAAATCGAAAAACCAAAAAAATATAAATAATATTGCTTTATAAAAATTTCATACAGAATTATAAATTAATGTCATGTCATGAGATTGAAATTTAGTTAAATTTCAAAATTTCTATGTCAATGAAAAGTACCATTAATAACTTTGATGAATGATTCAGTATAAAAGATAATACTTGAAAAGAAAGTCGTATCTTTTTATTGCATTGAACTAAAAGCTTGTATTTTTACAGGACTATAGATCATAACATTTAGATTTCACCATTTAGACTTCATCTTGATACCTGGGGCCGCTTCATGAAGTATAGAGCTTCAACAGACCGACAGATAACAAAGTGATCCTACAACGGTTCAGATCTTCATTCATTCATTTCATTCTGATATATGGAACTAACATATCACTCATAAAGGAAATAAAAGATTAATTTTACATAAAAGTAATACATAATACCCGCCTATCCAATATGGGTAGCTCTACTTTGTTCCCACATAACAAACTAAAACGTAATATTGTTTATCCAGATGTTTTAAAATGGCTATTTCAATATTCTAAATAAACAAATTAAGTTTAAAATATTTCATTTGTTCACTCTTACCTACTTACTAGATATAATTATCGTTAATCGAAATGAATAACGTTTAAATAATTAGCATACGTACTTACGAAAATTACTAAACCGATTTTAATGAAAATTTTACACAGGTGTTATTTGAGTGATGAAGTCATAGGTTTCACATTATAATGACTGATAAAACTGACACTATCTCTACCGGGTCAGGGTAAAATGGAGTCACTGTCGATAATATGACATATTATTTAAAGTATATTACGAATAATATAAATATCAGTTTTAATTTATTTACAACGTTACATCAGGATATTTGCATATTTATCGAATTAGTCGAAATAAATTACAATTAGAAACATACGAGTCCATAAATTATTTTTACGCCAAAGCTTTTGCTTTTTCGCCTATTATTTCAAATGTTCTCAAGAACATTGGAGTACATTTACTTTCGGACGTCCCTATGGCGCTTCGTGACAACCCGAACGGGCGGCAGGAGTGAGCGGCCGGTGACGACTCGTAGCGGTGATAAATTTCCACACTTATGTAAGCCGCAAGCGCAGCGGGCCGGCTGCAAGAGTCTTCGCATTCGACGAACTTGCCGAATAAATTTAATAATATAAATCGCTGGTGTGCCGTCATTATTAAAATCGCTTTCAGAGTGCCGGATAATAGGTTTTCAACTAGTCTGCGGAGATTTGAAAAATCTACAAGGGTAAATTTTGTCCGATCGAAATAAAAATTGAGGTTTTACTAAAAGGATGAAAGTTTAGAAAAATTGTCGCTTGTAAAACTGTAATACTGAATTTTAGTAAAACAGTAAGTATTTTTTCCAGTTTGAGTGAAATTCGACGCACTATATCCATTTAGACACTACAAAACTTTCGTGAAATTTACTTGAACCGTAAACAAACAGCACCACATAAACTCGTCATAAAAATGTACCTGCACAATTGCATAACGATCAATTTCGTGGTTTGATCGACTCGTAGGACGCTACAGAATACGAGCCCGGAAACTCGCAACGGGAAGTGAGTTTCCACAGCTTTGCCGTCCGTTCTGCTTCTTTAACAGGAAAACATTGACTAGAATTTTTATCAATTTACGCCATTACTTTGAAAGGAAAATTTTAATAACATACATATATAAATTTAAAATTTCGCTTCTTATTTTGACATTTGTTTGGTTTTTACGCCCCAAAAGATTTACTTACCTTGCGTGGTAGTTTGCACACTAAATTTGTACATATCAGTAAACCTTTTCCCGCCACAGAAAGTTAGTAGATATTAGCGTAAAATGATAACCAATTATTTTCATCTACTTTAATGAAGTATTCAGTTCGATCAAAAATATTTTATTAAAAAAATAAAATCGGCCTTTACCAACCAACATCCATTTGAAAGATATGGACCGGTTAATCTATGAATCTGTCAATTTAAACCTATTTTTTTACGTGTAAGCTTTTAACTTTTGCCCGCAGACTCGCCCGCGTGAGTTTTCAATTAGGCAGTGTGGTTAGCGGGCAAAAGCTAGAAGCTTATACGTAAAAAAATTAACTATTGCAACGTAGAGAGGTGTTATGATGTTTAATAGTTTGTCCATTTATTATACACATTCATCCTCATAGTCTATACAGTTTTTCCCATTGCAAAATGTATAGACTATGTCTGTACCAATTATGATGTTAAACAGTTTGTCCATTTAATATACACGTCCACATCATCCACATGGTCAATACAGTTTTTCCCATTGTAAAATGTATGGACTATGTTTGTACCAATCTTCTGTTAAGCCGTTACAGTGTGACTTTGTAACAAACATCCAAACTTTCGCATTTATAATATCGGTCGGATACTTACAATGACAGATATGTCATCAGCTTTATCGTAAGCGGTCTAGACTGTATAACGTACTAGATTTACTAAAGAAATTAATTTCGCAAAGTATATCTATCATCTAAGAGAGCGCAACCGCAGCTACACTTACGTCAACCCAGCAGCACCGGCAGCGAGCCCAAAGTAATTTGTCCCAGCACAACAAACAATAAACACGTAACTGGCAACATCGTGCAATAAATTAAACGTAATAATAATGTCGCAAATGAATGAAAAAAAACAAATACAACACGAATCGGCGCGCGATATGATGCAAATGTCAACGAGTTGTTGATTCCGCAATCGGTCCGCGGGCGCTCGCCCCATTCGATTTACACTGGCCGACACCTTGTCCGGTCTGATCCCACGGACCTTAGAAAAAATATCACCCAATGGGTGAAAAATGTCACCCAAATTTTACAAACAATATTTATGAATGAATAAACTTTGTTTACTCCTACTGTATCCCAGCAAAACAAGAACCTAACATATTTATACCGACTAGGTCATTGTCAGCAGAATTCAAAGAAAATCGGTGTGATATGGATAGATATATTTGTAAAATCGTGATATTATGATTCTATATCTCCTTATAACTTTCATTTTACTAGAAAATTTTTAGAGTGCACTAAAAAGCATGGCGTATTTTAAGTAAAAAGGCTCTTTAGATCCTTAATACAGGCTTAAATTTTCCCAGTGAAATCGTAGAAAAAATCGAACTCAATAATAAGTAATAGTACAAAATACTAGAATTTGTGATTGCATGCATACAGTAGATACGTCCACCACACGAATAACATACACGCCAAATTTGTGATTAGTTGCAAAGAAACAAACAAAATCATTTTTATTATATATACGAATAATAAAATCGTAAAAAACTGAGTCTTTACATTGAATATTTTAAAGTAAAACTAAGTGTTATCTACTAAAGACGCGATACTAAGCCTAAAACAACAGTTTTTTAAATTTTTAACTGTCTGTGCGCACCTTCGTTGTATACGGTAATCTTAGCAACGATGAGATTCATTTCAATTGATTCACAAATAAAAAATGTATGTCTGTTGTCTACAATAATATCGGAACCGGTAGAACCGATTTGGCTGCCAAAGCAATCTATTAGCATTTAGTCAATTTTATTAGCTCAGAGTTCTGAGAGAAAAAAAGAAAAAAAAAGACAAAAAATTCCTAATAAGTTTTCTTACTACGAATTCCACGCGAAAGAAGGTTCTCAGGCACAGGTTGATATAATATAATAGGAATGTTCATTGCAGTTCATCTGTAGATTGTTTACATGCTACGCACCAAAACCTATTGGAAAAGAAATACTATGTACAATTACCTCCCCGCTAACAACCGTGTCCACCCCACTCCTGTGGGAGATGGAGTGAAAGCATTGATGGGTATAATAATAGGTTACATTTTCCTTCTTCCTATGCGATGACTACGTCTCATTTCTATCTTAAAATATAATCTTTAAACTGTTCTACACTTCTTTTAACATTGTTTAGCACTTTCATTTAAGCGTCATTCATTCTGTCATCTGTTATATATTGTACCATATTTGCATCGCAACTTTACAATGTTTCATTTACTTACTCGTATGATGCTTACAACTGTTGTATTAATGCATATGTCAAAATTTACATACATATTTATTATTGCGTATTTTGCCGACGGATCGACGAGATCGATCCGCTCGTGTGCGTATAGGAGATTGATTGTACGCGCGTAACGCCAAACACACATACACTGGTAATTTCTTCCATACTATATGCGTAGTGACCTTTTAGTTTATTGCATTTGTAATAAACAAATTCAGTACCATTAGATTTATAGTTTCGTATGCAACTAGCTTAGTAAGTAATCTAATAATCGATATATACATATATACTGCTAACTTGTTTTCTAGCCGCATACTGTACTTAGTGCCACAGTATTCCACCTTGGCACACTTTCTTATTGACTTCAGTGCACGCTCTCCTATTTAGTTATTTGCTTATCTTTTCAATATCAAACAAATAAATTTTGAGCCTCTTTAAATAATTTTCTAAGTGAACCACAAGTTGAATATATCCAACCGAAACCAAAAATTAACACAAAGTTACAGGTCGCTAACTGACTTACTATAAAAATACACAAGTAACACTTGCTTTACATAAGTTGTAAAGTTGTTTTTTTAAGAACGTGGTAATTTCTTTGGGGCAATAAATATTATAGACGCCGTGTGGATGTTTCACATATATTTATGGTATATCATCACATATTGATAAAAAAAACAAGTTGTTTTAGAACACGTGTTTTAAACAGTTTTAAATAAAACAATGTTTAAAACATTAAGAAAAAAAAACCGAGTTTAAATCAAGTATTGATCTATGTCCTATTTGCCATTTGAATCAGGAATTATAAAGAAACTTTATTTATACTTGTAATTAAAACATCCATAATTTTTTTATTGTATAATTTATTCAATCAAACTCAAACGGCAAAATTTTAATTACAGAATAACTGTCATTAATTAACAATCAAAATTTTGTGTGTCAGACAACTTCAGAGAGGCAGGACAATATTTATTTTTTGACCATACTATTTAAGTATTTAAATACTGTAACAAGTTTTAAGTTACGTCGAAATGAATAAATCCAAATGTTGATAATAGTCTTTCAATTTTGGCACTTGAAGCAACAGAAGTGTGAAGCTATGTCACTAAGTCAATGACAACCACTATTCTAGAGGTCCAACTTGATTTACTACATCATCTTCAAATAGAAACATATGAAATGGATCCGTTATTGCCCTGTATTTTACAACAAAAGGGTATCGTTTCTTTGTGATAATCTTCAATAAATGTTTACCATGTTTCAGAAATATCTTCATTAGTAAGATTTTCGGCCCTATACTTAGGATGTAGTTTGCTGAAAAATGAGCTGAAGACTATTATATTTAAAACTGTGGAAACAGAAAAGTTACCGATTTCACAATCCATGAAATTAATGTGATATTTCTTTAAAGGACAAAGACTAAACAGCTACGAATAGCTATTCGTCAAATGCAAAGATGACAAGCTGCACAAAACACAGGATCGACGTAACTTTTTGGACAACGTACGGTTTTTAAATTTTCGTAAATTAGCACACTTTCAAATCAATTCATGCTAACTGAAATCGAAAATAGGTGTAGTAAAAATTCTAAGTTACTGTTGCGCTTGTGGCTGTAAAAGATATTGCAATTGCCTGTTTTTAAATTGCTTATCCTTTCATTTAATGAATACTAGTTTAAGGTGTGATTATAACCGAACTGTGGAGACTATTATAAAGTCAAATATAATTATTAAAATAAACCTTGAATGAAATAATACTCAGCACGCAGTCAAACTTAATTTGTAACCTGTAATAGACTATTCAAAAATATTTACATACAAAAATGAATACAGCATAATAATTTAAATAGATCAGTTACTGTGCTTTGACAGCAACGTAGATACAAGTATTGGAATGTCACGGCCGTATGTAGATATTCACGTGTATATACTGAGCGGTACAAATACTTTTATTGTACGAGCTACGTCCGACATATTTTTAGTTATGGACGTGTCTATATAACGAGAGATGGCCTAAGGACAGTTTCACTTAGTACAAAACTCCGGCAAATTATTCTTCGCGACGTTCGGCGCACTCGACGGCCGAGCTCCCGCCGAGCGGCGGAACGAATGGTGACACACAGAAAATCCCCGCAACCTCAATGCCAAGCGGCAGTCGCTATCTTGCGACCTTGCAAGTGATGCAATTGCTCTTCAAATTGTTTTTTGCCGTCAATACTCCGGTCGCGGGACAAAACTATTATTTCGGTCGATAGAATCGAATCGATTTAACCTCATCTTTCACGTGCAAATATTAACTATAAAAATAGCATTTATTTATAATGCAATATAAGCAAGTTTATATTTATAGCACACTGTACAGAAATAGAGAATAACTAATGTTTGAAATGTCAAAATGACAGCTTAAGAGCGATGAGCACCCGCACATTAGGGCGGGTAGTAAAATGTGTTCAGCACTTATGACGTTATTTGATAGAGAAAAATTAAAATTTTATAAAACGAAAAGAAAATCCCTCCATTCAGGATCTCCACTAAGGAGTAGAAAAAAACATTTATATAATAGAGATAGTTGGAAGATAAGGTAATTAATTACTTGCCTTTTCAGGGTTAACAATATATTTATTTAATATAATGTCAAAGAGACTATTGATAATGCTCAAAATTTTACAAATAATACATCTTTCATAATATATATATATATATATACATATATATATATATATATATATATATATATATATATATATATATATATATATATATATATAGATATACTTTCTAAGTAATTCTACAAACCACTTAGACCAAGACAAGATAACAAGCAAGACAAGACAACATGCACCACTTTTATGTACTTAAGCATTTCATCTTAAAATTATAAACTGTTTTTATTATCAAAATTACTGATTCTTTTTTGGAACGGATCATAGCCAGCAGCAACTTATCATGAAAAATCGATAAAGTGCAAGACTATACTTGCACAATTAGTATTATGTGCCGTTAGCAATTTTAAGCTATTGATAATAAAGCATTTTATTTAGAACACAATTAATCACAATTAAATGAAGCTACGTGATGAAGTATTATTTCCTTAGTAATGAGTATTATATACTTTCTTTAAGTTCTTTACCACGACCTAGGTTTCGTTGTATTACAACATCTTCAGGTGGGCTATTAAGCAAAGATCAACGAATCTTTCATCAATTTACACCTTAAAATTAACCCCTAGAATCAAAATTCAACTTTTTTATACTTAACATCAACAATTGGGCCACAATATTCTATCTCTGCACTTATTTAAATTTTTTTCGAAGAATGGTCTCCGAAAAAATCGTCTGACAGACGCCGAAGTAATTCTATAAAAGTTCCATGTTAGCATTTTTGCCACGGAACACTAGTAAGAATAAAAAAGGACAATGTTCAACAACTCCAGGTAAAGCCAGGTCACGATCCTCTCGATATACAATCTAGCCAGTTTCTGACAGTTTAATATGATAATCATTTCAAATAAAATTTCTGCAACATAAAAATGAAAATATATAACTTAAAAAACAGTGAGAAGAATTTAGTGATCGCCTCTCAATAATAATATACAAACTGTGTATATGTTATAATTCACAAACAGAATAACATCCACAAACATAAGCGATCGCGTGGCCAGTGCAGCGTCGGGTATAATGTATGTTTTTAATAATATCACGAATGTGGGTTTTGAATTCGCGACGATTGTGAGGTAACGACTATGTTGCGGCACCAATCATTATCTCTGTTAGCCGCGGGAGAGGATGTCAGACGCGATCGTCCACTTCTGCCCTGTGTCAATGCGTGACTATAAAGCAATCGAGTTTATGTATGCGTGTGCTAGAATAACAATATAATTGTGTATATTTGAATACACCTACGTGTGTTTGAGTTGTTTGTATTTTTAAACACACCTCTTAACAATGAATACGATACGAGTACAATATTTAAATAACTACATAATGTATCAAGTTCACTATTAGTGTAGTATGATCATTGATAATATTCGTTATACGAAGTCAGTCTTATAAGATGCTAGGTTTGATTCTCGTACCTTTTGACGTGAATACGTCTTTAAATTTGCTACCATACGGGGACAATCCAAAAAACCTAATGATAACAAAATCGGGGGATACAATTTGGTATTGCAGTTTCGAATATATCCTCTACATCAAAAATTAAATTATACCACTGGATAGTTAAAGGATCAAACAATTCATTACGATAAGCGAGAACAGTGACGCATCGCGCGCGGTGGAGGGGGAAGCGCCGCCATTTTGAGGTTATTTTGCTGCGTATCGAGATTTGCAATTAGTATAACTTTTGATTCGGAAAAGCTACGATCTTCGTTTAAGTTTTAGTCGTCAGCAGTCGTAAAAATCTATCGATTGTATATAAAACATTAGTTTAAAGTAGTGACAGTGAATATAATAAGGTGTTAGAATAAAAAAATATTATCAAAAATATTTTAGTTAAAAAATATAACCCGTTACATAGACGTATTCACGTACAACACACGGCCGTGACACAGCCACACCCCAATTTTTTAGGGCAAGCATTGAGTAACAGTTCAGTTGGCGAACTGTAACATACTACACGAAAGTTTATATGTACCTAAACGTGGGTATTTATAAATGCCGAATTCATTTGTGCGTGTATTTTTTTAATCCTTTGTATTGAGTAACGAAACATGATGGCGTGTGTAGGATGTTAAGTAAAATTGACAGTTAATTTCGCAAGGGTCAGCAGAGATTTACAATCGAGATTATAACTAACAAATTCCCTTTCAGTTTCTTGAAATGAAGCAAAACCAAAATTAAGAACAACTCCAGAAGCGTTCAACGTTTATTCAGTACATTAATTACACTTTCAAATGTAAATGCATAACAATGCAAGATCAGCCGAATAAACGCGCCGCGCCACGCGCGGGTACAGGCGAACGCATGGCTCTCGCGAGATGCGAATGTAACGACAATCGCACCGCCTAGGCCCCAACACCGCCTCTGTACAATGTGATAAACGTGAAGGTCGCAGATCGAAAGTGAATTCATATCGATATGCTGCGCTCACCAGCTCGACTCGCGCCCTACTTCTCGGAGCTAGGGCGAGCTCCGAGGAGGCGAAATGAGACTCTGTAACTATCTACGCCATTGTCATCATCTTGTAGCCTCATATGCACTTATATCGGAACGATGAAGAATACTTCAATATATATATATATATATATATATATATATATATATATATATATGTATATATATATATATACACACTCACATACATATTTATATATTTAATTATAATAAGAACATGTTTAGTTCTCACTGCATACTTTTTTTGTCATTATACATATAATATGTCGAATTATAGACTATACTGGATATTTTAATTATTGATGACTTAACTATAACTTTTCAACAGACTTCTTGGAGCAGAGATTAAATTTATTTAAGC
Organism: Druceiella hillmani; assembly: GCA_039881145.1. Lineage (NCBI taxonomy): Eukaryota > Metazoa > Arthropoda > Insecta > Lepidoptera > Hepialidae > Druceiella > Druceiella hillmani. Next base: position 2,711,353 of record JAYKKI010000032.1, on the reverse strand, counting down.
CTTAAGCATCGTTAATCATTGGATTTAACGAAAGCAGTTAAATTCGTGAAAGTTTAGATTTATTAAGTTCATATTTTACCACAGCGAAAATGAAAAATGAAATATTAAAACGATAAGGTAATGAATGTGCATATAAAATTAGAAGGGTAAGCGAGTGCCAACGTAACTTAAAGTATTGATCTTTTTTTGTTTGTAAATACGGTTACATAAAGCGGTTGAGCAAAGGTGACAAAAAAGGCAATAAACAAGACGTAACAGTAGCACTGCTGTGGAATGAAGTATGAGTTTGTATTAATTCGAAATAAAATTACTTGAACAAATTTAAGTTAAGATTTAAACAAAAGTAAATAAAAAATAACTTTTTTTTGTGTAGATAATCAATACGGAATGTGACTTCGACCAAAGGATTATATATTCATAAAGTGAAATTCAGTTGGAGAAAATTCTCATCGAGAAAAAGTGACTACGAGGAATCTTGAAAGCACAGAGGCTTATACTTAAAATGATGCAACGGGTAAGAAATGCAAGTATGGTGGACGTATTAGTCAACTTTGTGCTCGACACTCCATAGAACAAATTATGAAAACGAATATAATAAACTTACCCACTTACCCGGGAAAAAAAAACCTTTACTGGATTATGTTTTAATAGCTTTATATTCTGTCGAGTGCACACAGCTCAGTCTTGTAACATAAAAATCATTATGAGAAGCAATATACAAGGATTAGCCTACACTTTCTGGTAGATTTCCATGTTGTCTACAATATGTTTATATATTATTTTAACGCCATTTAACTATTTAAAATTTTAACTAAAAATGTATCCGCCGCATTTCGATTAATTCTCTTAAATCTATATTGTGCTTTATTAACGCATTCTAAAGATATTATATTTATCTATACTATTGTGAAAATTGTATGTCAATTGGATAATTCAATAGTACTTTTCGTAAATCCAAAAAAATAAGTATAATCATTTTGGTTTTATATACTTAACATCATTGCAGCTTTACGTCACCAATAAGCAATTGATCTTAACCGTTTAAATGTAATATGTTATTAAATTGGTGAAAAGTTGCTGCAAACGAATCAATTCTTTTAAAAAACCAAATATATTTCCATAGCACGACTATCTTCGATACGTTATCGCAGCTCGTTATCTTCCTGCAGCCATAATTCTGAAACGTTTTATTCTATTTCACTAAACTCGTCTTATTTGAGTCGAATGATTGTGTACATAAAAGCTGCAATAAAAATTACGTAACATTTAAGTTGCTATTCTCGTCAGCTGCGCGCCAAACAAATAAATTGTCAAGGCCCCATTCCTTCAGATTTAATTGCCTTATCGGTCTTGATACGAAACGAGATTATGCCCAATTCAACATTGCCATTTCACAAAACTATACGAAGATTTCAACTTTCCGTCGTTCGCACAGGCCGCGCCGCCAAAATGCAACTCGCAGAAGAATAAAAAAAACCGCGAAGCAGCACAGCGACAAGACGTGAATATAAAAGCAATTTGAAAGCGATCGTCGACAACAAACAAGTCGCCGATGACCTTCGACGGTTGCGAATATCTCCTCACGCTCACCGAAGCCGCCTCTCGTGTTGCCCGCCTGCCGACCGACGTAGTACGCACGTAACGCTTCTATTTTAATATCGAGTGAAACCAATATTTTCGGACTAAATTTTGAAAAAAAATCAGACTAACAAAATGACAATTCCGTCAAACCGCCTTCAATATTATAGCTACGAAAAGATGCGGCCTAATCTCAGTACGTGAATACATGAAAGTGTATAACATATAAGTGTGATTTCGGACATCTCCAGAAAACAATATATTCAGTATAAAGTGGTTCAATAATAAAAGCAGAAATTAGCAGTGGTAAACGTGTAACAAAAACATTAATTCTATTCTCCAGAAGTAGATGAGAAACTAATCATTGTCTACGCGATACTCTATTCCACGATAAATAACAGATATAGACATAGAAAGATACCATCAACCTTCGTATTTATGAGAATTGAACATGAATAATTTTATGTTGAAGCAAATCCAAACAAATATCTAGAATTTTTTTAGATTTGTCAAACCCATGGTGGAATTATTTATTTTAGTTATTTACAGACTTTAGTGTATACAATCGATATTTTTGGCTGACTTATTTTTATGAGAACTACCTTTTATAGTTAACCAGAATGCTACCGTAACGATAAATTTTATTTTGGTAGACTGCAATAAACTGTGCAATTAATTAAAACCAAAATAAAATGACAAAAGAACTTAGACATAAATGCACACATACATGCACACGCCTATTCATATAAACACATCCCTAGAGACATATAAACACATTCCATATCGGGGGAATATACTTTACTGTGAAGCTCAAAATTTCGTAAAATTGGACTAAAAATTACAAATAGTAAATAAAACCTCAGTTTCACTTTAAAAGATTTATTCAATTATATCCTACTTTTACTAAAAAGCAAAAAATAACAATATTTCACTATATATTAATTGAGAATGAAACACCTTTCAAAATTTTTAATAAACTTACGTTTAAAACAGAAGAAACGATAAGGCTGTGACAGACGGATGGACGGACGAGCGGATATGATAAAATTATAAGGTTTCCTATTTTCACTAAGACACCCTACTTACCTATTCACTTAAGTATAATTAGTTCAATCGTTAAAATCACGGCTATACACATTTTAAGCAATACGTAATAGTCCGCCAATTTTGATTTTAGCCGAAATTGAAATCAACCGAAAAGGGAACCTCTATAAACATAGTCCTCACATACATACATATTTATTGTAGCAAGCGGAGCTTAACAGCTTTAATATCCCCCATTGAAATTGACAACTCATATGCTACCCAATAAATTTTAGTCAATCAACATCCGATGGGTATCACAAGTGGGTCAACTTCACAAGCGTGCAGAGATCAATTTGTTGTCAACTGTTACGCGATTTGTTTTCAAAGTAACGTATCGAAACTTATCTCCATATTTATACGAATAACTACTTTTATCAAGTGACAAACGAAAACAAATACAAAATAAGAATAGGTTCTTTTTCGACGTAGATACATATTAACCTGTATACGATATCTCCCGTTCAAAATTTCCATACGCTCGTTAATTGTCATCAAAATAAAATGACAATTTTACACCAATTAACGTTATCTGTTATCACGGGTCTTACTCGGAAGAATACACTATATTAGAACAGCACGTGTAGCAGTTTTATCTCGGTTAGACTTTAAATAGCTTGAAATGAATAATTTTGGCGAAGTTCCCGGAGTAGACAATCGCGAGTTTGCCTATGTGTAACCGTATAACATAAAGTATCGTGCAGAAAAGAAGTATTTTGTGTACGTTGAATTCTTCTTCTAATACAGTTCTGCAAATTTATTTCTTATAAACTACACGTTCAACTTAAGTGTTGGGCATATGCAAGCACCGTAAAGAGAGACGGTTTTAAAGTGTAAGGCGAATAATACCATAAAACGAAAAAAAACACAGTAATTCAAAATACACTAACTAAATGATCAATCGTGAACCACCAAGTGATTCTATAATTGAATCTCTGGAATATAAAACAAGTTAACCATTGACTAAAAATCTGGTACAAGTGATCAGTGCGATTTCAATTTGTAGAATAGAGTTTCAAGAAATGACATTAATAAAGCTCGAAGAATAGATACGGATAGAATGTTTTACTTGTTTTTTCATGACTTCAGAATATACCAACTTTCATGTAGTTTCCATTAGATATTAGATTCGTAAATAATGTTTTCGTACGAAACATTACCACAATCAACATAATTTCCAGAAAATATTTCGTTTCCTTTTTTATTTTGTTTTTTTTTGCAACAGATGACAATATTGTGGTTTATAAGTTGCTTGCTTCTGAAAACAAATTAAAAGAAAATTGTGCGTATCAGCTCCGACGCGCTACTGGAATTTACTCCATAAATACGATTGTATGATGTAAATTAAAATGTCAATATCATTAAATATAAATTGAAATTTTTTTAATAAAAAATGCTGACAATATATTTATTTTTCAAGTAAAACACAAATTGACAAGATCAAATTTATACAACAAAATTAAAAACATTTAGTAACATCAGACTAAAAAGTTAAAATTAAAAGAGATTAATTTTGTAGGAAAGAAGACAACAAATATTCATACATAACGACTTTTAATGATTACATCTTGATATAAGCGAACGATCGTAAACTACGTGTGTCTCAATCCGTCATTAGAATTTCGCCATAAGAAAATGTCAAATAAACATACTGATATCTCATTCTAAAGATGTGCAGAAATGTTGTGCGGAGAGGCCACGTAACGGTTACATTTTTTTAACACTGAACTTCGTACGCTTTGAACTTCTAATCTTACTCCTCATAAAACTTCATACCAGACGCTATATACGAACATCGATTCTTAAGGAGTAAACTCCAAAAATTATGTTTTTTTTTTCAATTTTCTTCAGCAATTTCATTTCGCAGTACGTTATTAAAATATTTTACAAATTTACGACCAAAATTAACTCGACTGGAGATAATATTTACAGATATAAAATTGACGGTCGAGTCGAGTAAAAATGAATAAATAAGTTAAGATTATTCACATCATATTTTTCTAAACGATAAAGTAGAAAGAGGTGTATGTATAGTCAGGTACACAGCCGAAATAGAGGAGAGGCAAAATTCATTACCCCACTGCACTTAACAATAGCGATTGGCAAAGAAATCAAATAAATGCGCAGACCCGAATCACAATCTTATTCTCTTTCGTGGCCAACTAATGTTGCGAAAATGACACGGTCCAACACATAAGCTTTTAGAAAGAAAACAAGACCAACTGGCGGGCAAGGAAAGTGGATATAATAAAATTGTAATTATTTTATTAAAAGAGCCTGCAAAGTTATTATTATAGCGTATTAATTCATAAATAAAAATTGTTGATATAATATCCAAAAGAAAAGATGCAATGAGCATTCTTCATAATTATTACAAAATATCTGTAAAGAAAAATACATCCTAAGATTATTTGGCGTATCCGATATATCCTAAGGGATCAATCGGCGAATGCAATTCATTCGGAAAACTTCGCCATATCTTATCGTCCAAAATACCTAAATGTCAGATGGCAAAAGTTTTCAGTCAGTCTGTGTTACTAGTGATGACAAACGGAAGCGGGACTAGGTCATTTTTTATTGGTCACGTAAAAAGACTCCACGTTATTAAGCGAGCTGTGAAAAGGGTTACTCTACGAGCTATGATCCGTAATGAGAACAGTAAGATAACTAAGCCCACCGATATAGCTCATGGGATTGGCAGACTGAAGTGGTAATGGGCAGGCTATATAGCGCGCAGAACCACTGGGAAAGAAAGGTTCTCGAATGGCGACTACGTACCGGAAGACACAGAGCGGAATGGCCCCTCGCTAGGTGGACCGATCACCTGGTGAAGATCGCGAGAAGCCATTGGATGCAAGCAACACGGGATTGATCTTTGTGGAAATCTATAGGGAACCATATGTTCAGCTGATGATAACGATTATATGTTAATGCCATAGGAACGACTCTCGGAAGAAAGATATTCAAATTACTATTTCAGGTTGTATCTGGGAAACGTAATTTTCCGCTTACTTTATCCATTTAATTAATACTTCACATAATGATTTTTGGGTCAGATTAACGGAGATTATAGCGGAAATTATCAATAATGTGAGATTAATAGTGGTCCTAGGACAAAAATATACTGAATAATAAAGACAATCTTATTGCTTTTAAAATCAACACGAGAGTATTAAGATTTTATGTCATTTACGTAGCTCAATATTATTAATTAAATGTTTTCTATAATATCGATAATAATTAATACGTAATTAATATTTTACAAGTTAATAAGCACGCAGTAATCGTGAATACAATTTTAACTTAGCTGCTTCGACATTACAAATAAGTCGTAGCTATATAGGAAACGACGATAACTTTCCAAACGCGCAAATAAATATCTTTACCTAATACAAATTATCCAATTTACTCCATAACCTCTGCAATATTCCAATGATTTACAATAAACACACTTGACAAAATATCACTAACGAAAGAGTAGCGACGCTACAAAGTTCTCATAATCATTGCTCAGCCTAAGTAAACACCAAATCGTCCTTGTCCACAGACCGATCAAGCGTTTTATTAAACCAAAACACACAAACCTGAATGTCGACGCTTATTACCACCACACCGCCTCTAAGTCTAATTAAAAATTTTATTGCCGTTGAACAATTGAAAATGTGAAAATAATGACTTCCAAACGATTACTTAATGGCAACGGGCGGTGTGACGACCGCATCCAATGGCGTTGCGTTAACATAACATTAACCTCTCTTTATGTAAACTGGCTAAATAATTAGAACGTGTAATTATTTGGTTTATACTTAAGCATACATATGTACATACGCATTTATCCGTAGTCATGCAGTCATAATACGTATACATGCTTGAATAACATCTATACTTAAGTATAAACTTAAAGAAATTGATAGCGTGAGAGACTTCATAAAGCATAGTTGTATTACATCGAAGATTTAAAAATCTAAAGAAGTTAACGGTTAACTTCATGGTAACTTCATGGTAATACGTAAATATTTTATTGGACGCTGTTTTCAAAAATCAATTAACAAAATAATCTACATGTTGTCGCCGATAAGAGTGAACAGGCCACATTTATATGCAATAAACTGTCATGTCTTTTGCACCTATAAGCAGACTAAATAAACGAAGTGCTTAAAGCTATAAGACACCCGGACGAAATTGTGAAAACCTTACATTCCGTATCTGTCACGGGAAAACTTTTCTTCGAAATTGATTAATCTATTGGAGTTTGAGAACAACGAACAAACATACATTCATGCAAAAAGACTGACCAAAAGATAAAAGACCGAACTTGTTTGTCGAATTTTTTTGTCCTATAATTTCAAAATCAGTTGAATCAGAAATGTGTAAGTGAAGAGTTTTGTGTCTGGCGTTACGAAAATTAATACTAGGTGTATAGAGACTCTATTGTCTTAAACCTTAATTATATTCACATCTGTGCTTGGTAATACTTCTCGAGCTGAAGAATACAATATACATGCATAAACAGAAAAGCAAAGTTTTGTAACGTTTTTCGCTATTCTAGAAAAGACAATGCAAAACAAAGACAAAATAAAACAACTTTCATACTTATATTAATAATTCATATTTCGTCGCGTTAAACGACATATTTCGTTTTTTTTGTTTGTTGTTTATTTTCTATATTCTATCGCGCTAAACAAGGCAGAATTATCTGACCAATGAACTGACCAACCTCAACTATCCGAATCAATTATAAACGCGAAATACTGACAACCACAAAGGCACAAGAGAGAGGACAGCCCCGTTTGTTTTGTATGTGAAACCGTTCCCCAAAAAGCATCACAAAACAAACACTTGGCAAAAAGCAAATCCAATTATCCGAGCGGCGCGGTCCACAGCTGAGCTCGCGGCTCGTCATTATCGAAGCGCGATTACATCAAGACTCGGCTTTTTTCGGGGCCGCCCGCGATAGCGGCCCGAGCGCGAGCCGAGCCGCGCGCATTACGAGATTCTATCGGAGCATTAGTTCCGCTATCAATAGTGAAAGTTAAATATTGTAAGAAAAAGGAGTGCGCGCAGTCGAAACGACGCCCGCAATAGCGAAACTATTACCAAACGAGCCCGCCGATCAATTTGTTCGCTCGCTTTAGTAGCGACCGACGTCCGACTGTCTGTCTGCATACTGCGTGTCAATCTAATCTTGTAAAAATACTTGGACGAATGAGCCGTACGCGAGGTTATGTATGGCCATTTTATGAAAATTACTCAACACTAATGCGAAAAGACAAGCGCCGATAGATTTAAATGATTTCAGGTTTGGCAAAAAAAAAAGACATATGAAGATCCAAAGAGGTGAAAGGCATATTTATTAATATACAAGTCCCTCACACAAATGACCAATTCTATAAAACAAAAAGTAGAAATGGTATAATTACAATATGGTCTTTGAGCACATTACATCAAAGTTAAGCAAGCAAATGGGACCACATTTGGTCTGATATCGTTTATATTTTTTAAATAGCACAATAGAGAACTACTTCGTGTATGGTTACTATGACATGTATATTTTTAGTTCCAAAAGTTCTATTGACGTCATTCGAAAAAGTAGAATTTAATTATAGGAATAACAATGAAATTTTGCTTGACGTAAATCAATAAGTATAACTCGGTGACAATATGTACACATTTACATTAGATGATAATGGATCGGTACACCGCTCAGCCCTACCACTATTATTATTAATGTTGGATAAAATATCTTATATAAATTTAATTCAATCAAGGTCTTCCATGTATCAAGAATTTCATATTTGTATCCCATTTTTGACAAAATCTTTTTTGCGTCGTTTTAGTAACAAAACTGTTATACTTAGTAGTTATACCCTTCATCCATAGATAGCTGTAGTGCACTGCTTTACTTAGGTAAATAACTACTGTCGCAAGCATTTCAAAAACGTTTGTTGATTTCGCAACTTTTTTTGTGTGCTATTACATGGCAAGACACTTATATAAAGGTGTTTCTTTCTAATTAACTGTTGTTATCTAAAGCAAACTAATTTGGCTCGATACTGAAATTTAGTAAAAAAAAAATAAACTAAGATCAAGCAATATGACAATGACTTTTATTCCTCAAATCGTTGGTCGTCGTATTATAGGAGAAATAAGATAAATAAAATGAATAATCTAAGACACTGTGTTTTCATAATGTAGTCCTATAACTACATATATTAGAAGATTTATTTGTCCGTTGAATATGCACACGCTATATATATATATATATATATATATATATATATATATATATATATATATATATATATATATATATATATATATATATATATATATATATATATAGCAGTTTTGTACGCTCGACAACACATTAGAAGTAAACAACATTTGTTTAACTACAACAATATCCTGAACTCTTTGTAATGATACAAAGAGTTCAGGAACGAAAGTGTTAAATAAACAAGGATTATTACTTTTAAAATCCTGAATTCATAACTGTTGACATAAAAAGTCAGGTTGCTTGCGCAGCCTACTTACCTAATCCTTCACAAAAGTAATGCATATAGTAGTGGACAACAAATTGTGTCAGTTGTTTAACATTTATTTGAACTCATCTAAATTTGTTACCACTAAAACGAAACAAGAGTTAATGCAATTTCTTGATTTTCTCCGGTTTTCGCGACTTCCCAGGCGTATACCTGTATTTACAATTATAATAGAAATTAAATTACATAAATCTTAAATTCCATGAAAACAAATACAACTGTACTAGCAGGTTAAATAAAAACTGTACATTTATATTAACTTAAAATTCATTTCGCACTATACCTGTCTACTCAATTTAAAAAAAACATTGTGCGTGTCAGGTCCGAAGCGCCACTGGAGTTTACACCTTAATTACGATTACTTGGAATGTATATACTGTATATAAATATAATTGTATATAAATATAAATAACATCAATAAGAAATCAAATGAAATTACAAATGCTTGGAATGTATAAAATACTGTATATAAATATCAATATCGTCTATCAATATATCTCTTATCGTTAAGGCAGCATTCATAGTAAACGCATTCGCTCGACTGTTTTTTCGTTGACTTACGTTGCAAAACTGGTCTCCATAAAATTTTTTTTAACGGGAGAATATATAACCTATGTCCGTCCTGAAGGTTATTTCTAAATATTGGTACAAGAATGAGTGGTTTCGGAGATTACCTCCTGCATTCAAACTAACAAACTGTTACACTTTTTTAACCGCTCTGAACTTCTGATTTAACTCCTCCTAAAACTTCATACCGGGCGCTATATATGAAAATCGATACTTAAGGAGTAAACTTCAAAGACGCTCGCATATAAAGCCATTTAAAAGAAGGGGAAACAAAGTCGTTGATTCGAAGGAAATTGTCCGTCATAATTCGTCTGCACGAAATGGTTAAAAAAGCTTTCGCCGTTGTTTCTAACTATATGAAGCTAACGTAACTGTTTACTATATCCATTAAGAAATAATTTACTTTCAGCATATGATGAAGTTTTTCTTCTTAAGGTCAGGTTGGGAGAAATAAAAGAAAATAAGACTTAACTCAGGTATACAAGCGTATTAATACGTATAATAAATAACTGTAGAGAATAAATAATAATGAAATTGTTTTTAAGGTTCTGTACTATAAAATTTAATATAACCCTAACTCCAGTGAGTTAAAAAATCTTTTGAAAATAACTGACGTAACTATCTGATGTAACTGAAAAAATATTTTCAAATTCTGTTTGTTAGTTCCTTGCTATTTAATTATGCGTATGTTATATCTTGAATCACTGACTTCAGGTGTTCTATAGTGCATATAAATTTACCTTTTTATAAGATTCTGCCCAAGATCGGTAACTAATTTTTTGCTTGGAAACTGAACTGTCCATTTCCACTGCCGCGGGAACATGGAAAGAAAGGAGATCGACGAAAAAGTGTCTTGCCTTACAGAAATAGAATATAATTTTTAAAGCTACTATTTTTTAAAATATAAAAAGGGAAACAACTCACAGATTGACAATGAGGAAAGAGTAAAAAATAAAATACAATTTATAACCGTAACATAAAATATAAACGCCCATATATTTATGTTTTTGTTATAAAAATAATCGCTGGTTGTATTGATTATTTTTTATAATCGTTCCTAATAACTTATTATGTACTTCATCAGGTTTTTATTGTTATTTTTTTTTCTTATTAACAATTTTCTTTGCTTCTTCAATTTCTAGTAATTGCTTAAATGAATTAAAAATAAACTTTTGTCTTGCTCTTTTCGAGATTTACGCGCCTTCTTTCGACCTGTTGAGTCCGGTAGTTTCATTGATTAGCATGTTACACCTGTGCATAGAGGTTCTGACGATGCACAATCTGCACTTTGTTTCATCTTGCTGGATTATAGAGATCAACAGAAATAGCATCCACAAACTATTATGAAAAATAACTTGACTTTTATTAAAAAGTTACAAGATTTTTCATTTGTCTTATTGCCGATTTAGATAGAACTTTTAAAAAGCTTATTTTTTCATTCATTTTCTATGATTAAGAGACATATTTATTCTTTTATCACCTGGGCCTGACACTTTTCCCGATTTCCTTTACATAAATAAAGCGAGACAGTCATAGTACTACAGAGTGCAATTGGATAAAATAAAAATAAGTAAAATGTCAATATCACAGTCTTTTCTTTGCAATGGAAATAATATCCTACAATTCCAACCTTCTTAAAAACAATGTCCTATACCACAGTCGTGTGAAATATTAATCTAATTTTCGCATTAGTGTCAGTAAGCAGACAAAGTCAGAGGCAAAAGTGCACCTCCCCATATAGTCGGTAAATGTCCCAATTATTTCTAACCATCCAAATATACTTTGGGCTTTTACGTATCAATATTCAAACAATATAATGCACGAATGTAGAAATTCTGAACATGCTGCTGCGTAAGGCCCACGTGACTCGTTTTATCTTTATTACGTAAGTCTTCTTGCAAATTACACTCGACAACTGCCATCGACTCTTAAATAGATTATCTCGTCCATTTGTCTCACCTGCTCATCCCCGTCGACGAACGAGGATCGACGTCTTTATTACAACAGCCAATCGTTACGGTCTGACGTATGAGCTAACCCCAGCGCGGAGGGTAGATAAAGCTCGTGCTAGGTGGGCGGCGATGGTGCTCGTGCGTCACGCGGCCCTGGTCACCTGCCGAGCGACCTTGGGGCACGCCGCACGGCACGGTACAAATATTGCCCCGTCGCAGAAGTGTAGTCTGCTTAATTAAACTCGATCAGTTTGAACTAGGGCTTCTGTTTTGATTTATGTACAAACAAACGTAATGTTGATTTAAGTTCGCGATTTATCATTGCATTAAAGTTGGTTTCTGGCAGTGATTCATAAGTAATTAATTAAATTCGCCGGCATTAATAACATTTTGCCCTTTCCTTGAGGTCAATGTAGGCATGATGTCAGGGTTGTTACAATTATATTCTAACTTTTAGGAGAACACAATACAAAACAAAATCCAATTCTATTTTAAAACAAAAAAAACGGCAAGTGCATATAGGAACAGGTATACAATAGATTGGCGTAATTATATATATATATATATATATATATATATATATATCTACTTATTAACTGTTAAATGTATTCGGTTGATCAATTCATATCTTCTGAAACTCAATCGTGAGACAAATTTGGACTATTCATGGTCAAGTGCGACTTATATTTTTTTTTCTTACACTGTTTTAACTCTCACCTGCCAGTTATAAATTCGCCGTTTAACTTGTACATATAAATATATGAGTAAAACTTCAAACTACGGTCAGGGTCACGCGTATTTATATAATATTATTGACTTCAATCATTCAGTACAATCGTATTTACGTAATATTTATTTAAATATTGATTTCGACTAAACAAGATCAATATTGTCTCCACCTTTTAACAAATCAAATATTCAAAGCAATACATCTTTTAAGCAAAATATCACTTTCATTTTTATTACTTATTCTATTTGTGTGAAATATCGCGCTATCTTTCGCCTTACAGGTAAACCGCTATGACTAATCACGTTGCGCACGGCTATTGTCACATTTTCAACGTATTCTATACGCGTAGACATTTCCGACGATATTGTAAGTATAACACATGCGGTTGTCACTGTGAAATGAGCTCCGGACGGCACCCTGCATATATATCATTACAAACTTACATCTACAAGTTTGCTTTGAGAAGGTTTGCTCTCTTGACGCTCTCAGTTTATCATAACAACTGTCAAAACATACGAGTATATCTAAATACTAGACTTATCGAATAGTATCGAACTCGTCTTATTAAAAAATCTACCAGTAGATTAACATAGCAAAGTTAACAAAACAAGCTATTGTATTATCGTACACAACTTGACATAACCGTTACTTAATTTTCCGCTCAAACGAACATACAATAGTCAAACGAACACAACCGACATCTGAAACATTACTGTGACAACAATAAATGGCATACAGGAAATGCAGGAAGAAACACAACACCGCTGCATTCGCGTAGCGCTCACCGTCCGCTTCTTAGCGCAATCGACCCTGAAGTGCAACGCTTAAAGGTCACTCCTCACGATGCGACGCAGGCGTGTCGATCGCGAATATTTCACATGCAAACAGTTTCAGAGTCGAAACAGATGATAGCGCACCGATACATAGTTCACTTTATTATATTTTCCTCACCAATATTTCAAACTTTATCAACGTGGAAAATAAGTGCGGAAAATACTTGTCAAAGAAATACGGGGCGAGCCGAAACGTGAACTTGGATAAAATTTCTACAAAAGCAGTAATTTTAAAACGCTTTAAGAGAATATTTCTTCCAGATGGTGATTTATTCTTCGTTGCCTATACTCATCATCAGGTTAAAATAACCATAGTGTTATCGGTATATAATAAGCGTTATTTGATTATAATTCCTAATAAGCAATATTATAATTAAATACTCAAAACTTTTAAATCTTAAGTTTTCTGTTAGCAATTCGCGTCAAATATCTTTAATTTCCGCATACCGTTTGTTCCGTTACATTCATCCATCCATTGTACTAGATGGTAAGGTTTAGTATTCTATACATAAAGATTATTAGGCAATTTTCATAAATTAGACCAAATTAGAGCTGAAAGGAGATAGACAGAACATGTAACGTAGTTTTAGGTGATATCATTAAATTACACACAAATAAAATAATGTCCAGCCTTCTTTTGATTGGTCGCTCTTATCTTCCACTTTGTTGTGATGTTCTATATCAACGAATGTATGTCTAAAATTGCGTTCGTGTTTGGATTGCTGCGTGCCAATATCGTCAGGGATGGGGCGCCACGAAGTCGCTTCGACCAACCGACAAAGACTTCCGTCAGAGATAACCTTACATACGTTATGCACACTTCGCAGAGGCACGTTTTGCTGAACATAGCGAACTTCAGCAATATTGATTTCCAGTGTGCGGTTAGATTTCCAGCGTGATTTATTATATTCTTTATTCACATTGTAAAACGTACGGCGTAATAAATTAAGACGGTCAGGGTACGATTTCTCATACTGATCAGGTATGAAAAGAAAAAAAGTCGGTAACATTTTTCTGGTTTCAGGGTATTTTACTTTAGTGCAAAAGCACCCATTTGTTTGTTCTACCGTAATCGCGTACAAATATCCATCTGTCTTCTCTAATAGTAATACATTGAGGTTGTTCAACATTATTATGATGGATGTAGCTACTTGATCCACCATTTCAGAAATCAAAGGTAGTGGTATGTTTGGGCCGATTGTGGCCCACTATGGCTACGTAATAGTGTCAGATTTGTTTTCTTTTCTGCGTTATACTTGTTCAAGTGCCTTTAAATCTCTTAAAGAATTAGTCCAGCAAAGTTGATATGGATGTAATAATTTATAAAAAACGAGTGTGCTTTATTAGACCACACGATTGAAGTAAAACTTCAAATTCACAAAATATGAACTTTAAAATGAATTTACAATTTTATTCACTTTAAACGTAGAATATTTAATGTATTGAACAAAATAATAATTTATAAAATTGTTCAAGAACGAAATGAAATTACAAAATAATAAAAAAATCACCGTTCGCGTAACGCTAGCAAACCCGCTATATATATATATATATATATATATATATATTTCATGCACTGGCTGTGAGAGGAAGAGAGAAAGAAAATTTGCGCACGCACTGCTCTCTCTTGCTCCTACAGTGTGATACAGACAATAGGGTTGCACTGTGTCTAAGATATACGATACATAGCTGGCTATGAGAAAAAGAGAGAAAGAAAATGTTTGCTCACGCCTCTCTCTTTTGTCCCTGCAGTAATATACGAAACGTAACTCTCTCTCTTTCTGTCTTCACTAACTTAACACTTTTCGTAACGCTCTCGTCACGCATTCACCAGCTTACTCCCCAAGTCAAGCGTGCGTAAAGAAGTTTTACTTCAAAAAGGGTGACACAAATACTTTTTTCAATTTTCATTGAGTGCAATGAAGGCTGTGCCAAAATGTTTGTAGAAGGAATTTCCTTTCTATCTTTAAAATATAACTTAATAATAATCAATTTGTTATCTACCAAAATACGTCAAGTTCAAACTATCAGCGAGATTAGCAAACAAGACCAAATATTGGAGTGATTATTTTTAAATGACACACACACATACATATTTCCTTAGAGAGCATGGAAGAGTGAGTGAACAGGGAAGAGGGCGGCGCGGGGCCAGCCGCTGGCCGCGACGAACGGCGGTCTGTTCGCCGATCCGTAGAACAATCAGCCAGCGGTCCGAGTAGAAATCCAAGGCAAGCGGTGCGGCCTCGCTCCCGAGCGGCGCGGCGCGGCGAGGTCACCCGCGACGCTCAGCACCCGCCCCGCCGACTGTCACGAGCGGAACTTTTTAAAACTCGACGCTAAAAGTCACGCACGTAAAATGTCATGTGTCACAGATTTTAGGTTCTACACTCACCGTCTTATTTGGTCATCGCTTTAATATTTATGATAAGGATGTGCATTTTAAAATGAAATCAATCAAAACTTCTAATAGAGAAAATTATTTTTAATACGCTTTTATTAGGTCCACTTGTATGTAGTTACATACACACGTAATGGAATCTGCGAAATTAAATTTCATGCATTTCTAATTGTTGTATCAACTTCTATGAACTCTACTTCTTCAACTGTCATGCAACTTGGTAGTTATTTGTAGTTCTGATGATGACAATACAATAATTTCGTAAAATTAAAAAAAGGTGTTCTTAAATCAAAAAAATATAAAAAATAAAAGAATTTTCGAATAAAATTGTCAACCACTTCCATATGTCCGAATTATTTAAAATTTTGCATTTACAACAGTAATCACTACGAGTATTACTTAATTCTACTAATATTTAATTAATAAACCGTGTGGACCTCCTAATTAATTGTCAGTGACATCAAATTTATTACAGAAACAAACTTCATAAATATATTATTTTTGTAATTCTTCACAAGATGGCGGTAATAATCATAATATTAATATTATTAACATTTTCAATGGAATAAAGCATTATAACTGTTCCGCGGCATTTTTTTGGGTGCTCCTTCGAGTGACAAAATTTGTAGGTATTTAAATGTGGAATAACACAACTTTCCTACACGAAGAACGGGCAAGATTCCTAGCTTGGAATAGTCATTATTGAACGGTTTGAAATGATGCTCCAATACATTAATCAAATGACAAAAACAGAATAAGATCCTAGTGTACTTTATTGTAGCGATTATCTGTATGGAACAGAAAAAACTAAGAAAAGTTGCTATCTGAAATATTGTAAGTTGTGTACGATCAGAGAAATTAACCCATTTATTTTAATAACAAGGGTTGGAAAGGAAGACTTTTCCCCACTTACAATATTTCCCGTATCATTAAAAATAATTTCTGGAGCAAAGTTTAAAAATATTTTTAATTTTTTAAGTGGAAAATGTTCATAAATTTTTGTTTCTATTACGGATGATCATATGCTTCCAGCTTCTAACGAGTAATATTAATAGCTAAAAGCGTCTAAGAGACGGACAAACAGACCGCGTTGTTACAATACTATAGTTCGGATCCGCGTTGTCACAATACTATAGTTCGGATCCGCGTTGTCACAATACTATAGTTCGGATCCGCGTTGTCACAATACTATAGTTCCCTCCGGATCCTTCGCGAACTGAATCGTAAAAATGGAAAGCGCGTATGCGGGCGTATTTAAGGAAAATTAAAAAAAAAACACTCCTCGTATTTCAAACATATAAGAAATTGCCACGTTACGCAATTTCTAGATCTACAAAGTTTCTCCATTCAGGATATACTTCAGGTATGGCTGCTCTAGAGTCGAATAGATGATACTGCGGTTACTATTATATAAATATAAATACATTATTTTATTAAAAATATTCATTAACAACTCTTATTTTAACAAACAAAAAGTTTCGCATCCTTTAAAAAAGTCACGTGAGTTTTTTTTCTTCTGCTCGATCCCCGTGAGGACTAGAAGAATGATCCCCACTGCAGATATTGATTAAGTGTCTAAGGTTTAAAATTACCAAGATTCATTAAAATCGGTAAAGAATTGTTTATCTGATGCGCACACAGACACGCCCTCGTTACCATTTTATTACATAAATAAGCATCCCTTCTTTACCGTTAAGACACCATAAATATAACGTTCATATCTACAAGTATTTAAACCCATGTGTAGAACGATATCGTCCCCTTGTTCGTATGCTAACAAATACGTCATTAAAAATTAACAATTACCATTCCCAGCAACAATTACACAAATCATAATTATGCATATCTTCTATTTATACAACGGGCCGAATACACTTCCGACTAATTAAATATTTAATATCACGAGTTCGTTTAATATTCACGTTAATCTATAGCATGCGGTATACAGTCTTTTATATGCGAGTACTATGAATGAAAATTAATTTACTCCGATAAATGTTATCTATATTATGACTTCATTTCTATTATACTATGTTCACTATTGCACACGTTATGATTTAGGACTGCTATAACGATTATTTAATTAATATCTGAAGTACGAGAGCGTAAAGTTGTTTACAATTGTAATTTTTTTTAAATTTTTTTTTTAATTGGCAATTGCCAGACCTTAAAATTGTTTATAGATACCAAAACCGTAACGTTACAACGTAAAAATAATGAAACAAATATGTTTTTTTTATGGTACTATTTTGACGAATAACTGGAAAAATATCATAGAAAAAATAATTCTAGAGTTTGGCATACTTCGACATTAATATGCGGAGAGCAAGTTTAGTTAAATAATTACTCTCGACAGATTAAACATTTGTAGTTAAAATATTGAATAATATGCGGAGAGCAAGTTTAGTTAAATAATTACTCTCGATAGATTAAACATTGCTAGTTAAAATATTGAAGTCAACAATAACAACTGAACTGAAGATGAATCGTGATCGTAAATCATTTTTATTCGTACGCAAGTAATTGTGTATACACGTACTTTACCGAAAAATCCAAGAACGTAGCGAAATTTAATATTTTCTACATTAACATAATTCTGTTTAAAATAAAATATAGAAAGTCCACAACGCTGCCAATAAATAATTGATATTGTTTAAAAATCTTTCTAACTCTTTGCACACTCAAATCAGTATGAAAAATTTTAAACGGATACTTATAAAGGAAAATTTCTACATTTTATCTTAGTTCATTAAATCAATGATTTATAACTCTAATAAGTCATTAACACGAGCGCCAGATTTTGATAGTAAATTTGATAAGAGCCCCAAGTCCGTGCGTCAGCATTCGAACAAGCAAACAACGGTTAATTACGGAGCCTATTACGCCTTTGGCAACACGCGAAAACTACAAGGGCGGCCCATAACCGGCTATACACCTCGCATGAAAGTAGGCGGCGATGACACCAATCATAACGCGGCAGATCTATGCGTGCCGTACGTCTACATACGAGATCACAGCATGCTTGAAATGTAATAGAAAACACTGCGGCTACTAAATGGACAAAAAATGGTATTTGAGGAAAAAAGGAAAGGATAAATTTTAATAGTTTGTAAACCCGCAATTATTTGCAGTCAATTTTTTTTTGTTTTTACTTTCCGATCACAATAGGAGCAGGAATATATTGTAAACGTTAAAATTTGATAGCTGGGCGACGCGTCTCCATCCTGAAAAATCTTAAAGGTATAATTAATCTCTATAATATATGTAATTAATTTTAAAATAATGATTTGGAATAAGTAACGAACACCCGATATACTATGACGAGCACTAATCAGCCACACGGATTGCGCGCGGCACGCGTCCGGTGAAAGTAACGGAATCTCGCGCGCGCTGTTCGACATCGCCTCGGTGCTAGGAGCGAAAATAAGTCAGCCAATACGTCACTGATGGCCACTACGTTCACCATACGTTTTGAATATCTCAATACCTTACGCTATTGAAAAAAAAAGTCATTTCAAGTAACAAAAAAACAAACTGAACCAGTAATAGAAAAAAAAATTAAAAAATACAAAAAAAATTCACACCATTATTTCACAGGACGACAGCATCCACAGAGTGACAAAACTTTTGTAATTTTCTCGGTGATCATTACAACACCTAATACAATACAGAAACATTTTTTGGTACTCGCTGTTTGATATCACTTCATGATGTCTGCGATTTTACTGACAATGATTTCTAAAATAAATTATTGTCACTATAATCGTAGATGTCCTCTTGTTTGGGTGTGGTTACAATTTCATTTTGGATACTTTTCTAGCTTATCCGCAATTAGCGTAAGTAAATATTCGGAAAAGAAAATGTTTTTAAAGAAATATATTAACGTCGAACAATAACCACCGTTGTGACCTATTCTGGTTGTCCTTGTATCAAGTTTACCAATGGAAAAAAAGAAGCTTCTTCTAGGCACGTTCAATAATTATAAACCCCAACAAATTACAGCAAGTTAGTGCAATTTCTATAATAAAAATAATGCTATAGCAATTCTGTCGCCCAATATTTTTGAATTTGTGTATGCGAAATGTAAAAGAACAAAGTTTTGATTTTCATTTAGGGAAAATTGTTTGAATACCAAAGTAGAAAAAGCGTCTTCAAAGGTTGCAGGGAGGGAAGGCAGGATGTTCATTGCTCAATCCACCCGGGTGAAAAAGTTAGTAAAAGGTTTGCCAATACGAGAAGGGTGTTAAAAGAGCCTTACAATAAGTCTCTCACCCTTTTGCATGCTTCCGGTATTTGTCGACCGTTTGTATCGTAGCTTTAGGGAGTTAGGGAGTGTATTAAATATGGCATGGAATCCCGATTGACGTCTCAATATCGTATATAAATTTTATCAAAAATACACAATTATATAAGTTGATTTTGTATTATTATATATGCAATTTGTTACATCATTAATTGAATCAGTCTGACAGCTCATATATAGCTTTAATAAATTATGATATTTCTTCTTTAAAATATGATTAGGTCATATCTCGAGAAGCAATCATTACACCATATTACACTTTGTGAATAATTATCAGAAAATTTAGAACAGTCGCGTTATATTTGAATTTATAATTTCAAATTGGTCCTCTAATCTATTAACGGCTGCGAAGAAGGTTACCTTTCTTCTTCGCAGCCGTTACAATATAGGTGGTAATATAGTCGCACTCTCATCTCCAGTTCCGACCTCGCCCTGCGCAGCGTTTTCCCATTTCTACGATCAGCTCTTTCGCGTGACCGTCCAGCGGGCTGCGAAGTAGGTTACGCGCGCCGCGCCGTCCGTGACGAAACGATGTGATTATATTTCGTTATGAAACATTTGGAAGGCGAACGGCGGCCGCAACCGGATCTAGTTGCGCCCCACTTGCCAGCCAGTCCAGCCGAATCAGTTTACTTTGTCACTTAGCGAATTTAAGGTGGAACTGTCATCTTATCAAAAACTGTAGTACCCTATTCTTAATGTCCTTAATGTCAATGACGTAACTAAACAAATAAATTTCCACCTCTATGTATCGACAAAATATTTTAAATAAAGAAAAACAAAAAAAGAAAAGAGAGTTAAGTTTATGTATTGTAATTAATTAGTACTTCAATTATCTTGCCGATATAAAAACGTAAAGATAACATACACGTGTCTTCTTTAATAGCCGACATTCTAAGAATTACTTTGCTGTCAATATTATTTATAATAATGATGCAATTTACTTACGACCAGAAAATAACAAAAAACATACAACAAATAATTGTACCTCCGAAATGTACTCAGACTTGAAAGATTTGTGAGCGATCATAACTGATATTCAACATATGACTGACTACCTTATCGACACAAATTTCGTATCAGAGAGAAGAGATACGTAGTTCTATTGCGATCTTGACCATCGCACGATAAAAGGTATTCAATCCGAGTCGTTCCATCAAGGTTTACACAGTACTTATATTTTTTCCACAGTTGTCGTTTTAGATAACTACAAGATATAAATTATATCCGAATACGTCTGTCCTATCTATATAAATATCTTTTCAATACTATAGTATACAATATTCTTATTTTTTATATAAACAATATTTACTTCATATGCAGTATCTTTTTGGCCCCTTGCATTAGTTTCAATAATATTGCACTATTGGTAATGATACTAATATAGGTTGTTTAAATGTTAAATTTCTATTTAGCGACTCGGGCATTCGTTATCGTCAGAGTTTTCCGTTAACCGTCATGACAGTTAGTTTACCTACTGCGAGCTAATGACATTATCCGTTACAATTTTCACGTTAAATGAAAATAATTACCAACGCAACACCTAAATAACATCTGAACCAGTTGCTTACTAGCAGTGCGCAGCGAGCGTTCCGGCTGCATTAACTCCGATCAAAAATTTTAATTAGCTTTTAATTACTGGATAATTAATAAGTGCTCCGAAAATCATTACAATTATGAACTGTACTAATTGTGGACTACAAAACGATTTTGTAACTCGATTGTTAGCGGAATCCAACACATTCGATTGCTTTCTAAAAAGACTTGAAATGTTCAAGTTAAGAGAAAACATTCGTATTAAACAATTTCTGTAATATCCGAATTCGGATTTCCTGAAGGTAATTGTGGCGATTGTTCGCATTATTACTTCAGGTAGTGAAGATTTAAATATTTATAAGGCACGTCTTAGCTTCCTGAGAACTTTGTATTATTATTAGCTTAAGACTTCATTATGCTTAAGACTTCATTCGTGTGTAATTAGGAAAACAATTTTTTTTCTCTCTTATGTGTTGTTCCTGGGTACATACTATTACGATACAAATTTAATCCAAATCTGTCCAGTAGATTCTACGTGACACCCGTACAAATTAACATATAAATAAAAATTCTAAAAAAAGTTTCTCTGGCTTTTATTACAATTCTATACGCTAAATCCATCACCTTGAAAAATATTTTCTATATAGGAATTCACTCTGTTACAATTTTGTGTTATATATACACTTTTGTTACATTGGAATAAATGAAATCAATCTTGTAATTTAATGACGTCTTTACATTCTTAGAGATTATTTATTCTATTATTTAGTGATCTACAAGCGCTTTAATTTTACACCCGTTGCACACTTCTGTTAAATTGGAATAAGTGAAACTAATCGTACTAATGTGCCTTTACGTCCTTAGATATATATTATAATATTTAAGACACTTTGATCAAACAACCTTGTGCGCTTTGATTTCATACTCATCATTTTGTTACATTGGAATAAATGAAACTGATCATAGAAATTTAATGACGTCTTTACATTCTAAAAAATACTTTATATTATTATTTGTGACACACTTTGATTTCACAGCCTTATGCTCTTTGATTTTACACACATTGCACACGTTTGCTAAGCTGTTTGTTTGTTTTTTCAGGTTGGGCATAAAAGCGAGAACGATTTAAGCGAGGTAGTCAAAAGTGTTTTCGATTTAAGTGAAGGTAGTCAAAGTGGTTCCTTTTTGAGTTATACATTAAAATTTGTACAGAAAACCTTAAGAATATCACTAAAAATATCACTAATAGTTATAATAGATTTTTACCTGAGCAAAGCCATCTAGCATTAACGGGTAAAATATCGACGCAGAATTAAGGATATAATGAAAAGGACTAATTTTACTTCGTAGCAACAACTCGATTTAATACAGAAATATTTATACTATAAATAATAGAAAAATCGGCAGGTATCTAGAATCTACTTCCCTCTTAAAGGTCAGCAGCGAGCGGAAGAGAACTAAAAAAACCATTACGCAACCAACAAGTCAGCCATTTGGACAAGCAAGCTGTTCAAATATTTGACATGCGTCATTTTCTCGGTCAAAGTTGTAACTCTATACGTAACAATACGTAATGTTAGTCTTTATGTAACGCATATCACATGCCCCAATCAAGTGACGAGCGACTATTGGAAAGTACTAGATGTGACCATTACGGCGACTGCTAATACATTTCTGTGATTCAACTTTGCGAGTACCCACGGCTCGCGGCTCAACTGAACGAGACTTCGTGACTGTCGCAATCTTCATTCAAGATCTAAATGTATATTAATCTATATAGATTTTATTGGCCGCATTTAACTTATATAGCTTCAATTAGACATGCCTTGCAAACGCAGATAGTAACTGACAAGTAACTGGCAAGATATTGGTAAAACATATAATGGCAAGATTCTATAAATAAAGCATGTCAACCTAAATAAAATTCTTTTTGTTCTGGCTGTAAAATTACATTTCAATATATTTATAAAAATTTAAAATTCAGTTTATTTACTAACTCGGTACTTGGAGAAGTTATATTTGTAAATGGAAGTTTTGTTTGGGAATGGGGAGTTTATTCTTCAGAACGTAAGTGATTATCAAAAAAGTCGTTTTAATTTCTTTATTTTTGAGCGTCGTTAGATAAAAAAGAAAGTATCGAATTTGCCGAAAGAGCATAGTTGAAATTTTGATTAGACTCGAATGTAAAATATTAACAGAGTATAAATAACTGGAAATAAGAAGATGTACATGCGTGCGTGTAAACAATCTTATTAAAGAAAGTACTTCTCATGCAAATTTTGCTAAACTGCACGTTCAAGTGGTGGGAGTGTTGAGTGGGGCGTGACGCAGGATATGTGTTTAATAATATTTTCTTCCAAATAACCAAGACCATACAGAGTAGTATTTCGCAAGAAAGTGTGTGTAGCGATTATTTTATTATACAGGGATTACCAGCGACATATTTATTTGATACACGTATACAACAAACATAAAAATAATTTAAATTTCCTAAATATTGTTACTCTAAAACAATTCATAATTTAGTTAAAAATAAACGAAGCGCACACGTAGCAGTTGTAGCGCAAATGAAAGGTTTACTGAATTAATTTTTTACAGATGAAATATGTTATTAAGGTTAGGACGGATTGCATTAATATACTCTTATTATATATATTTTTTCTTTTTATAATAGAAAATGGTGGAAACAAATTTAGACCGACGTTGTTAGTTTATTAAAACATAACAAACAAAACCCAGTGAAATTTAACTAAACTTTTAATGCATTCAATAATTAAAAATCACAAGTTATCTAATGACCACTTTATTGCATTGCAATAAATTAGCTCCGGAAATACGGGCGTTCAAATTTGAACATAAATCCCTTTCCCATTAAAACCCCTTTTCCATAAAATTTTCGTGAGTAAATTTAACAGGAAATTGTTTTTAAATAAAAGTGGTTTCGCTTTTCTCATCAAGCAATTTTGCTAGTAAGTATTTAGTGCAAAGTACGTAATAATTTACTGCATACTATGGAAACATTTTTTAATGTTATAAATATAAAGTCATAATTTTAGCGGTTACGTTATTTCAATTTTTGATCTATATGACTAAAATTAAGGAGGCGTGTTTAGTACACTTACGATACACGATCGAAAAAATAAGGCAAGTGACTATTTTAAATAACTTTGCTGATGAATTAAATAAAAAAAGGTCTTATGATTTTGCTGTTTAATTTTGGGGTTATTAGTTATTTCTGTGGGGTTACTGGTTTTGGGGTTGGTACAAATTTAAGATAAATTGACGTTCTATCGACATTTAGTGATTTGTGTATTAAACTTTTCGACATTTTTGATATCTTGCCGAGCTAAAATTAAATTCTTTTGCAATAATAAAGTAAATTTCTTAAAAATTATCACTATGACATAATGGAAGGAAGATCACGAAATTTCCTTTAAATCGTGCTCTGGATGTGATTCCTGCCTAATAACACAAGGAAAGACGTAACTCTACGTCAAAATGGGCGACTTGTCCAAACGCACTATAAGTATATATTTGCAAATTGATAAAAAAATTGAGTTTCTATATTTGCTGCCTAACTTACTTATTACAAATAATGCTTAGCATTATCCCTGTACTTTATATCAGTCTAAATTTTATATCGTTCGATCCAGTAACGAAATTTAACCCGAGTAATTTGAGGAATGGTGGTAACTCAATAAATCTCACCAGATCGCTCGCAAACAACGACACCTTATACAACCGCCCCGTCCTTCCTCCTTTCACCCGTGGCTGCCTTCCTCCAATACTGTCGGGTTACCTAAACATTTACTTACTTATCCGTAGCACGCCAAACGTTCGATTCATGCACTCCCTAATTACTCAATCCACTACAGTACAGAGAACGGCAATAAAGCGAGCGCAGACCATGTCCCGCGTTTAAATAATAGTAAACATAACGCAATTGACGTCACGGTGTCGTTAATCGAAATGTCAAGTGAATAAATAATACAGTATTTACAATGCCTACAGTATAGGGTGACCATGTGTTTTGATAAATGATAAAACAGGAGTTTCCTTTCATATTTAGCACTCGTGTCGTCATCATTTTGATTTGTCCTAAGTCAACGGTATTCGTGGCGTCAGAACGAGTTTCGGCGGTCTTGTTTTATTATTTTTCCAATAATAAGTTTTAAAACACTTCACTTACGTCGGTTGCCTTTAGAATATGTTATTCCGAACATAAAGCTGCTCAAAAAAAGGAAAGAGATAGACGTTTTATTATTATTTTATCTACTGATACCGATAGTTAATAAGAATAAAGAAAAACTTTTAGTATTTTTTTAGTTTTCCTCTTTCGGTAATCCTCCTTCTTTTTTGGTAATCCTCCTCGGTCGTTTCAACAATTCCACGCGAGAGATTCCGCAATCTTTAAATTACCAATATCGTCTAAGATAGTGAACAAATATTTTCGATATTAGTTCAGTTTTGTTTGTAATTTAGATAGCATAATATATGTTCATATACTACATCCTTACCTTAATAAGCTGTAATTATTTGGAAATAGAACAATAATGGAACCAAAAAAATAATTCATGCTGATATCGTTTAAGGCATTAACCTTAAAAACCGTGGTCAAGAAATTTAGAACAAAAAGAAAAACTATTCTTCGCCTTCCACATTACTTGTTACGACTATTTTTAAGCGTTTTTTTATAAAAAGTAAACATATATGTCGATAATAAAATGAGTTTTACAATGAATCATCGTTTAAAGGGAACTTCGGTGCCTATTAAATTCGTGCAACGATATCGCCTTGGTCACCCGACGCGCGTGCGGACCACAGACAATCGCGTCATTACAAGACCGTATGAACGCAAGTGAGGTATACCCGCCAATCGCGCATGTATCTACATTCCGTTTCTTTTGAACGCCTCATTCGTTGGAAAAACGCGCACACAGAAAACATATAAACGTCATTAATTTCCCGCGTATGTACGTAAAAAGTAATAAACATAAGAAGCGATAATATAAAAAAAGTAACAAGAATATTTAATTTGATAACGCTGATCACCGAGTCAAGACATATCAGAATATAAAAGATAAGAGTATACGAAAACTTTATTTTAGGAAATTTTGAAATTCATAAGAAGCTATAGGTATAAACTGCGCGTAAGCCTTAAAGGCTTACTACTAAATATGTGACAACGAGAAGAAAAATATATTGACGAATATTTTTTTCAAAATTATAAATTGCTTTGATAAACGGCTACACTAAAATGAACAATCTGTATTGTTCACTATTTTGGTTTAAAAAAGCAAGTTAAAGAGAAGCATACTACACACCATCCTATTTTTTAAATTTGCAATTCTTTACAAAAATGTCGTAAAGCCATTATTGCCTTAAATAAAAGTTCCGTATAATAAATAAACATAATAAACTTACCGACTAGCGGAAGGACCAAAATAAAGATCGAAACTCACCTGAAACATAAAAACAAATATGAAAGCTTTCTTATATTTAAACAATTTAAAGTAATATAAAAATAAGTAGAATAAAACAAGTACACTTTAGAAAAAATTAATTTTTCGCTATTTATCCTTATTTGTTTACAATAAAGTACGTGATGACACCGCTCAATGTTTATTTCTAAACAAATTCACTTAATAAAATACTTCCCATACAAATAGCGTTCTTGTAATAAATTATTTGTTATCATTTTTCGACTTAATTATCCTATTTTGTGTCTCTAAACACTATTATGTGAATACAAGCACAAATGGAAAAAAACTATAAAGAGAATTAAGTTAAAATTCATAAAAAAACGTTTAAAATTTTACAGTCGTCATTACCAGGAGGAAAAGCACTTTTTAAATAATTTTTTTATTAAAACAATCGTGAAGCTATACCTAGACGCCAAACTGTATCTTTATTTAAATGAAGAACGTATAATATGGAATTTAGTAAGCAAAGCAAGAAGTGTAAAAAGCAATTTTTATTCATATAAAAATTACTTCATATAGGTATTTTTTGCAAAGAAAAAAGTGTATAATTTTAAGATATAATTAAAAAAAATTAACACATTGAACTTTCTACGATTCACCTTTACTCAGATGTGATGAATAAATATAAAGATGCACTGTTTAGAAAATAAAAGTTTAAGAACGGCTGCTGAAAACTTCGTTTCTTTGTGAACGAGCTAATTTCATTTGCTGCTTAATGTTTGAAGGTAAAATGAAAGAATAACTGGTTTTGAGACATCTTCCTTTAACCTAATATGTTTCTAGATCTACTTGTTATTGTAGTACAGAATGTATATTGTAGTATGAGTGTAATAGTGGTTAAATAACTTTTTTTTTTTCATAAAACAATCGTTTTCACACCAACGGAACGAGTTTTCAAGCTCTTCTCAGGCGATATTCAGAATCTGTATATCGATTCAAATAATTATCAAAAAAATCGCGACTTTTCTAAGATCCGAAGATTATGTCCTCCCTTGTCGCCTAGCAACAACCGGCGAGGACGGTGGCGAACAATGGGTGGTGACGCTTCCGACGCGCGACGCGTCTAGGCCGCGCGAGGCGCCGACGCGAGACGGCGCCGCCGCGTCGCCCGCCTGTCGCCCGCCACGCTATACCTAGACGCCAAACTGTATCTTTATATCTTATACCTAATTTAGTTAATTCCACTAATTTGGGTCTCACGCTCCTTTATCCTGACAATAATAAACACTTCGTATCCATACTCTTTGACTAGGTACTTACTTCATTCAGTGGAATACACGTTCAACTTTCAGTTTTAGTAACGGTCATGAAGATGTTAACGCTTTAATCGGGTGGTCTTTTGGATGATTCCTGTTGGATTGGAAGGAGACCACAAAAGACAAAAAATGAGTTATTTTTCTGTCTTATTACCGTATCTTTAAGCGTTTGATTACGGAAAGTTTGAATGTGGCACTCGGAAACACGGTCACTATCACTATCAGAAGACAGGAGCACATTATATCTAATCAATCATCTAGCGAAGCAAGACGGGGCAGACATGCAAGCGAGTTAGGAAAATATATTTGCTTTCCACAAATTTTAATTTTCTTTGTAAATCATGGTTTCATTTTATAACAAATACCTATATAATGGAATTCAGGTTTATCGGTATGTAATAGGGCTACTAGAACTATACCACATTTCGACTATAGAGAATGATCTTCGCGAAAAATAGTTGTGACAGAAATAAATGTGTATATTCCAAGTGACTTTATCCAATTTTATTATATTAATAAATTAAATAACATTTTCACAAATATCCATTTTTAAAACACATGAAGAACCGGAAAACAATGAAGAGCCGGAAAAAACAATTCATAATACGAAACTTATATGGGATTATGACCAATGGTAAACTTATCTGTTTGACGCGTTCATTGAAACAAGTTCAACAAATAGCCTATAAAAATTAACATAAAATATGTTTCCAAGAACTGAAAACAATTTGCCAGAACCGACTTCGTATGTATTTTGTAATGCTAAATATACGGTTTTTCCCTTCTAGCTATAATGCAGAGGTTCACACAGTGTACGATAACATACCATGACGCATAAGTACAACGAGAACCAGTTGGACAAAGTGGAAAATAATATTACCGATCTACAAAGGGTTCAATAAAGGTTCAATATAGATTATTGTTTATTAGATACATCTCAGATAAACTTGCTTGCGTAATATAATAAAGGAGAAAATTTAGTCATTAATGATCTATGATTACATTATAACATATATCTGATAATATATGTATATGCCATATATACTCGTATGGTCTGATAACGCGTATAATTTGATACTTAAAATGAATTTAGCAATTAAGATGATGTGTCATAAAATTTATATTTTAATATAAACAAAGTGAGGATAATGAAAAATATAAATAATTTATAGGTTCGTTAGCTACAAGGAAAACCCCGGTTATTTAAATTTGCATCATAATTTATTGAAGAACGAAGATGGAAAAATTCTAAAAAAAAATGTAATACAATGTTATGGTTTCAGTCTATCAGGCCATTTTTGTAATTTAGTATAATATTGAAGAAATAATTTTTAGCACATTAAAATTAAATATGCCCTTTTTACAAAACATATTCTTTAATTGTTTATAAAAATGTAATAACAAAATATTTCTAAAAAATGTTTAAAGAGAAGTTACAAAAAGTGATCCCGAATTTTAAAGAAAACTAAAAATATTAACAATTCTTCGAGTTATCGAACTAACAATAGAGAAGAAAAAATTGTTTCATGAAAAGTTCATTTTAAAGTACAAAGTGAAAATCTAAACAATTTTTTATATTTAATCCCCTATTCCGGCTACATATGTATTCCTATTTTTAGGGTTTTGTACTGTTTTTTGAAAACTCGGATCAAACGCAAAATTTACTGATTGGCCAGCCATTTTTCGCGGTCTACCTGGTTACGCCATTTAATTCTGGGTATTATTCTGGTCATTGAGGAAACTTTTTCTTTAAATTAAGTCCTATGAATCGTTGATCTCTACTGTTTTTGTAATCAGCAGAACGACGTTTCAATATTTTATATATGTTTTAACTATACTCATCGAAACATACTGAACCAAATTTAAAATCTATACATTATGGCAAGCTACTATAGTCTAAGGGTAGGTCTTTAAAGGTACCCAGGTTGAGCACACAAAAGGGTTAATATAGTATAATACTCTGGAATATATAGTATACATGCTCTGAAAATGGAGATCGCAGAGTTTAAATCAATATAAAGCGACATACGCGTTAACATACTCTTTAAGTATATATATAACATGCTGTCATCAATCAAAGAAATACATGAATGAGTAGCGATTACGATGGATATTCATATCTTAAAGTTACTATTTAGAGTCAACAAGCAAAACAATTATTTGTAGAAAGCATGAATGTGTCATACATCCTTAATAAGGTGTATCGTAACATTAAAGTGTCACGCCTGTACTAGAGTGACATTTGTATATGTGAATGAAATGCTGTTGGTGAAATACAAGACTTGAGGCTCTAAGATACTTCTTTACGCTTATTACAACTCTAACGTAAGCATACATCAACACTTCAAGCGTATTGTAAAGTCATTCAATAAAGATTATATCTGTATTATTTTTGAATGATGAATCGAGAAAGTAACGAATCATATGTAATGATAGAGTTCAACTTTGGGGTTCGCAACATTGATAGCGGTCGGAATACGTGAAAAGTATGCGCGCGTTTCAGTCAACCCGCATGCGATGCGGCTCGCACGACATATCTACTTCACGCAATCCTTGACGACAGTTCTATAATGAGGGTGGAGTCAAATGGATAGATAAACAGTTACAAATATAATTTATCCCATATATTAAATTCGTATATAACACTATGCCCTCCGGTGACACCGCGTTGATGTATTGAATAAATGTTGGTGAGATCGTGTTTGCATCACGTGAAAGCTATTTGATAAATGTCGGATAAGAATGGGGACAGCATTACAAAATATTGAGACTTTCATGTATTACTAAGATGTTTTACAATTTCTCAAAATACCCTGATGATCTAAACAAAATATATCGCCGCTACACAAAATAATCATGCTCAATACCTGCGGACGTTAGAGTGTTAATTATGCAGAAACAGACAATAGATAAGTTTCAAGTTTTCAAATCTTCCGTTAATTCTCTTATTATTATTATTATCTTAAAGTATTTATATTTTCAAATTATATAAATTTATTAATATATATCTTTAAGGGGCACCCTTTTATTCTTTTATTAAAATCAATTATTCTTTTTAAGGTTCTGCACCTCAAAAGGAAAAAAGCAATCCTTATAGGATCACTTAGTTGTCCGTCTGTCGGTCTGTCAGGACTCTTTTCCTCAGGAACGCATATTAAGACGGACGAACGAAGGAGATATCAAATTAAAATTAATACCAAATACGTAAGTCGACTCGTCCCTCGGAACTGTAAAAAATCAATCGTCTAAGTCAACGCAATCAAGAAGAACCCTAAGAATCTGTCCATTTAAGCCGCCTATTACGACACTCGAACATATATCAAAACCTATAGAGTACTTCCCGTTGACCTAAAATCATGAAATTTGGCAAGAAGCAAGGTCTCGCATCACAAGTAAAGGGAAAAATAATTTGTAGTTATACGACGTAAAAAAATGTTTTTTTTTATGTAAACAATATTAACACAAATAGATTTAAAATCGATGTTTCAACATGATTTACTTGCTAATATAGCCCAATTTGACCTAAGTTCCCATAATTTATAAAACGAGTAGCAAAGCAAATTTCAAAATAAGAAAAGAGCAAATTAAAATTTACCTTAGGTTTGGATATACATGAGAGGATCAATTAAACAAAATGTCTAACAATAAAAAAAAACAATTTTAATAACAAATTTTTATTTACGCATCCCTGAATCACTGTCAAAGCGAAGGAATTTGAATAATTTTTAAACGCAAATTTTATTGCGTTCATTGCTATCTGATTTGAACATCGGAACGAAGCATTATCAGATATGTTTAAATAAAGGCATTACAAACATGTATTGCGAAGTACCCTATATCTTAACTGTAAGACTAATCTATAGCTGTGAAGTACATACAATATATTTTGGCATAAACAAATTTATTACCGTAATCAAATTATATTTTACTGAATTGATTATCGTTACTCGAGACGAAGTCACCAACAAACTGATAGCGTAGCGACTGTCTTACTTATTGGCGTAAATTTTGATATCAAAATATCGCCTTCCATTTGACAAAAGTAATACTTTTAACATTAAGCATAGCCTATAATAGCATAGTCTACAATATTAAAATATTGACCATTTTCAATAAGTAATTTCTGAGGGCGGGTAACTGTTTACAGTAACCCGTTATACTACAAGCACTCGTACGATACGTAATTTCGTCCATGCTTTCACGTCTTCTAGGAGAAATTGAATTTTGTTAGTCTCTGGTTTATTTGCAAGACCATTAAGCCTGTCACATTTTACATGCAGACGTTCACGAACTTGCAGAATGTAAGCGAATTGTCAGTTTGACGTTTCGACTGATTGAAGATTGCGTTAATTTCAAATATAGTACAGACATGTGTTTGATTAATTCTACTTTGCGAAAGTTATTTGAGCGCACATTAAATATTTAACGTGTACATTACGTGTATACTTCTTCTCGTATTATTGTATTTTTCTTACTATTTCCAGAAGCGTTATTAGCATTTAGAAATATATTATTGAGAATATTCCGACTGTAACAAAATTACATCAAGGCATTATTCACAATAAATGTTTTCATTATCATAATCACACACAAGTTTTTTAAAACAAAATATAGATATTTGAAAAAACAAAAGTAATATAGAATTTTCCTCGTAAATACCAAGAATAGATTTAAAAAAGGTCTCCAAATATTTAAACCATGTAAAATATTAATTAACTAAAAAAAGCAAAGCATGACGAACCACTATTTTACATAACACAGATCTGCTTGAGAAATTAAATAGGAAAAAAATGTAAATACATTCTAGTAAAAATATTTAGTAACCACAATCACACTGACGATATAAATAAAATGCGTTATCTGCCACAATCGTGGCGCAACAGAAATTTATATTGATCAGTCGTGCACTCACTAGTGTCAATAAACTTAGCGCTCGCCGACCGACGTGCAACGATAAACTATTTGCTAACAAATAAAGAAATATTGTTATGCCGTAAACGGTTTGAGGTTTTAGCGACACCTAACTATATATGCTATAATAAATACATAAACTATGCACACCTTTGCACGAAGACTATACAGAATCCAAAGTTATAATTGACTAATTTATTAACACTACCATGATTTCAAAGGATAACGCAGAAAGATAATTACAGTAACGACATAAATTCAAGAACTTTTAGTAACACTTATTATTAGTTACCCGTCCCGGTCGAATCGTTTTAATCTTTTTTTTCCTTCATATTTATATATACGGTTAATTTATAATTAACAGTATTTTAACAATTTAGTTATTTATTCTACTCTTTTGTATTGCAGAACCGTACGACCCGATCTTATAATATTAAAATGATTATAACAATCTATAATGTATATTAAGTAGCCATATTCATCCCGGAATTTTATCATAATTTTCTAGTTATATACAATATCTCCATATATTACTCTACTACAGCTATAACTGTTTAAAATTAAACTAAAAAATGCACACGAGATATTTTGATCCTCTCCAATTAGATAATGTTCATTACCCATATGCTCTAAAAAATATATATCCTCATCTGAATGCTCACTAGGCTGTAGGATGAACTATAAGACATCCTATGGTAAAAGTTTAATTGTAATCGGTTTGTCCCTTTTACACCAAAGCCTAGAAAGCAAAATAAACAAAAGTTTTGATGAATTTAACATTATAATAGCTCGTTTATTTGATTTTAGTTCCAGACGTATGTATAACGAAATTAATTTGTCGAGTTTAGATGCGATTTGCTAATATCAATCATAGGCTCATTTTAAATATTGTGTATTTTTCCTACTGAGAGTAGATATCGATATTCTAAAGTTACACATTTTAAATGTTGTTTATTTTTCTTATTTTAAACAGATATTCTAAAGCTGTATTTTTTTAAAAGTAGTGTGTATTTTCCCTACTCTAAATAGTTCTCGATATTCTAGAGGTGCAGATATTAAATAGTGTGCATTTTCCCTATTCTAAACAGTTCTCTATATTCTAAAACTGTACACTTTAAATATTACGTATTCTCCCTACTCTACACAGTTCTCGATATTTTAAATATGCACATTTTAAAATTGTTTATTTTCCATACTCTTAAACAATTGTCGAGATTCTAAAGCTGTACATTTCAAATATTGTATATTTTCCCTACTCTACACAATTCTCGATATTCTAAAGCTGCACCTTTTAAATATTGTGCATTTTTTCCTGCTTTAAAAGCTCTCAATATTCCAAGTCTATTAGTAATTCATATTATGTTTAACTTCTAAAATCGAGACATACGCGGTTATCTCTAAATTGCCAAATAAAATGGCGATATCTTGAGCAGATTTGTGTGTAACCATATAAAAATATTAAAACAAAAACCAGATGAGTGTGGGATAGCCTTATAAAGAAGGATTTCGCAGTTGTTCTATAAATATATTTACATTTAGAGGGATGGAGGAGAGGGGGTACACTGCACTTCACTTCGTAGTTTAATATTTGTTTAAAATGGTAAAGCGAACATCAATTGTATCTTAAAATACAATTATAGTAATATTTCATCTGGTGGGGCGTATGAAAAAAATATCATACTCACTTTACGTGTCTGGAGTGATAGTACGTTAATAAAAAAAGTATATTTAGCTACATATTCTTTCTTTTCTTTTACTTCGAAATTCGATGTATCTACTTGGTAAATTAGACACAACTATTTACAACTTCCATATTCTGATGATAACTCAAAATAAACGAGTTTTGTCAAGTAAACTAACCAAGAAACCTTCAACCAAAATCCTACCATTTTACCGTTCGAATTCTTTGACCTAGACCTTTCGATATTTGTCTTCTAAGAGATTTAATCCTTGTACGTGAGACTAGACAAAATTGCGTCATAATAGTTTAACTTTAAACGTTCAACAAACACTAGCCATTTGAAAGCATACAAATCTGAATACTCGAAACGAGTGACAATGAAAGCAGTTGCGGCGTCATCCTAGCAACGCAATTAACACGCATACGCAATATCAGTTAAACATTTAGGATGCGGCGGCGTGCTCGGCCGTCGACTAACGGTACTGGGGCAAGGTCGCCTTCACCACGAGTCGCATGTAGGTCGCGTGCCAACAAAACAATATTAACTAATCATGGGCCCAGGGCGGAAGGTGACACGCAGGATAACCCTACGACGGAGAAGCCCTGTAATATTCCATACTAGTCGTTTATATCGTAAGCATTCGACAAGTGTATCAGTGAACCGATCGTCGTCGTATCCGTGAATTCCTTGACAAATATCTAGCAGGAGATTGTTAATACTCGGATATAGAAGACAAAAAACAATATCTCATATTAATTTTGGCAACTTCGGATGGTATATAAGTCCATCGCAAAACGACATTAACCACTAATGCTTCCGATAACAGAAAATGAAACAAGAAAGAATACTATTTGTATATTATAAATCAAATTGGCTCAAAAGTAGCACGAATATCTCATGTATATTGGCGAGCCAACATAGGAATAAGACACAGCTGACTGTTAAGAATGTTGTTCATGACCGTAAAATGACAGTCAAATGAGTCTTAGTATAGCAACATAGTAAATTATAATGTATAGTCGCGGTGTGTTAAGGTTAATAAATATGAACATCATTAAGATATCAACCTGACCCGTCAAACTCAAAAAGAGAATCTACAGTAAGATTATGTATGAAAATATATGAAAAATTCCACATCTTTGTGTATCTACCCCTTACAAACGCAAGATATGTATAATAGATATGTAAATGAAGTTATTATATGCTATATGAACAAAGACGCACATCATATTTAAACATTTATACATAAAATCCGTCGAGTCTGGATCAATTGCAATGATAACAGCCCCACATCAGCTGGCCCCGACGTACCTTATTTGTTTCCTTTACTAATGACATGTCGCATATTATTAATAAAGCCAATGTTATATATCGTCTTTCAATCGATTGGCACATAAGACTCCCCCCCACCCTTCTGTCCACTTTTTGTTTATACACCTTTTTACCTTGTCGCTCATTGTCAATTCATGGTTTAATTTTACCGTTCTCGTGTTCATTTGTGGGGTAAGAGCGGCAGTTACCGAAAATATAAAGTGTGTTATCGACCTAGATATGTTTATGGTAAACGTTTAACGTAACCTTGTACCCAAAAAACGAATAGTGACCATTTTCTTTAATAATATATAAACTAAACGTGGGAGCTTGAAATTTACCTAATTTTTCACAATGGTGATAAATTTATCTCTGAATTTTAGCCATGAAAGCCTACATAACTTTTAAATTAATTTCGTCACATACATACCATCAATTGACATCTTCCAAAGTAGATCGTGACGTCAATAAAGTAATATAAAGTTTCTTAAACTTAAATGAACCTAAAATTGTGATGAAAATATGAAGTGGAAGAAATTGTAATTGTGAAAAAATGGATGACTCGATGAAAGAAAATATTTTGGAGCCGAAAAGGAAAATCGAGAAAGAAATGAAACTTAGCCATTTATGCAGTAGGAAAATTGCATGGTGTTCAATAAAACGTAAAACGTAGCGCCAGGAAGTTGTGAGGTCGACTTCTTTAAACGAATGAAACATTCATATGCTGATCGATATACATTATCTAACCAAATGTACGTATAAGTTATTGCTATTAAATCGCGTAACTAGGCCATTGATACACGCTAACTCGTTTATAGCTAATACAATTAATTATCTATCAATTAAAATAAAAAGTGGTCATCGTAAGATGAAACAGACGAAATTTACTCAATAAGGTTTTTTACCACAGCCATGTAATATTCAGTCAAATCAAGTGTATACATAGGGGGGAGTGTATAAAATGTGATTATTTTAAATGAGAAAAATTCGAAATGCTTATTGCGATATCCATAAGTAGTGTTCCATTTAAATAATGTTCCATTAAAGTAATTATAAGAAATATTGGAACTTTACGAAACGCATGATACTTAGCTTCTTCAGCTTTACTCTATTAAATATTCATTAAAAACTCCATGTAAATCATAGACTAAATGATACATATGTAAATACATCGATATATTGGTGTGTGTATCATATATATATATATATATGTATATATATATATATATACACACATATATATACACACACACACACCTATGCACTGTATGTTCGCAATCTAAACGAGTTAAAGTTTAATTGTGTAGCTCTTATAGTTATCGTATTAAAATACGCTAACAACATCTAAAGCCATTTTTCTTACGTATAATAAATATTAGTTTCATATTCAAAATATTCACTACTTAATTAAAAATGCAATCAGTACGGCAAAGGCATAGTTTCCGCGCGAAAACCTGCCACATTCAACTTTGCTAATTTGGCAGTCAGCGATGTGTAAATAAAATTGGTCCGACATTCTGTAACTGACATTCTGTTCGCTTATATCAAACCAGTTCGACGATTCGCTATGACCTGTGACACTGAAGGTTGTTTTTTTGTTTCTACCTTGCGCTTTCATTCGTCCAACCCATCTTATACCGATATTATCGTCGATGACATGACACTTTTTATAATTTCTATAGAATTTTTGCTATTAAATTTTATGTCCTGTTTCTATTTAACGTCTGTAGTAACTCGAACTTAGGAATTACTGTGTCCATCTGCTCAAAAATATATTTATTAAAGTACTTTATGCTAAAACTATTATCGTTTATGGATTATCGCATCGTTTACGGATTATCGGCATAGTACCGTCTTTAGTTAAAAAAATTTTAGTTAATACGTAGTAAAAAATAACTGGGTTTCCAATCACAAATTTAGGAATCAAACTTACTCAAAGAAATGTTGCATTTTTATTGGAACACATTCAAATTGGGCTATTCATGTTGTCGGAGTGGATGGCTTCTACATATCTAGAAATTGCTCCCGACAAAAGCTATTGAAAAATACGGAAAAAAACAAAGGAAGAAGAAGGACCTCGTGGATAATGATCAGAATACTAATTAGCGCTCTATAGTCAAGAAGACTCCAAAAGAAGTCCTGACCCACAAAGGACTGTTTTTACCCAT
The DNA here is from genome assembly GCA_039881145.1 of Druceiella hillmani. Classification (NCBI taxonomy): domain Eukaryota; kingdom Metazoa; phylum Arthropoda; class Insecta; order Lepidoptera; family Hepialidae; genus Druceiella; species Druceiella hillmani. The sequence continues at coordinate 2,673,020 of JAYKKI010000032.1, read as the reverse complement.
TAAATTTCTATTCGGCCATTCTTTAATACGTATATTAATGATGTATTCCAGTTCCAGGGCAGGTTGCCCTCTCGTCGTTCTTTGTGATCCCTTCGACGAGAGGGCAAACTCCATCATCTCGTCAAAGAGAACATCACTTAAGTGAGCAGTATAACGTTGAAATGAAAGACCTCAGAAAGATTATCCTTTAATGAAAATTAGAAAGCCGATAATAAGGCCGTATATTTGATGCTAAACCCAAGGTATCGAATATTGTTTGAATTTAGAAATAATACCTTTATGAAAACAAAATTTGAAAATGTCAAAGATGCCATGAATTTTTTTAAATTTATTTAAAAAGAATTAAATTCTATCTACAATAAACCTCTTCAACTCTGTGTATAACATTATCCTCATATAAAAACACATCTGTAACGCATGATTAACAGTCTGTGTTGAATTACGATATAATAATGACAATATTTTCTCCATTTTTCAAGCTCATACATATATCAAATTTCATCGAGCTTGCCATTTAAATAAACCTCATTCTAGCCGATATTCTTAATCATCAAAGATCCCCAATTAAACCGCCGCCTTCATTAGCACGATCACGAGCGCCAACTCTTCCCCGACCGACCATTACTTAACGTCCATATCGCGACACGGCCCATTGTATCACCGACGATGTCAAACAGGCGTAAGAAAGATATTTGTATCACGCAACGACCGGCGAAACCGCGCCGCTGGTAACCCCTCTATGTACCCGCTCTGCTCCATATTTACGATGTCAATAAAAGCGCGCGACCGCAGGCAGCCATGCGGCGGCGCCGCTTGCAAAATATCCTCGATGCAAGTGAATCGCGGCTTGCACAAACAAAACACGAGAGCGAGTTAACAACCTTGGCGGGCAATGCAGACAACCTTGCTGCGCCCGCACGCGCGGAGAGAGGCCCCGCGAACCAATCCGCCGTACCGATCGGCCGGCGTCGCTTCGGGACATGTCTTCAATCATGCCCGTACCTTTCAAATGAGACCAACGAGTTATTGCTTTGAATGTAAATGGCGATTCGTGCTTGTTGTTCTTGGGCCAAAACCCAAGGAATGAAGAAAAATATATGTCCAATGTTTATGGGCTTGAAAAATATACCGTGATCCGTCTTGAATCCCATTGAATTTTCATTACTACGGATATTTTCTTCGATTTCAGTGTTTTGTAATATTATAATATCCTATAGTTTTCTCTTTGTCTCTTTTAATTGTAGTAAACGACAAAAATACTGATTCTTATTAAATTATATTGATGCACACTTATAGTCCATGTATCTGTAATGTCATAACATTTTTAATAGAAATATTTAGTGAAAAGCGTATTACACATTTTCCTCTTATAAATAAGAATTTTCGGGGCAGTTTTGCAAAAACTTTATCAACATTTATGAAATTATAGTACTGAATCAGTTGAGATTAATGACATACATTCCTTATAATTTGAGGAGTTCTTTTGATCGGGATATTATATTTCTTTTTCAATAATTTTACATACTCGATCAAACAAGTAAGAAAATCGTCATTAATCGAGTGATTCTGAGTTAAACTAAGTACAGTGTCTTATTACGATTTCCACCCGCATTAATGCAGCCGATACGACGAGACAAAACTATTTTAATCTCTGTCCATTTGGTAACACAATCCACCCACTTAACTTGTCCGTCGGTCGTAATAATAACTAATTATTGCTCGGATAATGTCAAAACACACCGGACCGCCGCCATGCAAGCAGTTTACATTGTACTGCTTTTGTACGCCACCAAAACAACCAAGTAACCGGTTTTAGGAAATAAATTAAGGTCATGTCGCTAGGCTCCATTACGACGCGCCGTATGTCCATATAATTTAAGTGGGCATTGTAATTTCGTCGAAAATAAATAGGTACGGACCGATCGTGATTATTCTCTTATACTGTCAATTATATATATTTTTAAAATTGCTAGATCATAGAGAGCAATTTCGTACATCAGAGGTCATCAACGGCCGTGTCATATAATTGGTTTTAGACGCAACTTTAAAATCATGTTGCATAAGGTATTCGCAACTAATAGTTTTACAATCGACTATGATTCGAACAGTAAAATATGACACCCGCGGGTCATGCTTCACGACGAAACAAAAAAAAATAAATTTACATTAGAAAGGATTACATTTGACATTTATAGAAAGTATTGACCGTGTGTACATGTGTTGAGCGGAAGACGTTTAACTCAGTTCAAGTCGCCCGGTAGAGGATGGAAGAGACCATTATTCTCGGATGAAAATGATGGTTTTCTTATACTTCCAATTTTATCCAGTGAGCTTGACAGTTTCAGTAACATGTAGAATTTATTAAACTAATTCAATCACTTTATCCACATCCATAGTTTTCATGCAGTTGCGCATTATTTTATGAGCACGTCAAGTTGTATTTAGCATGATAGTCACAGTAAATTTTCTTTACCTAATGGTCATTTAAAAGTTTAGTGCTTATTTAAAAAAAAACACCCATATGCACACAAAACATGGGAAATTATATATAATTGGATTTAAAGTATCGCAAAAGCGTTGAAAATTGTGTAATTTTAAAACATAAAAATATTATTCGTTTATAAATAAAAAAACTTTATCAAGCACGATGGAACTCACACTATGAGGGGTTCCGTACATAATTAGACATTTATAAACATTTAATGGTACATAATATTTTCATTAAACATTTACTTATTATGTTTACTTACTATACCTTCCAAAGGCGAATATTTAAAAAAAAATTGTTTGATGTGGTATAACTACAAATTAATGATTTTTTCTATTACTTGTGGTTTGAAACCTTGCTTGTTGCCAAAGTTCATGATTCTGGGTCAACGGGAGGTACTCTATAGGTTTTGGTTTATTTGCGATTGTCAAACTTTGCGGCATAAATGGTCTTATTTTTAGGGTCCTTCTGGATTGCGTTGCCTTAGAAACTTCATCTTTTAACACCTCCAAGGGATCGTAGACGTAAACATTTTATATTAACATAATTTCAACTTGATACCTCCATGCGTTCCTGAGAAGATGGGTCTTGACAGACCGACAGACGGACAATGAAGTGATCCTATAAGATTAATTTTCCTTTAGAGATACGGAACCCTAAAAATGAAACACATTTACGCCTTTAGTCCTGACACGCATTTTCTTATCCATCTCTCTTCTGTATAATTTTACTTTTCGCCAGATGCTTATGAATATTATAAAAAAAGGTATATTTACCTTATGCTTTAGTTTGCTAGCTTTCTAAGTACTGTAATGGATAGTGATTGATACATGAACCAAAATTGAATATTTCCACATCCTAGTAATAGCATCACCCCTTAGGTCACTTTGCGAAATTAATAATTTCAATAAACCCTTTAGAAAATCAATACAGAAGACGCACAACACAGTTCGCATCACAATCGCGTATCATCAATAAACACACGTAACACATGTGCGCGACTCTGTGCTTGTTGCCTTTTTTGTTATCGGCGAGCGAGGCACTGTGCAGCGGGCGTGTGACTGACCTTTCCTGGCACCTTAATATGTGCACTTATATAGTTATACTCCACCTTATGCGATCGTCACTGCGGCGAGCCTCGCCGACTAAGGGATTTACCCTTTTCGAAACATACACATTTATTTGCGTTTTATTGCACTCTTTACTAATAAAGTTAACTTTTTATTAAAGTTGATTCCAATGTTAAGCTAGGTGTAAAGTATATGTAAAATACGCGTAGAGACGCGGGCAAAATCCCACCTCTTATTTCTACTTTGTCACAGTAACTTACAGGGTTTCGTATTTTTAATAACTCCGTTTGCACATATTAACTAGTTGGCCGATGCAAATAATTCGCAAGTTACCAAATGGTAATATAATGTGAAAATAAGTAAGTTAATTTTTTTTTATTTAATTAAATAGTTCCATGCCCTGTTTGAACTAAAATTGTTTTATTTGTCATAAATTATTACTAATATAAACTTTCTAGCGCAATAAATATTAATTAATATCTAAAATAATTAAGGAAGGCGAAAAATACGTAATATTTAGTTAAACAGATAGTTAATAGATGACGCTGTTTACAATATAAACACCTTGAGAAATAATATATATAGAATTTAAAAAATTAATTAAAAATTAATTTTATATTGTGTATTTATTTTTTATCATTAGCTGTGAAGGTTATCTTCAAAATGATGATAGCTCAATCATTGGCTTTGATGATGTAGTAAGGGAGATATGGCGTACCAACAAAAATACCTTTGAAAAATAATATATAGAGACTTGATTCTGTGGAAAAACTTAGCAACTGACGATGACTTGAAAGGATATACAAATTAGAAAGAGTTCGAAAAAACATCTATAACATCAATAATTCAGACATAATTGTTTAGTATTTCTGTCTCCTGAAGTAAATTATTCCAAACGATCATAAACTAGTTCGGGTATATCATAGCAAAAAGAACAATTGAGATTATTTCAACAGTCTCTCGCACCTCTCACACCTATCAATTCAGAAGTGAGTAGAAAATAGAGAAGAAAAAAGTTTTGTCCATTTTTAGAACCTCGAGTAGGTAAATAAAAAGAACTCAAACAAAAATATTCAATGGCACTACCCAAAGTATCCGAAACACGTACCTCAAACTGCGAATCGCGTGACGGATCACATCCAATCTCCGCGGGTGAGCTGGTTTGAAACTACAGTAGAGTACTTAGTAGAGTAGAGTAGAGTACACTTCGTTGTTAAGTTGCTTTCGATACTTCAAGGTAATAAACCGGATCAAGCGCCCTCGGTCGTTCTCGACAGCGTGTGGCACAAAAGCGCCGTCGCGCAAGGATCCCTCGTAATATAATTATATGTACATTCTATTGACTAAGAGAAATATACGTTTCCTTTATCCGATTATTTGCTTATTACTTCGCAGCCCTGAGCGTGGTAACATTGCGCGTTGGTACTGAATAGTTTACCTTAAAACCGTACCTTCAACGTTGCTTTCTCTCAGAGGAAAATCAATGAGAAAATATTTTTTCTGTACTATAACTACGTCGTCCTTACATGCCCTTGTACATCTATCGTGTAGCCAACCTTTGCACCGTAACTCCTCGTAAGTCAATAACAAAAGCGATTGCAGATATTGCTATATTAGTGCTAATTAGAGTTCTGTACCTTTAAAGGAAAGACGGGACCCTCAAAAGATCATTCACGTGCCTGACCATATGTCGGGGCACATCCGTTTTCTCAAAAACCGCTTGGCGTAGAAACTTAAAATTTGACATAGTAAAACACTTTAACCCGCACATACCGCAATACCCGCACATACCGCTTGACGTAGAAACTTAAAATTTGACGTAGTAAAACACTTTAACCCGCACATACCGCAATACCCGCACATACCGCTTGACGTAGAAACTTAAAATTTGACATAGTAAAACACTTTAACCCGCACATACCGCAATACCCGCACATACCGCTTGACGTAGAAACTTAAAATTTGACATAGTAAAACACTTTAACCCGTACATACCGCAATACCCGCACATACCCGCACATACCGCTTGACGTAGAAACTTAAAATTTGACATAGTAAAACACTTTAACCCGCACATACCGCTTGACGTAGAAACTTAAAATTTGACATAGTAAAACACTTTAACCCGCACATATCCGCACATACCGCTTGACGTAGAAACTTAAAATTTGACATAGTAGTAAAACACTTTAACCCGCATATACCGCAATAGCTAAATCGCAATGATATTCATTTGAGAATTTTAGTGATAGTAATAGTTTATAATACGTTGTAATATATTCACGTTATGAAAAATTAATATTAGTAAATACGCTCAACTATTTTTACAAGTGCCGAAATGTGTACGAAACCCAAGTAGTGCAGTTGTACTAGTGCTTGACAGTTCTTTTTTGTTTTAACACTTTAATTAGATAGCACTAAAACAATATTTGGTTCGGATGTAATTGAAACTTTCGCCCGTACGACTGGTAATTTTCTCATCTAAAACAAATGAGATAAGTTTCTTTAATAAAACTCAATGTCATAAAATGCATCAGCACTACACACGACAGAAAGTACAGAACAAAAAGAAAGTAAAGGACAGAAAGTAAGGAAAGAAGGAAAATGATTTTATAAAAAAAAACTACAACTAAAAAATTCTAAAGAGCTTCAAGGAAAGGTGTCGATATAAACCTGACTCATCAACTCGCCAGACTTATCAGTACTCCAAGTGTCCTACATCCGTTTCCTGATGAAATACGTTGCGACAAAAAGACGGAAAAATATAGATATGGCCACTGGCGAAACAGCACGTATCGCGCAAACATATTTGTAAGTATTACACAATATTATCTTTTTTGTGAATTCTAAAGGTAAATCATGTCGGCGAATACAATTATCACGCTAGGGTAGTAGCCAGTATCATGTCAGCTAATACAATTATCACGCTAGGGTAGTAGCCAGTATCATGTCAGCTAATACAATTATCATGCTAGGGTAGTAGCCAGTATCATGTCAGCTAATACAATTATCACGCTAGGGTAGTAGCCAGTATCATGTTAGCTTATACAATTATCACGCTAGGGTAGTAGCCAGTATCATGTCAGCTAATACAATTATCACGCTAGGGTAGTACCAGCGAGTACAGTAGGCTGAAAATATACAGATACTTTGAAAATATTCAAGTGTTGACGACAGGCGTACTAGAGTATTGCATATGATGGCAATTAAAATTTACTTCTAAATTTATATAAGGTATAATACCTCAGATCATTTATAGCACTGTGCACTAACTATTGCCTTTTTCTGGTCACGTGGGATTTCGTGATCTTGTTGATATTTTCAGTACATTGAAATAACCTAAAAGTAACAAAACAAAACTTTTTGTTACGATTCAAGGAGTAGATCAATCATGAAAAGTGTAACAAAAGTTAGGGAACACAGCTTAAACGGCGCAAGTAGAGAGAGATTGGCTTATTTATTGACTGATCATCCTCAGTATTCCAGTAGATATAAACCCGACCCCGACGTCTGGTAGCGTTTGGCAAATGGGGTGAGGCGTTTAATGACAACAAGTGGGGTGGGAGGCAATATATTTAAGATATGGGTAGTTTACGGGTGAAGCCGTGGACCACAGCTGCTAAGAACAAACCGAAACTAAAACAGTTTTGGGGGCCTCCGGACAAATTATAAATCTAAAGCGTCGTCCAACCGCTGCATAGATGTCAGTTGTTTAAATATATAGCCAATAAGTAATGTCCATATCAGTACTTAATTGGATACCCCAAATATTTTCAACCATGTGATGTGGAAAATTCCAGCACAATGGCATTTGCTCATGTTTTCAACGCAATCAGATTTATTGTTGATATTTTATATTTAATGCCTCCCATTCATACCTATCTTATTGTAGCGAAAAGACGTTATCGGAAATTCCGCTGATCGTTGTTAGCTTTCATCACACGATCATCTGCTTTCATTGTAAATGCAGACTTGTGATTTATCTTAATACATCTTTAACCTATATGCTCATAGCATTTGCGTCAATGCGGCGTCGACGACAACGGGAATCCCCGGCCAGCAACTATTACATCCGAGCAGAGCGCACCTAATTAATAACCAAAATCGTGTTTTTTTTAATACGGCTGGAACGAATCGCACAAGTTCATCGTGCCGAGTTTCGATAGCGGAAGATTCATCGATAATAAATATGACGGAGAGCGAACCGATTTGACAGGTATATATGCCTAATTAGCTTTTTTCCGACGTCTATAATTAATTTCGTACGTCATATGCAACCAGCCACACAAATTGTGTTACGGTACTTTCGTATTCACAAGACGTTAGATCAGACCTATAAATATTTCTAGATCATTAACTACTGTCCATCTGCACAGAAAGGTTCGAGCAACAGTTTGTGACAAGCGACCAGTTTAATCTATGATAACCATTCAGAGCAACTTTCATATAGCCTTAGATTGATTCTGACAAGCATCCAGAATTGAAGTTTTGATAATATCTATAGAAGCATTTACGTAATGAAGATATAATGTTTTAAAATCGCATGTACCTTCATTTCTCTTTTATCTCATTAGCTTAAAGTTATTTTTCTAAATTATTTGAATTGGTTTTTCATATTTTTCTCCTATATAGGCTATACTTATTCTATATATACGACTACATTCTTTTCTGTAAGCCTTTCACTATCAATAAACCTCACATGGTCAAATCATCTTTATATACCTTTCTTTCGTTTCATGACCACACTTTCTTAGATATTACATTTTCATCGATGTTTTCGTTATTAACATGAAATCTGCTCAGATCCGCAATAATCTCACAGCCAATTTGCTTTCATCGTTCTTTTGCAATACTTCTGTATACAATTCTTGCAAAAGTATACGATATATACAGTAGAAAGTATACGATAAATACTTTCGTAAGAGCGTCATTTATATCTAATCCACACTAATTTATTTCTCTGCACGTCATTCTTACTTGTATAAAATAATTTATGAATTAATTTTGTATCAAAACTTTAAACTATTGATTTATGCCTTTATTTGTTGTTAGCAATAACAACAAATGATGGTATATAGCAATAACAATAGCGTGTATCGCCAAGTGTTAATGATATATCAAAACATCGGTCCAAATCTTAAAACACAAAGAAGTTTATGTGTATAATAAAAGATATAGCCCAACTCTTCTTTGATATTTTAATAACGTATGTCATATTAGATGCATTCATTAGCTACATAAGATTAATAAGTGCATTTTCGATACGCATACCGCATTCATCATCAGACAATATGAAAGTGAAAATGACTAAGAAAAAAACAAAGCATTTGCTAAAGGACTTAATCCGGATAGTTCCGTTCATTTTCAGAAGTCTCAATGTCAAAAATCGCACAAGCAGTCATCAAGGACACGGCCAGCAGCTGCAGTGGACTGGCAACTGGCGACTTTCACCCGCGAGCATGCCTGTGCCGGGGTGCCGCATGGATTCCACGGTGAAAGTGAGCACGACTTAGCATCTACCGCGCGCATTCTTCGCCGATACTTTGTGCATAGGCAGAAAGGCATTTCTCGACGACCATATTAAAACAATGAGACCACCAGTCTATACTATCATACATTGTTACGTTATAATATGAGCTAATTCATGATTATGGGAATCGACGAGGAAAATGGATTGACAAATTGCCTTAAGGAAAATTAGTTATAGTCAAATTAACTAATTTTTAAATCTAAAATTTGAACAATATAGTACTCATCTTCTTCCGTCCGGGTAAAATAAGCAAAAAGACAGCAACAATAAGCAAATAGACGCTCCTTGCAAGGTATATCGATTTTGGAATTAATTTTACTTCTCCTAGACTGTCTACCACACGTTTTCCTTTTACCTTCCAATATGTTCATCCTATTGCATACATTCTTTCCAAGGACAACTCATAATGACGTTGGTTTCCCTGCCTACATGTTTTGTATACTTCAAATACACGACTTATTTAAAATTAAATTGATCGCTAAGTTCTCTTAAAGACTTAGACTCTAAGAGGCCCACAGGTGTCGATGATGGACACTCCGGTGTGTAACTTATGTAACACAAAGATTATCGATCTATGGGTTGGATAATTCCACTGAATTTATAGGAAATTTATTTAGAAAAACTTCTTGTTGCGTTTCGAAATGTTATCTATAATTTCTAAGATACTTTAATGTATGTACAAAGATGTGTAAGGAAATAAAGCATCTAAGAATGTAAGAGATAATCCACCTGTACTTTATAACACGATCGCACTTTCTAAAGCTGAAGATTTGAAGGAAGCTAACATTTTGGAAATGTTCTAACTTATTCAGGAGATAGACTGTCAGTGATCATACATCTGAACATGTGTTTTATTTGGTACACCTTTCATTTGGTTCTGCTGTTGTGTATTTAATCGTTAAAGAATAGACGGAGCCTCCATGCACTTTTAGGACGTTCAACACAGCAGTTACGAAAATTTTATACAAATTTGTGTAATATTTATTACTATGTGTCATTAATTTACATAAAATGTTTGTATACATTTTTATTATTTGTTATCAATTTGCATATTGTGATATTGTATGTTGACATTATTTCTCTAATGGATTGTTGCTTAATATTTGTGTATTGCTTTTGTGCAATAAAATATTTTAATTTTTTTTAGATTAATTTTTATTTCGAAAATGGAGTCGTTATTGTAATGAAGCCGACATCGTGTACAGTGTATTCATACTTTAAATAATCTCTTCGAATCCGCTGTCGTTTTTTGCTCCTATCAACAGGTGATCTAAGTTCTTACACGAATGAGATTGTGTAAATTATCATATCAATTTCGAACATGTCATTTCATATCTCATCATTATACTTCCTATCTGTTCACTACATACGTGAAAACAAGTGCACCACATTTTCATCAGATATCTATAAGTAATGAAAGTAGAAATAATAAAAATATAGATTTAGCAATTTGTCTGGCATTTTCCTTTCCATTAAGCACAACTTTTTATAATTTTATTACAAAACTTATCGAACGATAGGGAAGAATTTTAAATTGTGAAAAATGTAAATTACTTTTTAGTTATATGCTTCTCAGCGATAGAGGAGATATCATCCCCCTTTCAGGATAGACGAAGATGATGTATTAATAAATTTAAAGATATAATAAGACGTTCCATCATCACTACCTATCCCCAAGTAACAGAGAAATCGTGTAAAGATATAAATTTACATTATTAATACAGATAAATAAATATTAAAGATTTTGTTGAAAATCCAAATTAAAATTATTACAAATTAATATGTGTGTATACCTTGCCTTTATAATATTGAATGAACGCACTGTTTTCAATAACAATTCAATAGACATAGTTTCATATTGACTTTTCGCATACACTTTACATATACAAACATTCATACACACAAACACACGCACACTATTTTATTACGCAGATACATTCCGGGTTTATGTTTTGATAGGAAAGTTTCAACGTAAGGCCGAGATAAGATACGGCCACAGTTGAGAAATTCGGCGTGAAGTCGTCTTATAACATTATACACACATACATATATGCCTTAACTTTATATAGCAATAATTATTGTTTGTGTCATAATTATCAACGAAATAATTTCGGAGTTAATTTTAAGTTGTCACCTTGACAGTGAGCGAAAATGAAAACAAGCTTACAACTAACAATCGTCTGTACTGAACGTGCGCAGATTTCTATTTCCGTAATTGAAGTAGCTTTGGATACCTAGATCTCAGGAGAGCAATTCGTGTCAGTTTCTACCAAATATATTTATAGAAGCTATAAATAGGTAACCAATTCCGCAGTTGGCTTAGGTAAAATTTTGTTTGTCAAAGCTCTTTTGGGATTGAACGATTTTTTTTATGAACTTCAATGTAGATTATTACGCGGATATTTACAACTAGATCTGTAGTGATGTGTGCAGGTCACAGTAACTATATATTAGTCACGATCCAACGACAAAGTATCCAAAGCTTCAGAAGATGCGATTTAATTTAATAACAAAGAATTACTCCCACAAATAGCAAATCTACAAATACCGTCATTCGCAATTTTCTGTCCAACGTTTTTCGTATGCATATTTTAAATATCTATATTTCTCAAGTTTTGAAATATGGTTTTAAAGAAACTTATTAGAGTTTGGATTATTAAGGACTGAACAATGATCAATTCACGTTTACGTCTAGCCTCAATTTAGGTAAAACGTTTAATACTATACTGCTAAAATAGTCGATACTTGCAACTTTTAACGAGTTTTTAGTTATACGAAGTAAAATTTTCACATATAACTACTAAGAGTTATACAAAGTAAAACTTTCGCATATAACTACTAAGAGTTATTTAAAGTAAAATTTTCGCACATAACTACTAAGAGCTATATTTATTATTATCTTGATGCGAACTTGTATTTGTATTTTATTCATAATGTATGTTAGTATGAGTTTATTGTCGTCGTATAAATATGTTACATGAATGGTTAACATACACCTTTTCGAATATATAAAAAACATTAGTATTTTCAATCGCGTTTGACAATTCTAAAAACCCATTACTTTTCAGCCACGATTCTGTATTTCAAAAATAAAATATTAAAACAAAAATATTTGTGTTAAACATTTTAGGTACATTTGAAAAATTGTACTGACTTCAGAGCACAATTTTCATCACGTTGTCACACAACGAAACTTAGGTCGTGGTAAGGAATTTAAATAAAGTTGAAATAATACTACATCACGTAGTTTCATTTAGTTGTGAATAAAGATTAAGTGATAATGAATTTATACAAAATTAACGCCAAATATATTCAATATTTCTTTATTAATTAATTTAAATATACTTTTAATTGTGTTCGATTGAACAAACCTTACATATTTTTACTAACAATAATTTTTTTAATTTCTTTTCAATAACTCCCTTCACTTAACTATGACGAGGTGGTACTTCTTTTGACAATTGTTTAAAAATTTTAGTTCCGATATTTTGATTATGTATCATTATTCTTTTACTACATCGGTAGATTCTTTTAGATTGTACGGTGAAGACTAAATTGTTGAAATTTCAATAATTACATTCAGACATCCGCAATCAAAGAGTACAAGGCTGTCAGAAATGTGTACATGAGACATTTTCGACCGGGAAAATTTCAATGTATTTCTCCCGTAGGTTATATCAATAAATAATACTCTTGTTATAGTATATATTATACTTTAGTATAATTTTTCCGCCATCGTAAGTCCTTTATTAAATATGTATTAACGAGACGAGATAGCTCCTGTTAATCAGGTTAGGTATACATTTACATCTGCATTAGTTTTTTAATTAAAAAAAACAGTAAACATAATATTTTCCAATAATAAAAACAAAAATACATTAAATCCACGCTCTAGACGGCCGCCTTCGCAACAATTACGCGACCGCCTATCACTACCGCGAACTCGCCCGGCTCTCCCTGCCCGGCGACGTCTACTCACTCACTATGCACGAACGTTCCCACAATTGGCCGGCTGGCAGCGGCCCAATCGAGATAATAATATACTAATAAATTGCAAAACTACCGAGGTATGGCTCGGAATGGGAAGCGGTGTAAACACGCTCCTTACGAAAATAGCACGTGCAATAAATATGTACAACTGCAATGCTCCTCTCGTCCGGTAGTCGTGTAGTTGTTGTTACCCTGTGCTGTTTGCTCTACGCTGCTCCTCACATTATATAGTAGCCTAAAATCGCAGTGTTTGAGCCTTAAAATCGTTTAAGAGTGTTTGATTTTAAAAATGCTAAAACGCTGTCCATTACCTCTAATCTTTAATTTTAAGTTTATATTTACATGATTCAATTTTAAAATATCATCTATCTGACTACTCATCTAAAACAATAAGTACCTTCCAATTTTAAAATATCATCTATCTGACTACTCATCTAAAACAACAAGTACCTTCCAATTTTAAAATATTACCTATCTGACTACTCATCTAAAACAGCAATTACTGTTCGAGATTCAGTAATTTGCCCTTATCAAACATGACGACAGTGTATACTATGTCGTCGGTGTGGTGTGTTGGGTTGATCACAGGGCATACGGCCTATGACGGCGTGCCGCACCGCGGGGACCCGCGTTCGATTCCCGGCCGCTCGTCGAACGGAGCTGGGCTGGTGCTAAGGTTGGCTTTAAGAGATTGCTCTTGTAGCAATAAGTCCGCTATATGTATTTAAATACATTAAAGTAGATAAATATTAGGCATCTTAAATGTATATAATGCAGAGATGGAAAATATTACAATGGTGGGATCATTGGATTCGTATCCTAACCGACCCTACCCCATGCGCAGTCTCGTATGCTTATTTTTATTAAGAAACTAAAGTACATATTAATTTCTGTATTTAAAATTTTGGTTATCTTCTATTTTGTTATTGATTTAACTCACTTTCGTGCTGGAAATAAAACAATAAAGGGTTAAATCGATTGTTATTCGAATTTATGCTATTCTAAAACTATAATTCTTTTCACTGTTTTTACGGAACTGAGGTAATGTTTGAGAATAAGAATTTTAGTTATTGGTTGATTTATTTTTATAGCACTTTAAGTTAGCTATTATCAAAATGTACGTTCCAAAGAAAATAAAAAAACTAAAATTGCTATATTTAGGAACGAGTCCAACAGTGAAACAGTTTTTAAAATAGGCCGAATGATTACAGTGACAGGATATCTATATTAAACAGACGCTTTATATTTATAACATTACTATAGATTAAATTTGACCAGAGATGAGTTCAGTAAATTGTCAATGGTCGCATATGATCTTGAATTATATTTTAAAAACCAAAAATACTCTCGATTTGGCAATATAAACCAGTATTCTATATAAATAAGTTATCGTTTACGGAATGAGTCAAATTTAGTTCACAAGGAGCTCCTACATTAGCTATAAATAAGCAAATCTATTTGCTTCACCTCTCGTTAAACAATAAACCTTTCCATCTACATTATCAATTTATAAAATTCTGTTTTGTTTTACTAAGTTATTCTTCTGGAATCTCGCCTATTTATTTTTGTTTTCTATATCTATAAATCACAATTAACATAAATCACAAAATCTTAAGGAGTTTATATTTCATATTTTAGAAAGCTGTCAAGGAATCGCTTCCATAGCTCGTGGATTGAATATATGTACTTGTAAATGAACACAACAAATATTTTCTACATTATATAACGTCGATTGTAAAAAAACCACATCATTGTTTACTAGACTATAACTTACTAACACAAAAACGATCCGATAACTTACTAACACAATAACAATCGGGAGATAAACCTCGTAAAAGACCAAATCCGAATATGGTAACGACCGGTTTCGTGTGACATTTGATTTAGTTTTTTTTTCTACAACGATAAATAATAAAAATATCTGGCTACACTGCACAACTACCGATTGAAATAAGCAAATTACCATTTATTTAAAAGATACAATCGCATGCAAATATGTACAGTTAAATAGAAACATGAACTATAACATATGAAAGCTTGGCATTTATAATAATTGCTTTTTTGTAAACGATCTCCATTTTTCATCGGGCAACACATTAATTTTGCTTGTTCAAATTATGACGGGTATTTATTCATAATACTTCATTGTTAACTTTGAAAACTATACGTACAGCTAGCGGATATATGTATGTACTATCGCGAGCGAAGTGCAGAGTTCACAGTGCAATAGACTTACAAAGTTAGCGTTATATTAAGACTGAAAACGATTTTTAGATATAAAAAAATGAAAATATTTTCTTTTCTTTGTTACTTAGTAACTCTGCAATTAAGCAACTACCAGAATTAACAACCAGATTGAGGATACAAAATATATAATTCATGTGATGAAATAATGCAGGTTTATTATTTGTGGTTTGGACTCTCTGGGAATATTTACACCACAAAATGTATTTTTATATGTTTGTTACTGAATCACGCTCAAACAACTGGACGGATTTTCATGAAACTTTGTACATACATAATTCATGACTCGACTTAACGTAGTTAAGTTCTGTAGGATGAAATTTTGTGTTCTCCATCGAGGTACGACCATCTATCTCGTCAGCGCATGCGGGCTTACTGTAGAGTTGAGACGTATATATATGACCAGGTATATGGACCCAGTATTTTTGCATACTAGATGATACCCAGGCACGATAAAATAATCGCGAGTATAGCCGCGCTGGCACTCGGCTGACCGGACGAGAAGTAATCACATGACGTTTGGATGAGCAAGAGCGAGAAAGATGTACGTATCTGCGCTCCCCACTTATTAATACGCGAGATACTGTGTGTGTTAATCGCTCGAAATATTCACGATACTTAATACTTTATGATACTGTTAATGCTACTAGACGTCGTCTCTCATATCCTGTAATTTTTATACTGTGAGAGTTTTTAATCTTGTGTACGAATAAACCAGGCAAATTTTGATTTGTACAATGTTTCATAGCTATTATAGTTTAGAATTATGAACTCAAAAAAAATTGGTAACATCCGTTTGATATTTCTATACTTATATCGGTAATTATATTAAATAAATGAAAAAACAAATCTGATTTGCAAACTTGATGAACTATAGCAGTAAATTTAGGAAAAATTATAAATCATTAAATAGAATGTGTATCAAGCAATACTTGTGTTAAAATATTAACTATATAGAAATATAAATACATACAAACTTGAAAGTGTAAAGGAAGAGTGATCATTACAAACTACTCGGATGGACGTTTAATTAGTGAATACGCCAATATCGTACAAACAACGTAACACGCGGACACATACATACTAGGTGTATGTAGTATTAAAAATACCAAGTACGATCCACCCCTATCTTACTGGAGACGCCATTCAGATCAAGTTTATTCAGAGGAGAAATAACATTGGCGGGAAGCGGAAAATATAATCGTGTGTTTCGGTCTCTATTATTCTATTTATACAAACGTGAATAGGAGAAGAATTATTGGAATTTCGAATTATTTTCATCTCGTAAAGAGAAGTGTCACTGTCGCTGCGTACCGTGAAAGTCACTTTAGCTTCTCCATTAAAGGGGGCTTCGCAGCTCCATGGTGTTTTCATTCAATAATAACAATTCAGTACTACAATATGTGAATACATAGTGCAATGTGTATATTTAATGTACTGCTGATGTATGCTGAAAGCTTCAATCGCGGGTGGATTGAAGTTTTCAGAACATAATCGAAAGAGCTTAATTGAAAATTCATGCGGTCGTCCGCATGGATTTTGTATTGCACCACGGGCAAAAGCTCGTTAATAATCAAAAGTTTGGATTTGTAGCCACTATTGATTTTATCACAGTGATAATTACACATACTAAACATCACAAATTATCTTCTATCCAAAATTAATTCCTTTCTGCAATTGTACATTGTAATTTTGCCTAATTTGTTCATATTAATCCATATATAAAATAAAACTTTAACAGAGCGAATTCTGTACCTGAAAAATATCAAAAAAAGAGTAATTGATTTGGTCTACGGAATGAGAGTAGAAACCAGAAAACCTAGAATTTTTGTCTGTCTGTGTATTAATTTGTTTTTCAATCACGCAAAATCAACATCACAGATATTGATTAAATTTGGTATGGTAACAGTTTATACAAGTATAGTAATAGTTTATAAGCTACATATATGATACATTTATATAGATAAAGCCATCTATTAGCGTTTTTAGTAAACTTTATGCTCACAGTTCCGAGAGAAAAAAAAACAAAAAAATTCCCAAAAAAAAAAACAAAAAAATATATCGAATTCCACTCGACAAAGTCGTGTCAGCACAGCTAGTACAAGCATAAATTAAGTCGAATCATATTAATATAAAGTCTCCATAACACAAATATTTCGCATTCTGATTTCATAAAGGTTACCAAAATTATTTAACGTGTAAAGAAATTTATAAGAAGTACGAAATCTGAAAAATAGTGAGTTAAATGTGTTTCTGCGAACAATATTGGGGTTATCAAATGTAGCCTAGGCAGCTTAGCAAAGCACCGATTATTTTTAGGCGTGGGAGAGCGTAGGCGGGCACCATATTCGCCGTAAAAGGCCACCGCCCACGCGATCTAACCATTCAAAGCGTCCTTAACACTGAAAGGAGGGTGGCGTGACGCCTATGACGTCTAAACGAACTAAATTATCGACCTATGTTTCAGGAATATTAAGTTGCTTATAAGCAAATTAACTAATAGTTGTGAGTTTATTTCGTTTCTTTTCATTTGAACCTCGAATCAAAACCGACCTCGCAATAAATTACCAGTTCTTCAGTGATATGATCAAGTTAAATACGTATGATTCTGTATCTTTGCCCACAGTTTCAGTTAATTGGAATAGCAAATGTTTTTTTTTATATTCAAAAAATCCTTGAATTAAATGCTGGAAAATGTTAAGAAGGAAGAAGCTTTATAGAGTCAGTGAGTGGTCCGTCCTATTACGCAGGTATCACTTTGACATTTTAATTATTATAATGTAATATTTATTTTTAAACGAATGAAAAGATCGCATACCTTTATTTTTGTTGCCCAAATATTCATATTAGTTATAAAAAGTAAAATTTAAAAACGTTGATTTGGAATGCTTAGCAACGGTATTATTTTACATCCTCACACAAGTTTTGATGATAATATCTTTCTGGTCACTTTATGTTCAATAGGGCGCACCACGCAAATATTCAAGCGCCAATTTCGTCAATTGGTCATATTGCCTATAGGGCATTCCCTATATAGGTATGTGTTACCAATATTTGAATATGTCTGTTACTACTAAGGCTAAAAGTGATTTGCCGATAGAAAAAATAAATATGAATTAAACAACTATAAGAAATTTATTTCAAAAGGATTATTGCAGGTTGTATCTGCTTTCATTTCTAATACAGCTAGGTAACGAACGAGCTTATTCAATACTTTCAAATTGCACAAAACCGGTTATCAATTTTAGCAATACGCAATTGCAATTGGAAATAAATATTTCGTTTTGAGTAAAGAAAATAACGATTCAACACCCCGCCAACCGGTTCCGATCTTGACAAGTAACAGTGATTGTTACATGTTTATTTCATCTGAACACCTCGTAAATACTCCGAAACGTCTGTTGAAGCGTAGAGGCGTTTTGTATAACTTCTTTTGCAATTTATCAAAAATAGTGTCTATTGATAAGCATAATTCGCACGTGGAAGATTTCTCAAAAACCCCCGTAATTCCTAAGCATCGGCGTTTGCCTAAAAATTTCCTTGTACACTATTTATAAAACGTTCATTCATAAAATTATCCGAATTTTAGGTTAAAAATAACGTAATTTATTTTTATGTAAATCAAGACATGATTTAAACTCACCTAAAAATATTCGACTATATTTGTGGCTACTTCAGCATAAATGTCAAGAGTGTTCAGTTTTGAAACTTGACCGCAAGGAAACTTTTAATGGAATTGACGTAAATATTGGTGAAGATTAAAAATAAAATAAATTGATTTAATAAAAAGTCGTTTAAGACCTAAAATAACGACTTTCGATAACTCCGAATGAGATGAATTTATTATTCTATCTAGGCGAGTAAAGTTTTACAAATATTTTAGATAGAACATATATATATACAAGAAGTTATGAGATTTAGTTGTAAAGTTTTTTCATAAACATGTATAAGCTATGCTAAATAGCCTTAAAACCTTGAAGTCTTAATATTTCGTGGCCCTTTTACAGTACTGTTAAAAGCTAGTTTTTTTTTCATTAATACAATATACCACTTTTATCCCTGGAACTAAAATAGTTTCTAATAATATGTCAGAGTTTCTCACTTAGGCCCCAAGACTAAAACTATTTTCGAAATTTTCATATACAAAAGTCTGAACTATCTAGACTGATTTCTATCGATTTTGGCATTGTGTAAAACATATCTAAATCGTAGAGCCAATTCCTCGTACTTTTCGATTTAAAAATTCAACAGCAAATTTTACACTGCCAATAAATATGCGCCACGTAATGATAGCTATTTTAACTATGACAAGAGTTCGACATGAAAATCGAGAAACAAAAATTTTCACATCTTTTTAGATGTATAGAACCAATGTTGTAGAATTAGTGTCAATCAGCATCTACAAACTTTTACGTTAACTTGTTTCCCTTAATAAAGACATTTTCGTCTGTTACTAATGATTTATGCAGCTTTTACTCGTCATATGTTTGTGGCTGTAGAATCTTATTCCGGAGTAACACTGTCATCCGCATACTCGGATAGCGCACGTTCGTAAACGGGACGGGTAGGTGACGAGTTCTTACTTCTTAACTTCGCATCTATAATGTAACGAGCTCTCTACGCAACAACTAATTACAAATTCAGCATTTGAACTTACATCTATAATCAAAACGTAACAGAAGCCCATAGAGCAAGCCTTCTGACTACCGACTGCCCGCTAATACTAGGTTAATCGCGGCCAAACATCCGGGTAACCGCAAGCGGAGATCGCGGAAGCGAGCGCACCCAGCCAGCCAGCGGCTACGTAAATATGCATATCTCGTAGCCGCAGAGCGACCCATGTAACATTATAATAAGCGGCTACGGTCGCGCCGATCGTTGCGTCACGCGGCAACAAAGCGACGGTGGTGTCGCTCGCCGATATCGGCTGCGTACGCCGATTCGGCAAACGTACTAGTGTCGAATGTACGGCGGACGCGATCCTCGGTAACGTCTCTCAAAACTCTATACATTTAAGCCGCTTCATCATTCTCACAATTACGGGGCTAGAACCGCCTAAATTAACTTGATAAAAACATAATTTTATCACATACTGTGTAAATATTTTATATTCATAAATACTTTTTCTCCGCGAATCCATTAGTAAAGCTATTATAATACAAATAAGAGTACAAATTTGAATTATTAATGAAATCCATTAACGTCTCACTTTAAACACAAGGTCATCAAATTATCCTAAATACATTTAAAAGACAAGTTTACGCCAAAGTTTTTTTGTAATTAACTTAATCATTTCGATTAATAATTTTAGTTAATATGCCATAGTATTCTGACTGTAGGCAGTTACAAATTTTGCGAAACGAAAATAGTAATAAATTTGGTATGTAATAAATTAATTAAAATGTTTTGTACAATCACCGCAGCACTTCTATTAAAACCTGCATTGCAGAATATATTTATTTATCTTCTAACATATTACTCACAATTTCAACAAAAATTAGACTCACCAAGGCATTAAGAATAAACCCATTCAGTAATAGTAACACTATGAGAATTAACTGCCTGTTTAGGTAATTACAAAAGTTTAAACTATTAACAGTTCATATTGTTACACATATTAGTATTACTTTTCATTATTTATATATATATATATATATATATATATATATATATATATATATATATATATATATATATATATTCCACAGACGTTACAAAAATAACTTTATGCTCTATTCTTCTTTAATTTATTAACCTAAATTTCAGTATATAACACGTGATATTTAATAGTTTAACACACATGATCCACTAAAATACTATAAAAAATCGACTCTCGCCGATTAGAACGTAAAAAAAACAATTAAAAAGCACTAATGTCGAAAAGGATAGAACATACGATTGAATGCGCGATAACGGAGACAACATACGTTAGTTCTGCGCCGTAAGTCGGTGGAAAATCGGCTACCGAAATTGTGGCACGAAAGTTGACAACAGTTGTCGGCCGCCGACTTACTACCTACAAAATTCGTTCGTCTGTGTTGCGTGTTATAATGCTAGGACATACGGACGGACAGATAGACATAACGAAATTTTTATAAGGGTTCCGCTTCTCGTCCACATAATCATAACAAGGCTGAACTATTATTAATATTAATATATATTTAATGTCTTTAATTATTTTACTATTAATATACTTACTGTATTTAATAAGAAAACGATTAGATATTTGGAATATCGACTACACGTTGCTTGCGATGTGTGGGTTTAAAGCTCGCGGCGGACCTGATCTGCTAAAGTGCGGGCATCTATCGATAGCAGTCGAACGAACAAGCGGACCGACGAGCGGTTGCGAAATAAGGTGACCCACTTAACGGACTCCGTTTCGCTAGCTGGCGCGCCGATTGCGAACAATCTACACTTTAGATCCGAGAGGTGTGAAGGTGTCATTTTCTGTCATACTCCTTTCATACGTACATACACACCTTGTCTAACTTTCCGCTGACCCGTCGCCTCTTCACCCACGCAAAATAACGCTCACCAATCGCCAATGGATGTGTAAATATAATATAAAATATGCTGTTAGTTCAGAGTTAGCGCTCAAAACAATTAGGTCTTCAGAGACATTTACTAAAATCATCTTTCAAGGAATGCGAAATATGTATTATCGTTTATAGCTTTTCGAAAATTGTTACTATCATATATTTGTTATGCTCTATTAAACGATGACTTCCGTTTTAAGCCATATTCCTTCACAGTTATGAAAGAAAAAAATAGCGAAGTTTCCACGCCAGTTCCAGCAATTTCAGTTGTTCGTCTAACAATATATCTACAGAACGCAGACCCCGCTGATAGCAACTATATACGTGCTTCGAGAGAAATTTTGTTAGTATGAACATATGTTTCTTGAGATTGAATACAAAAAAACTGGCAACGACGTGTTAGGAATTTTATTATTGCATCTATTTAAAAATGAAACGAACATTGTATTGTAAAAGTGTCAACTGTATATTTCGCCAAAAGAAATAACTGCAAGCGCAAAATGTATAATAAAAATTATGCTTATTAACAAGCAGTGAGGGCTATAATAGATAACTATTTCCTGACGCAATCAAAAACGTCTCAGTGACGCTTTTGCCTATCTAGTTCTTTAGGCAATATAGCATTCGTTGCACGTATTATTTACGTTTTGATCGCTTCTATGTACATGTACGCCTTTCTATCTGCTTCATTGACAAAGTTGCACAATCTGTGTGTACGTACGCTTCAGGTTCACATTGCAATTTCTTCTAATTCGTGCTTTGGGACGAAATAAGTTTCTTTATTTTTTCCTCAATAAATACGAGGGGGGTTGAACTATGATGGATTTTTAACTAAAACTTTTGCCCGTGATTCGGCTCGCGTCGAAGTTGTAATGCGAGACTTTTACTTCTTTCATACAGTGACATTTCGTTCATGCTTGCCTTCTAAGACACTGCCCATAAATATTCCAATGTTTTATACACAAAATCCTTCCAGGATAAACACTCTACACGAAAGCAAAAAACGCATCAAAATACATTCAGCAATGAGCAGAAAGGCTAACGGCGCGAGGGTCTTGCGGCGTTTGCGTTTCTGCTCATTTAAAACATATAAATTATCTATTATATTCCACTCATTTAAGTCATATAAATTATCTATTATATTTTGGCATATTTAACGAAGGTTCTCAAATATACCAAAAAAAATCTACGCTTCGAAGATACGCTAATGATTATTAGAAGCGAAATAAACAATACTATTTGCTAAAAGAAAAACAAAACGTGAAAATTTGACCGGTATAAATAACTACAGTACAGTACAAAAAACTTACCTTTTATGGAAATTTTGTTATTTATTTGGGTTTTTAAATTCATGGCTTACCAAGGCAATTTTATTCGTTTGACTTAATTACGCTGTTTACTTCCCAACGGCATACTTTGTTATTTAATTACACGTTTTATCTATCTCATTTATAAACAGAAATAATGTCACGAATAATACCTATTTGTGTTCACAGCAGACTAATAATAAACATAGGTATATGCCCCGGGATACCCCGTCTGTTTCTACAAATCAATTATCAGAATGTTATGAAAACATACTTGGCTAACCTAGCTGTCAGAGGTTAGACGTCTGTTAACCTAAGGATTCACGCTCACTCGCCGTAAGAAATGAAGGCCATATAAGCATTGTAAATTCCCCGCATCCTGAATGAGTGTATAGACATTCATTTATCGTAAATAACGGATCCGACATTTCATTTAACTGGGAGCTCATATCCTATCCTCTACTTGTAGAAATAGGTATTTTAAACTGAGTGAATTCGTTAAAGTTTATAGCTGCTCGGACCGGCTTTACCCGGACAAAAAAGGAACCATGATAAACAATATGCAATACGTTGTTTTAACCGATTTTGCGTATAATATATGCGAATTTGTATAACATTATTTACTATTTATTTTATTAACGGATTACTTATTTATTCAAGTGACGTTGGCTCCAATGTTTTAACACATAACAAACAATCGACAACAATTAGCCACATATATCCTGTAAGTTTTTACAGGTTTCATTGTCATGAACAACTTTATCAAATATTGTTTTGGCATAATCATAACGGCCTAAAAGTTTAACCAAAAAAATGTGCCAAATCCCGTTGTCGGTTTTAAAATCAATTATCGACATGTTCTGAAGATATTATAATATACCCTATGTGCATATGGATGTTAAAAGTTTTACGTTACCATGATAACGTAAAAGTTTTGAGTTAATCGAATAGGCTTTTTACTGAAAAACCTTAAGAAACAAAGAAACGTTTCTCTAAATTTATACATATAAAATTGTAACAGAGTGAATTATGTACATGAAAAATACTTTTAAACATAGTAATTGATTTAGCGTATAGAATGATAGTTGAAGCCAGAAAACATATATTAAGAAATTTGTCCGTCTCTCTGTGTTTAAATTTGTCCCTTAATTACGCGAAATCTATTACACGGATTTTGATGAAATTTGGTATGGCAATAGTTTATATAACCTCGCACAATTTTATCGGGATATTACAGATATAAAAAAACACCCTGGTGAACATTACGATATTGTAATGTCAACGTCATCTATTAGGGTTTTTAGTAAACTTTATGCTCACAGAATTCAGAGTGAAGAAAAATAAAAAACAATCCTATTAACTTTTCTTATACTGAATTATCTTGTTTCCGTCTTCATCTCTAACCGGATTATCTAGCATTATACATATTATTTTCTGAACATTAGTGATATTGAAAACATACTGTCCAATTCCCTTATTCAGTCAAGGTTTGTAATGAACATAGCCAGTGGCGGTGTAAGCTCAGGGAAATTAAAAGAAATCAGAATTGCCAACTTTTTAAACGCATGTCAGGTATATACTTAACTCGTCAGAGCCGACGGGATTGTTAGCGTTTTTTTCTTCTAGACTGCTACGCTCGGGTTAGCGAGCATAACTTGTTTAACCCCATCCACCATCTTCACAAATATTCGCCGACGATCCATGATAATTCGTACATTCGCGTTGTTCAACTTCACGTAAAGCGTGCCACGAAACATGCTGCCCCGTTTTTCTATTCAATTCATGACTATCGTATATTTGGGTGGCTCGAGACCTGTTTTGAATACATAGCAGTCTTACCGTTTCTTTGTTGCCATTGTAGTATCAATTTATATTCACATTTTTGATACTTTACCCGACGATTTTTTGTCTATAACTTGTTACGTTAGGTAATAAAATAAAACAGCGTTTGTAGATAAAGCTATCTATCGTCCGATGGCGCAAGACCTAGCGAGACACGCGCGTGTACAAGTCATATCCGTTAGAAGAAAAAAGGCAGAAACGATAAGAAAATATCACGCAGATAATGACAAAAACGATACGATATAATTAAAATATTTTTTGTCTTTATTCCACCTAGGTTTATTGTATTTTTATACCCATTTCAAAATATACGTACTTTACAAAATTGTCCCATTTTTTTACCCCGGCGTGGTTTTCTGAATAAGGGCAATCCTCCATTGTTCTATTCCGGCATTTTCTTAAGTACATTATTTCGAAAATCGAAAATTTCAATATTACCGCGAGTGACCTGTTTATACATTATTAACGCATTCACAGCACCTATCTTGCGCAAGCAAAGAAATGTACTTCGGTGCCAAGCGGTTCATTGGTGACATACACTAAATCCGTTATACACCATCAACACTAACTTGTCAATTGTTCACATGATATAAATACATAACATTCAAAACTTTGTTATTGCTCATTGGAACTATCAGACAGAAAAATTACGTCCATTGTCCGCTGTATTGTTCATGAAATGCTATTGTCCAATATCGCTCCCCGGATCGATAAAAATCTGAAAGTATTCCTTCTAATATGGAATATATACATAACGAGATAAAATAAAGGACACAGTTAAAATGTTAAACAAATGATCCTACATCGAGTGGCGCAGACGGCTAGCAATATAAATACAAACGATACGCATTGTATTGTCAATTTTAGATCGTGAGAACATTTTTATATACCCCTCTTATTCTGAACCATTGTCAAACACATGATTACCCATTCAGTAGCAACAAAGAGACAAATAATTTAGACAATATTTCGACTCGAGTGTCAGAGGGCAACTCGCCCGCCAAACACAATAACGCAGGACAAAGAAACCTTTAGCTTATGTAAACCGTAATGTCCGACTCGTTTCGCAACGCGCGCAGGCTCCGTCTAACGATACCGCATATATTTATATGTATCTATAATATATTTGTATATACACCTATCTCTAGGCGAGACCGGACGGAGTAGCGACTAACGGCGGCGGGCGCACGTAACAGCTTCGCGTGAATTCGCGTCTCACACAAGTGACTGCTAGTATTAACATCCGGCAAGTTATTACGGAGTTAGCTTTACATCCGTACGGCGAGACGCGACTCTGCTCTACTCGTCGGACTACACTAGCGGTCGGATACACGAGTGTGACCAAATTCTATATCTCAACATTTATTTTTCACATAAAATATTTTTTAGTATTCTACTAACCGCATTCTATAAAATTCATAGTAATTTTATAAAGATTTCTTTACTTCTTTTTAAGATTGGTCCAAAAACACGATTTATTTATTTGACGTCATTGTTTCACCGTTGTTTATAGTGTCCAAGTGGACCTTAAATCCATAAGATTTAAGTGCGGGGGACCAAAGCTTGTTGAACGCATTTTTTAATTAAAGTTTGGAATCATTATACCTAGCTATATTGAAATAAAGTATTAAGATATTGTAGAAAACATTAAAATTAAAAAAGTTCCGGCATATATATGGCTAACTACTGAGATCGCTTGTTACAAGAGTTTTTATGTTACAAGATTGGACCGTACAATTCTGTACGCGTTTAACGCATAGAATAAATACCTAAACTGTTGAAAATACCGTTAATAAAGTAACTGTTAGTAGTGATTATGAATAAAAAACCAAATTAAAAAGATGTGGTCTTTTTCCCCGGGCAAGAAAAGCAAAACAAAATATTAGAAGAAGATTACATCTATTCATTGATTTGCCCTGTTGTACCAAAACAGAGATATGAAACGAAGCTGAAAAAATATGCATGTCTAGAAGTATGTTGAATTAATAATGATATAATTAGATTTGTCAAACTGTTATGTCTACGGTTATATACAGTCTGATTAAATTGGGGTAGCTGTTAAATGTAGGTGGCAAACCATATTCTATGATTTCCCGAGTACAAAATGAAACGATTGTTATCAATAAACATTTTTCGTATCTTATAACGTAACTATTTCAACGTTTAGGCAAGGGTTAAGCGTCCTGCAGTGCACGAAGCATACCGAGTGCGAATGGCATTTTCAAAGCCATGCGATGAACCCCCTTTCGGCTATGAATATTGAGTGATACGAGTATTATTTTGCATAAAGAAAATTTTGGTTATACCAATTTGGTTTTTTCCTTAAGTTTTTTTTTTCATTGATGTTCCGTTTATAATAGCTTCTTTTCGATTAACCAACACCGCGTATAGTTCATACGTAGAGCGTTTATAAAAATCGACTAAGTTTCATTATTGTATGAACAATTACATTTAAGGATTGGAAAAACGTTAATTAAAAAAATATATGGTCACATTGCTACTGACATAACACAGAGACTTCACAAAAAAACATAATTAAGCATTACTATTACAAAATTTCTAAGAAATTGTTTACGCATTCAGTTTTAAAAATCATTTGTCTATACATTTCTCATCTTCGTCTCTTTCGCGGCGTTTTTTTTTCGGTATCACGAATTAGACGCGAGAAAAAAAATTATGATAACAGCAAATAGTAAGCACTTCAAGGCAAAATTATTTCAATTTGCATTTAGGTATACATTAGAAATGCAACCAGGTTATTGTACGTAATAGACTACATAGAAATGTTTATAGCAGGTGATTACGCAGACAATTTTGTCGCAAACAACGTGGTCTCTGTCTCGCTTCACCACGTAGCATGTACTATCGAATTATCGTCGGAGACGTACAGAGCCCTAAGTTAATACGCATCCACCACGCACTCGGTCGGTTTTTGAACCGCTACAACATTACCTCGTCTCCCATTTTATGAACATTATAATTTTTATTTATATTCTACATTATTTAATCACATTACTTAAAATACAGAATCATTATATAGTATTCAAATAAGTATTCGTCATGAATAGGTTACATGTACAGAAATGGAGTTAATTTTTCGCGTGTTTTTTCAGCGAGACTAACGCGAATGCGGGCAAAGCCAGTGACATTTAAATTTCAATACACGCGCAAGTCGGGCAGTCTTATCGACGCATCCAAGCAGCAATTCGCACATTAACCTCTAGATGCGGGCGACCCGCGGTAAAAGCCGACGAATCCTACGCAAATCATAATGCTGCGCATGCGCGCGCTCAAATAAATTACACGCTCTTGTCGCGTCAGCAACTAGCTTTAATCGGCATTTTCATACTAATACTTGGCATTTTGTGAAACTTAAAAAATACTACGTTTCCATACATTAATTTTCGGTGCAACAAATTTACTTCCGGGCTTTGATTTCTTAATTTCCTCTCGTCACAATTCGTACCGCCAATTACATTTAGTCTCTCGATTTCTTTTTCCGATATCCGTTTATTTATGACTTATGTAATTTCTAATCATTTTGGATACAACATGTGACGTCATCTTTCATAGATATTAAAATACAATTAAAATATTAATGATTATTCACAATCACACAAATTAGCATTTTTTCCTTGTGTGCGCTGGTTGCAAAGTGGCGACAAGAACTTATCCTGTATAAATTACAAGAAATGTAAGTATTAGAAACAGTCGAGAAGTAAATATCACGGCAGCTCAGAAGAGAGATGAAGTTAGCTGGGCGAGGAAAAGATAATCGTCTCTTTCACTCTAAAACGTGAAATAAAAATTCTACACGCGTGAATAAGAATTATTTGAATTTTCAATTATTTATATTTCATACAGCAAAGTGATAATAATATTACTTATGTTGCCCACCGTGAAAGTTGGTGGCATTTGAGGGGCCTCCATAGGTATATTATCGCTGTTGTTTTCGCATTTGCTCCCAGAGCACTGCTCGCTGGAATACTTAACAGTAAAAAAGACTATATAATAAATTTCGCAACAGTCTAAATAATTGCAGCTATACAAACATATTAGGACTCATTCTTCATAAATGCACTTTCGTGCGAGACGCTGTTGCACAACCGCCGTTATTGTTCTCACAATATTCGTTCTGGCAGCAGTCGAGTCAACCATAAAATAGCTACAATCTCAAACGTTGATTTCTCCTTTCACGAGTTCTCAGCTCTCGATTACCAACCCAGAGAACGTATGCTCGCCGGCGACATTCGTTTCCGCGAAATTAGCATTTCAGCTGCAATTACCGGCTCGCAAAATAAACCGGTAACAATTAAAATAAATCGGCGTTGTGTTTTTTTAAGCCTCTTTGACATTGTGCAGCGGTGAGTCACCGCGTACATGGTTGAATAGAGGCGACCGAGTGCTGCTGCACGGAGACGCCCGTCTATATCCACTGAGGTACGTGCAGCTTGCAACGCACGCTGGGTGATTGTTGCCAAGGTTACGTGCAAGTTGATGTTTACACGTGCGCCTCAATGCAGCACCACGATCTTCAGCAGCGGGAACGGATTAGACAAAACTTGCTGACACTAAATAGATCTGAGTGAGGCGAATTCATCGAACGGAATCATAAAAATTATGCCATGCAAACATTTCAAAATATACAGAAATTGTTAAGTTAACAAATAACGAGATTATCTTCGTGATGTAGCAAACCCGCACTCCAAGCCAGGAAATAACAAATCATGTGGGCTTCCGATAATAATGGTAGTAAATAGCTGGAGTTTTACCGATTAGAGTGATGTGGAAAATTCGATAAAAGAATCATGGACAGGTTACTCGTAGTGTCATTACAGTGAGCGTATTAAGATACACGCAAACTCCATGTGCTCAATAATATTATGGATATAAGTTTCTTGAAAAATAAAGTGAAATCGAAACCAAAAATATCGAAAACATTACGTTAAAAAATCATCAAGCACGAGTAGAACTCGCAGTACGTACGTTACGTAAACATTTAGCCGCTTATAAACATTTAAAGGTACGTTATATTTCTATATTGCCTACCTTTCACAGGCGTTAAATCATTTTTCAAAAAATTATAAGATAATTGCCTAGATAATTGTTATAGTTTTCCTACAACGTTCCAATACCTCTAAACACACTATTACCTTCATAATTTTAGGTTGTGTAGTTCCGGTAATAAGAGGGGGAGGAGGTTATATTTTTTTGCCTATTTTTCCCTATATCTGAAGACACACTTAAAGTTACGATGAAAATATTTCTGAGGTCCTTATTACTAGCCCTTTAAAAAAACATTAGAGCTAGCTGAGCGAGCTTGATTGTCAGCCATGGAGAATGTACGAGTCAATATGTTTTATTACTATGCCAAATTTCAAGTTTCCACGTCAAACGTTTTCCGAGAAAAACGGTTGTGACAAACAGACAGAAACGTGAGTGATACGGGTACGTTTTGAGGAACGGAATCATAAAAATTAATATTGCACGAAATAGTAAGAATATAATTTTTTTATACAAAGAAATCAGTTGACGAGCGACGCGAAAAAGTAGACGTGACGTCACACCGTATACCTACCGATGAGCAGTCTCAATGCGGCTTAATCCACAACTAACGGTACTATTATTATTTTTCTTAAAGGGTACAATGACAGACGGAAGCTACTATTATATTACCTATTTCAACAGAAAGACAGGAGGGAAAATGTGAAAATTCTTATACGATAATATCTATAGTGTGAAAATAATAAAAAAAAAATAACAATCTAATTTAAAACAAGACACATGTAACCGAATTTACATAACTATTACACGCGACATTTACGTTTACCACTGCGCAAGTAACAGACCTGGGACACAAACATATAAATTTGGAAAAGGTCAAAACTTTCGATTCATCGATAGTTTCGCAAATTTTGGGAATCTTAACGTGCGTTGCATAGCTGTGCTGAAGTTTATAGCGATAATAGCTAGACGAGTTAATTAATTACTATCCACACTGGGCACTAATAGAAGCGACTGCAATTGCATAATACTTACGAAAAGGCTATAAAGAAACCAATCTATGCTCGCAATAGCATTGCCGCCTATGTCAGGATACAATTATAATACAATTTGAATATTTGAATGTAAACAAAATGTTCTATATAAAACGTAAAGCAATTCTATTTTAGTAATCGCAATAAATTAACTTGAAACGCTCGCTATAATAGCATGTTGGCAAGTTGTAGCATTATGCAGAAAGTAAGAAACTACACCATTGATTTCCAAGACGGGGACCTCCTGGGGCCTCTAGCAGGGGATCCAAATCAGCGAGCCTTTCTACAAAAAAGACATTCTACAAAAAAGCCCATCATAATGAGTCAGCTCTGACAAAACTATTTGATGTTAAAATATTTAGAAAAATTCAATATTATGCAATATTAGGATTACGGAAAAAACAGAAATCATCAAATGGGTTAAGAGACAATAAAGTTTGGTAACCACTGAAGTAAACTAAATAAATGGAACCCTAAACAAATCTTTCTTCTTTTTCTTGGACCTTAACGTAATCAAACTTGCTATACACATCTATATTTTGTTATACATATATCAATAATAATGTCAACCAGCATTAGTCGAGAGGAAAGGATGGAGGTCCACAAGGCAAGTTTTTGTTCTAGAGTTTGATATATTTATTAGTATATTTACAAATCAGAGTCATCATGATTGAAAAATATAAATGAGATTTTTTTGTGATACCTTTCGTTATACCAAAATGAAACAAAGTTGCAGATTTGTACTCAGTTGCATCCTCTATATAAAGATATAACAGATTTTACGATGCAGTTAACCGTTTCTGAATTTATCCCGGATTAACAAACAAAATTTATCCCGGATAAAAATTCTACAATGTTTTTTTAATGCTAGGTATCTTAT
Organism: Druceiella hillmani; assembly: GCA_039881145.1. Classification (NCBI taxonomy): domain Eukaryota; kingdom Metazoa; phylum Arthropoda; class Insecta; order Lepidoptera; family Hepialidae; genus Druceiella; species Druceiella hillmani. The sequence continues at coordinate 2,641,092 of JAYKKI010000032.1, read as the reverse complement.
CTTGTAATTTACCTAATCAGGCTTTTATTTCAAAACTATAGAGACACTGAAATTCTATTTATATGTATAGATGTATATATTATTCGCCAAAAAAATTACATAATTTTTTGAGTATTTAACTATTACTCACTTTTTAAACCTTGTATTTCACGTATAATTCAAAATAATCTCAATTCAACCACTCAACCACATTAATATTGTCTCTGTCCTTGTATAATGTTATGTAAATATTTTAATCGACAGTTTAAAAATTTGATCATTAAAATTATATTATAAACAATTTTAGAGGGCTATAATTGAAGACATTAATGCTCATTAATACATGTCTTAAAAATAATTTCTAATTTGAAGCATGATTCTATAATTTTATGATTTGAATAGGACCTGGTCGTGAAGTCAGGTTCGTTTTATGTATGACGTGAAATAATCCTTATAACACATTATGTAAACGTGCTGTTGAACCATATAATCCCTCCATTAGTCCATGATTAATTTCCATAAATAAACGTGTGGAGCCAATCTAGCATTGTGTATTGACAGCACGTGCCTCGCTCGTTTATTTTTAATTAATACAAATACATTTAAACCGTTTATTTTCGTAATAGAATAAGCGAATCGAATCGGAGATAAAAAATCGTAAGAGGCGCTACAATTACGATATGGATCGCTTATCAAATTGCCGAGACGATAACGCACATAGACATATGATACGATTAGCGGTGGCATAATGGCTCATAGGATAATACGGCTGCGGTAAACACGCGTCGGCCGCTTGTCAGTTTCAAAGGTTATCGAATGATAAGGTGCTGGCTGGCTATATATGAAGAACGACGTCGGTTGAACGATAAAGGTGTAAAAGTACCGAGACGGAGCGGATCGCAATTTGTTACGCCGCCCCATGGGCAGGCGTAGCGAAGCCGGCCGATTTGTTCGCGTTTGGTAAGGTCCGATAAGAGGGTCGTATTACGGCAAGGTTAAATGGATGACGGCGATAATATGCAAAATACAATTTATTAAAACAATATAGACCGTGAGGTAATCAAAGGCGGCTAGAACAGCGATTACTTATTTTGTTATAGCATATAATTTAATGAAACGGTAATATATCAGGGATATACTAGGGATTCCCCTGGTCCATTTCTGGCGTTTGAAGTCAGTCTTTTATGATGATTGTATGGTGAATAACCGTGAAAATTATAATCTCGAATTAACAATGTTTTTTTCCGAGAGAACAGGCGCAAAAGAATATATAGTTACACAAATAGAAATTATTTAAAAAAGTGGTAAGCGATTTACGATAAGGATAGGGCAAGAAATAAAATACTATTTATGAATAGAACACAAACCAAGAAAAAAACTATTTTCGTGAATGGATACATTTTCAATATATTAAGATTTGTTAATGAGGAATAGAGATAACATTAAAAACCTAACGGTCAAAACAATAACTCTTAACAAACGATTCAAAAAACTAATCAATATCAACCTGCTTTTTACAAGTGATTCCGTTGCTAAAATGAATTTAAAAAAAAACTGTTATTTGACAGTGACACAAGTTTTAAGTTTTTATTCATTCACTAGAAATGAAATTTTAGAAATGTATGAACTTTTCGAATTTTACGTGGCTTTTTCTGACGACTCTGACGAATTTCGTAAATTGTATGTTACAACGGGACACAGTTTGCTCCCATCGGGACTTATCTTAATAGCTTAAATAGTTCCGCAGGGATTACCAATAGCTGGCGTGGTGGGATAGCGCCGCGTATCGGTGAAACAATATGGAATTCCTCCTCAGTGTTTCGATTTATCACTACAAAAGAAAAATCCGATAAAATAAAATATTTACCTTCATTTCAAAAGTCGCAATGACGCACTTTATCAACACTAAAATAAAACACGATGCTGCGAATAAAATATTAAAGAAAGCAAGCTGTTCAACAAATAATTGCTTGACCCACTTTATGCAAATATATATACCCAAATTGCAGTAATGTTTATTATTAAATACAATGCACGTCATTGGAGTTAAGTGGGTATTAAATAGAAGTATATTTATTACTATATTTATGCAAGCGGTGTTAGCACCAAAGACAGAGCATAATCTCTATACGAGCGTGTGTTGTTCGTTTTTTTCTCTCAAAAACATGTGGTATAGTTAGGCGCAAAGGGGAAAAAATTTCTTATAATTTCATCTAAGAATCAAATATAATTAATGATATATTTAAGCTAATATTAAAATATATAAATATATTTCATCAGCTAGAACCGAATGAGCAGAATGGAAGTAAGGAATGAGTTGTGATGGCATTAAACTGAACGATAATCAATGACGTATTGTAGAAACTTTTTAAAGACCAGCGTAAGTAACCAACAACTTGGAAGCAAAGTTAATTTTTCACGGGGCTGTTTTATACTAAAATCGGTTTTTATACTAAACCGTTTACAGTCTTAGCTGCGTGTAGTCTTGGATTAAGTCCTGAAAACCCCATCAAAATACTCCTTTACAGTATATCGTCGCTCCCAGAGAATAAAGACGAAAAGTCCCATAACGTTTTTTAAATGTTTTTGTATATTGGGATTTGTGACTACAGTATTTTTCAGATTATTATTTTGCGTAATTGGCAATAAATTCTTTTCATTCAAAGCAAAAGAAAAATATAAACTTTAACGCGGAAAAAAATGATTGTCATTTACTGGTTCAAATTTTATTAATTATTATTGTACTAATTAGTCTTCGGGACTGAACTGTTACACAATTCGCGAAACAAAAGTAAAATGAAGTGGGGCCATCGTCTCTAATGGTGTTTTCGGGTTAAACATTTCATCAATGTTTCCCGCAATGGATCTTCACGAAACGGTTTGGTATGTTTTTTATATTGAAGAAATTGTAACATTTTTTCCTTTTTTAACCTTTCCAAGATTTGGACGTTATACATAAACAAAATAAGTAAATTTACTAAAGATTAATCGGTATAATATTTTATTTGGTATTATACATTTTTCCTTATATTTCCTATACTGGTATTTACAAAATTAAAGCAACTTTAAACAGTTCTTATTCTAATCCCACCTCATTTCCTTTTCCTGTTATATTGTATTATTTCAATCATGCAGACTAATATCTAAGTATACATAATATAAACTAAGCATTATATAAAATATATTAACAAATAAACTACATATCGACGTATGTAACTTTGTAGTAACACTTTCGTCTAATTGTTCTGTCTTTCATATGTTATTACATGCATTAAGAGTTTAAATAAATTTCTAAATATTAAACGAGTAATCTACATGTTTTCGGATTAGAATTTAGATTAGAATTCAAATTTGTACCCAATTGAATGATTATATATTCCTAATTCGAATTGTCATATTAGCTACGATAAATATCTAGGCAGTAAGCATAGAACTCGAAAGAATTGCCGACATACCGAAACTCTAATTCATTCGTGATGAAAAATAAGATAATCAAAGTAATGTTGAACAAGATAAACGCAGCCCTTAATCATAATTAAATTTTAGATTAAAACAAGTAAGGGTTAGTAAGTGTATACACCGCCATGCAAAGTACATCTGTTTGAAAAAGGCAATTAAATAGAAATAGTTATACCACGCAAACTGTGCACAGAGTAATAACAATGAAAAGACTCACCCCTTCATTGCCCGGTAGGAACTGTATTGTTGGCGACGCTCCAAGTTTGCCCTGAAACGGAAAAAGAACATGTATAAATATGATAATAACTTATAATTTACACTGGCTGACAGCGCTGTATTCGAGTACACGCTCCTCTATGATAATAATGCAAATAAACGATATGTTTTATGAATGGTACCGTCAACAACTTGACTCAAATGAAAGATTTACTTTTACGATCGTCAGCTTTCAAGTTATGGCCCACTTCAAGTACTTTAAATTCTGTTTGTAGTTGGATATTTTCGGTTTTTTAATCAAGATTATATTCTGTATTGCTCACTGTTGATTAAAACAAATAAAGATTAACATTTTATGTAAAAGCAAAGAAATTTAATCTATTACAAGCACCTCTGATTAAATTTTAGCTAACTTAATTAAGTTTAGACCTCTAAAAGGAAGTACAATTGAGAAATTTCTATACACATTCCGCTCAATAAATAACGCTTGTTTTGCAATGCTCATTGAACAACTAATGTTGTTGCAATGGGATTGCTCAACTGTCATGGCTAATGTAGCTGACGTTAAACATTTAGTTGAGAAAAAATACTTTTGAAGATGGAAAGAATGGAAAAAAGCACCAGTAAACGCAACTACACCTTTTACTCCACAGCTGGTGCTAACCTAAGAATGCTTACGATAATTATCAGGACAGAAAGACATGTTTATAAACCTCGTCATTGCCAACAGCTCTCCCATTTATAATTTTGATACACTTAAAGACCTAGACGGTTTATGTTATAAAATGTCACTTCTCTCCGATTTACTTTATTTTTATTATCACTGACCAGGGCCTTTTTAATAATGTGTGATGATACAGCTTAAGTACCTAATATAGGATAACACCTAGTTTTTGAATGAAATGGTTATAAACAAACTTTTCTTCTTTATATAATAGCTTATATTCTTTAAACGTTTTTGTTGTATATTATTAATGGAAATGATTTCTCGCAAATTTCGCCTTCTAAATTTCAAATACAGTTGCTCTTCAATGAAATATTCACGTTTTTTTCTAAGTAAAATGCATCAAAATGCAACGTTATTGCAACAGGTAATATATTTCGCAAACAGTTTTTAGATAAACTTTTAATTGCGTATAAAGAAAATAAGACAGTATATTTTCATAAAAATAATTTGAAAAATCCTACCTAAAAGGGTGACTCCTCATTTCTTTACATTGTTTAAAAAACATACATATAATGTCGAACATACAATATGTTTCTTTAGGTAATGGGGTTTAGTAATCTTGCATTCATCATATTGGAGGTTCGTTAATTTATAATTGCATATTGACCGCACAAATATATTTACTGTGCGAGATGAATTGCTCCGTATAATGAAGTCGTTGGTGCAACGAGTTGCGGTACCGATAATCAAATAAGAAAAACGTCATTTTAACTTTTTATTCTTAAAATACTCATTATGATAATTGTTAAATTTAATATGCGCCCAATGAGACGTCACATTGTTTGACCACATTATCGCTGTCTCCGGTTAAAAGAGTGGGGCGTAATTAATTTTTTAAGCCCCCAAAAATTTGGAGGCAGACCGTCACACTTCGTTGATTTGCGTTGACTTACGTTGAATTCCACATCTTCTGGCTGACTGGAAGACATAAAATAGTACCCGTACACTACTAACTTGTAGGTGTCAATTAGAATTAGGTGTCAAATATAATTCTATTCATAAAACGTATAGGTATCAAGACACCATCTGATCTTGTAATAGCGACTCAATTGCCTTTTAAATTGTTGTGTTTACCAACACTAAAACAAGAGATAAATTGTGGAAAGTATAGACTTCGTATTATTACAAAAAAGTTTTCAACGTGTTGCAGAAATATTATGTCCCTTTCAGTTTAAAAATTAATAACATAATTTTTTTGTGCATCAACTCAACATGTCTTGACAACTGGAGGACAACAACTGGGCAGTGCTACCAATTAGGACTGCACGCCTGTCACAATAACACTATACGTATTACAACAAATCAAAGCCTAATTAAAAATAGAAATCCGAATATTGTTTTTATTATCAAAACACTTGTTCAAACACAAATAATTATTTATATACGTCGAAATTATATTTACATAATTAATTTTCTTAAACACAAGATTCAAAATAACTTGTCGATGTCATTATAGTATTTTCCAATACAAAATAACAGGCTCAACTCAAATCTTAGATGTGAAAAAGGGCAATAAACTCAAAGAACTTATACTGAAATCTCTTAATCATTTCAAGTCCTTACGAACTCATCAGCAACTAACTCGAATTACGTCAAACGTCCGATGCCGTAAAACAAAGCCCGTCACATTAAATTTAAAGCGAGTATTATACTCAAAAGGTTCTCGACGCACAAAGCTGGCATTGAACGGATGAACAGACAGGGCAGATAATATTGGACGTGCCGCCAAAATGATTAACGCGAAAAACAATTATATACACATATATAAATATACTATCTCACTTTGCACTGATTTACAACCATTTACATATAAACAAAAAATATACACACGAGCCGGACGGTAGCCAGAAAACTACAAGTAATCATCCGTTCCTGCACATAATTTTCAGTAAGCTTTTCATCTTCCATTTCTTAGAAGCGCTAAATTAAATAAATTGGCGTGTGCACGAGTTAAAGTAAGAACTCGAAGACAAATAACGTTAGAGGCTGTAAATTAAAGTTGGCTTCAATATGTTTCAGCGAGGAAGTTTACTTAGAAATTCTTTGAAATTTCTGAGATAATTTCGTCACTAATTGTTGAATTATATGATACCTGCGCAATGAATTGTACAATAAATGAATAACAAGTAACACCGCCCAATTATAAATAGTGGTCATATTGTATACTGTTTTCCGTAATTCTTTTGATTTTGAAAAGTCCCAGAATGAGTAATGCTTACAAGTGTTCCAAATGACCTTCCGATGTAGCTATGATAGGTACGTAGATGAGACTTTCGGATAGAGTTACAAGGTAAATAAACATTCAACAAAACGGTACATACTATTATTCGTACGTCTCCTTTTTATTACCTAGAAGCAGCATGAGCGCTTAAAACATGTATTTAAATGATATGCATATTTTTTACAGCCTCAAACGCTGAAACACCTTAAAACTTGACAAGAAGATTTAATGATGTTGCTGCAAGTGAATTCATTACCACAAAGCGACAATAATTCTTGCACAAAGACTCCGTTTGCACGCAGCATCAAGTTTCGCAAATTGTTTCTTCGATTCTCGGAACACGTTCGACCATTGTAGTTTCATTTTAAATAACACACTGCTCTCCGCGAAGCGACGGCGGCATTGAGTCCTAACGTCAATAAACGATGTCAAGAGCGTGACTGCCAGTCAAAATTGCCGTGTGTGGTATCATGTTGCAGATAGCGATGCCGATAGGCCGAGATACAAGTTTGTACGTCGAATATGCTTCGACACATGTAATAGATAAGAGGTAAACCATGACGAGGTTGATTCTATATAAAAGGAAATGGAAAACTATATTATGACCATCGATGACAAGCTGCTCGAACGACATTTGTAGAAAGCTCATTAGCCAAGAATGGTAACGCCCTCGCGTCTTTCAATCGAGTAATTTCTATTTCAAAAATCATTTCAAGCCAAGATATGCCTACGACTGAAGTGAGACTTGCAAGCGAAAAATTTCAGGATGAAATTCTATAAATGAAGATTGGCTGCTGCCGCTCATACCTTGTTTCCGTTTTATACACCGCGTATTTTTGATGTATTTCGTTGCTTAACTTTTCAGCAGATGATAAAAATGTATCATAGCATTATTCATACTACGATTTTGTTCATAAATATCTATGTATACATATTTTTTTTTTAATTCATTACGGAAGACAATAACACGAGGAAAATAATTTCCACGCTGATGCCGTATTTATGTAGAGCACACGCGCCGAGGCCGTTCGTTACCGTAATAACCACAAACACCGGATATTACCTATTAAATTAATTAAGTTGTCTTATGATTCATTACTCAGTTGTAAGTAGGAAGTGGCTGGCAAAAAAGTGGTTAGCATAGGGACTCACACAAAACTTGGTTGGGTCGGTTCAAGTGCTTTAAAAGAGAAGTCTTAATAGCAAGTTAGCTAGTAGAGAAAGCAAAGGAATTGTACAATAAATATTACATACGTAGATTTAACCTTGCCTGAATACCACTTAATTGTCCATCAACTCGACTAATTTTGTTTTATAAATCAATAAACATATTTTTTCCGATAATTCTATTTTAACCCCCGCTACCTTGAATTCAAGGTTGACCCTATGTTAAGGTCATTTAGACATGAATTATGATAACCTAAGTTCACATAAAAAGTTCAAGAGTGCCACACGTTAAAGACGTCTTGAATTTTTCAATTGAACACTTAAACTGCTTTACAGCGATCTTACTCGCATTATATATAGATTTGATGGGCGACTGACCTAACCCTGACATGCAAAAGACAGTATTTTCCCCCGCACACAAAATAACTTAGTACTTCCACGCGACCCGGCAACGACTGTTGACCCGAGTCAAGTCGATACGATTCACACCTAGAAGAAAATTTGAGGGCGACTCTTAACGCATGCACGGGCGGCGACGTCAAACTGTAGCGCTAAACGGTCACGAACCTAAACGCCGTGGGACAAGGCGTTGACTCTAGCCTACCCGCGCGTGCGGGTCGTCGCCTGCCGGTTACATAAGAAGCCCGCCTTAAATTGCAGACGCCTTTCTTCGGTCCACATCTTTATTATAATTCGGTTTAATTGTAAATTGATTAGTTGAATAATTTGTAATGTTAATAGTTTTCACGTAAATACGTGGAATCTATTAACATTACATCCAATTTATATTAGATCGTACTTTATCCTAAACCTATTTCGAAATATAGGTATAACGTTAATAAAGGCTACGGCATTTAATAAAAATATAAATATTGAATACATTTGGCGTTAATTTTGTAGAAATTCATTATTCTCAATTATATGAAACTACGTGATGTAGTATTATTTCTACTTTCTTTAAGTTCTTTACCACGGCCTAGGTTTCGTTGTATTACATCTTTGCTAATAGCCCACCTGAAGATGTTGTAATACAACGAAACCTAGGTCGCGTAGTAAAGAACTTAAACAAAGTAGAAATAATACTACATCACGTAGTTTCATTTAATTATGTCCAATATAAGTAACTATGGGGCACTGAACACATTTAAGATACACAGAGCCTTTTATAAGCTCTGTGTATCTTTAATATGTTAAATATAAGTCAGCTCACTCGACTCAATAATTAAGAGATATAGGTATCTACGGATTTCTATTTTATGCGTATTCCACAAAGAGCTTGGTTGATTTTATGTCTTTTATAGATACAATAACACTTAGGGCTCTATGTATCTTTAATATTTTCCATATAAGTAATTATGGGATATTAAATATATTAAAGATACACAGAGTCCCTTATAAGTTCAATATAAGTGGCTCTGTGTATCTTTAATGTGTTCAATATAAGTCAGCTAACTTGAGTCAATAATTCAAGAGATATGGGTATCTACGGATTTCTATTTTATGCGTATTCCACAAAAAGTTTAGCTGGTTTTATGTCTTTTATGGATATAATAATACTTGGGGCTCTGTGTATCTTTAATATGTTCAATATAAATATTGTTAGTTTAAATGAACTATAGTCAGATCTATAAAGGAGACGGAGTGCAAGTTAATTTTAACATACTCCACGCATCTTTGGATACCCGTTCCATCCTTAGGGCTGAGAGTGAAAATTGGTATTAAGCCAAGCCTATATTTTAGAGTCATTAGCACCTAAACTTTAGTGATACAACTAGTTGACTTTCTACTTAAATTAGTAAAGCCGCGTAGAAATTAGCCGACTTTTCGCTGTTATCTAAACGGCACCTTGTTAAAATATACCCGAGAACTATACTGTTAAATTGACTTCGAAGAAAAAAGCAAACGAGTTTACAGGGAACCGGTTTTCAAACCAACTACGCGACGGATGTACCAAGACAAAAAAAGATGTTCAAGAGTTCATTTTACCATTACACACTCGCATTAGCAAATGCCGCTTATCAACTTACACTATTCAGTACTTTTCCATTGGCGATAGTTAGCCTAGGACACAAAATTAATTTTGTAAACAGTATTTTCTTATTAAAACAGTACTATCTTGCGTTTTGTATATGATTAAAAAAAAACAAAATTTTATAAGCTACTAAACCAAAAATATAGTTTGACAAGATCGTAAAGAGCTATTGAAGAATATTATAAAACTAGCGGCCCGTTGACCCAGGCAAAGAGGGATCGTTTTTAGTGCTCTGTGACAAAACTGCCAAGATGGAACACTAATGGCGTCACTTCGGTGTTCGTCCGTTCGTTTGTCACAAGCGATTGTCACGGAAACTATTCAATGTAAAAATTTTAAATTTAGCAGTGACGGTGTATGATGGCCCAATACAAACGGGAAGTATAAAAAGTTCAATTTTGTTTCTGGGGGCTAATTTCAAGGATAAATTGCAACTGTACTATGGAAACTAATTGGAGCAGAATATAATAATACACACGATGTTTCGTTTTAAGAATTTATTTAAATTTTTTTTAGGAAAAACGTTAAAAATTGTTGTCACACACTTTTACCACCAAAATAAACGCTCAGAAAATGTTTAAAAAATCTTGGATATTGAAAATTAGGTATATATTGAAACAAAATTATCAGGATTGAAAAAAATCTAGCGCGATTAATTGTTATAAATTGTATTTTTTATAATTTAAATAATATTGTTTGTGCTCATAACGGCGGATCTATGGGTTTTATAGAAAACAAATTTCGACAAAAATAATTTTCACGATGTAGGAACAACTTTTGCTCTTTTTAAAAAAAATTTATTTGGCTCAGTCGAAACACCCCCTACTTCGCTTCGTGTATACGCGACATAATTGGGCGGTATTGGTGCAGTCGGGGCGGGTAGATGGGCGCCTTTAAAGCGCATAGCCGGAGTGCATTATTATTATTATTTAAGTGAGGAGCTGAACGCTAATTGTGCAAGTATATATTGAACTTGACCGATTTTTATTTATATATTAATTATTTACCGTTAAGTTGGTAACGGTATTCTCACCGCTTCAGTTATTGATTAGATGTTTTAGTCGAGCTGTACGGCAGTCTTCTAACATAAAAACTCTTATATAATTAGCCATTAACAGCATAGAATTTTTGAGAAATTTTTCATATTTTCTGCAATATATTTATATATAATTTTAATTTACGTGTAATTGTTTAAAACTTTAAAATGTATTCGGCACACTTTGACTTCCTTTATTTAAAACTTTATTCCTCGTTACACCAACACATTTTAATATAATAATCTTATGTAAATCAGATAATTTGTTTTGGATCAAACAAAAAAGAAAAGAAAAATACCTTTGGCAAATAGTAATTTAAAAGCTCGAAACATAGATTATGTAAAAGCTCAGAACGCAGATAAATAAGCACCAAATTATAAAAATTATAAATGTAAAGCTTTATGGCTCTCGGCAATGACCCAAAATGGAAATAATAAATTGTATTTCTAAAATTTAACTTTAAATTTGTTTTAATAGGTCAGTTGAGGCACATAGAAGCCAACTATGTGCCTCAACTGACTTTCCGCTCTGCGCCGGCTAGTTGTGCGTTACGTAAAAGCAAATGGCACATCGAGTGAGATAACAAGAACTACCTTCACAATGAAATGTAACTGGCAACCGTTATCTGCAACCTGCGCTCGATACTTTCACATCGTCATAATGCGCAATAAGATTAGCCTATACTGAATTATAATTATATAGATCGCCAGCAGTTAAAAACTGAGCTTATACATTTATCGCTTAAACGTAAATTAAGAGTGTCATCTTACTCACTGGACGATCGTATCAATCAATTTTAATGACTAGTGAAAAGTAATGTAGAAATATAATTATAAATTATGTTCATTAAGTGTGTAACCCCTCATACTTTGATTCACTGTATGTATATCCAACATATACTGAAATAATAGTAAAATTACGAAGCAACATAGTCTATGAATCAAGTTATTTTCGGAAATTTAACCCTAAAGCTTTGTTTAGAAGCACACTTGTTGCGACATCACGTGCATTCATACTACACACTAATGTTAAGTCGATGAAATATTTTTACAACCTTTACACTTATTTAGGTCTTGTTATCCTTATTATAATCAAAGTCCAAAATACAAGATTTGAATGCAACCGTTGTTAATCTTATAATTCAAGGTGGCTTATATCGTATATGATGAACATATGGTATAGCGGAGCGGTATATTACTTAGTACCTAACCAATCAGAACTATAGAAAAAAATATATATATGAAACTGCTACTTGAATACTTAAAATCAGTACAGAAAGATACGAAACTCCTACATATCTGTAAAAGATGTCAGAAATGTATGCCAGAATGGATCTGTTTTATGAGTTCCATAATCACTACAACTCTGCTGTTTATGCACGATAATATACAAACCGGAGGTGCGATGATGCATAAACACGGTTTTTCCAGGAGATTCCCGTTTGAATCAGTTTATCAATAAGCGTGGTATTTCGTTATATTCTATGAAGTATCTGGTTGGAACATTGAGTAATAAGCAAAGTGCTGTATAACATTTTGCTTAGTTATTACATTATATTTACTTTGTACTAATCGTTTTTTATGACAGTCTTCCTTCCAAATCTGTTTATCCGTTATATTTTTGATATCAGAAAATACGACCTTATTTCTCAATTAAAATAGACGGAAATTCATGATCGTCCGATACTTATATTTAAAAGAATTCAAATTACCCAAACTATCTTAAAAAAAGTTATAATTACTTATTTGCGGTCTTAGAGCCACTCTTGGAGTTTTCCACAAATATACAAGCACTTCATACGAAAAGTCCTCTGTGCAAGTTGCAAAACTTCAATCAATCAACTGAATCATGGCACCAGGAACTCGCACTCTATATATGTTTCAAGGGTTGTCTATATAAGTCCTACCTCTCACAAACCTCTCAGTAATGTTATCTCCGTTCCTTAATATCATTTTGCTTTCTTTCCTTAACCACGGCATGTCAGTATTTGTATTTTTCGTGGTTGTTTTTATTGTAATAGACGTACTTAATTTTCCAAATATAATTATTACAGTTAATTGGATGAAATTGGTCATGTAGCAATAAGTTGCCAAATGTGTATTTATGTACGTATACATTAAAATTTGAAAATAAATAAATATGTTATTGCATTCGACTCACACATATCTGTTGGACTTGAATCTACGATTACTAACGTTTCGCGTTGGTTACGTGTGATTTATAAATAAACACGGAAAAACACTACAATATATTCACATTTTTCAGGTTGGAGCTTATATGACTTAAAACGTCAGAACTCCAATGAACAATTCAGCATCCGCCCTCGCAGAGTTCTCTTCCTAAAATTCATAAAGTAGAACGTGCCAATTTACAATCGCGACAGACCCATTAGACGCGCCCATGTCTCACCACGTGGTGCTTTACGCTCGCACTTTATAGCCAGTCGTAACACATACGTTTTTTACGATATGTACATGATGACGTCAGCACGTCTGCGACGTCACAAGTAGTCACATCGAGCACGCGTGTTAGAAGAGCGTCATAATAACATGACACATTAAGGATAAAAACAATTAATAATTGTTATGAATTATTATTTAACCCGTTCAAATCGTCTCGCATTCAGCTTTTGTTCCAACTATAACAGTCAACTATAATTAAACTTTGTTAAAGATGTTATCAAATTGTGCTGCACGATTTGTTAACGCGAAATGCGATTATGAACTAAATTTTGTATTTAACTTGATTGAATAACTGGATACGACGTCTTAATATTTTTTTGGTCATCGAATAATTATAACGTTTGACCGAGCCTTTAGATACGTGACTAGTTTGTGAATATAATGAGCTAGTATATAATGTGATGTGTAAATATGTATATTAACATATTATGTTTTTGCCCGCAACTACGCTTGTGTGGACTATTTGTTTACCCAGTTGTTAGCGACAATGCACCATATTGTCTATGGTGTTAACCGCGTTGTTGATGGGCCGATACATTTTCCTTTATTTCATAAATTTATAACGTCGCATCAAGATTATCCAGTTTCTTTTCTGACGATGTATTCTTTGTAGTAAACCATAAGTACGCTTAGTCACAGATGATGAATTGTTTAGTTACAAGCGCAAACAAAGAAATATACGGACAGATCGAAAATAATGCGACCAGGGGTTTATTGGAACAAGAAACCCTTACAAAATTCCTCACGCCCGTCCATTTGTCGTAGCCTTAACAGTTTGAACACTTAACTTTATGCGTACGCAGATGAGCTCAATTGATATGTAGTAAAAGACTGAAATTATTATTTTTAAATACAGTATATATAAAACATATGTGAAGTGTGTGTTATTGTAAAGGCCTTTCAAAATAAATTAGGAGTTCCATTTACTATTTTTCATTTTAAAACCCAGTTTTTTAAATATTAAGACATTAAATGTGTGTTTCTCCATCTTTCATTGGCATTTGATTAGAACTCTCAAACAAAATTGTTTCGTTTAACTTGTGTCAACTATTTAAAGAGACATGACGACCACGGCAAAAAAAACAATGGAAAAATACGGAGATAAATGATAATGAATTCCAAGGATGGTCCAACTCTTTTCCACAGTCTATTTATAGCTCCTGAACTTATTTACTTTTAAATTTCTCTATTGTATAGACTTTTAACTTCTATATTTGTATTATATTTATATAAGTGATAAGATAACATTTTAAATACTATACAAGTCTGCATTTTTTTAACAAAGCGAAATAAAATATTATCTAGAAATTAAAAACGCATGCTAATATAGTTCAAATATAGAGACGAATGCAAAATAGCATAGAACAATGAGCAAGATTAAATACGAACAACTCGTCCAGTTCGAAAAAACCGAGGAAGCTCAACTCCAATATAAATGTCCTGTGGTGAAAATGGTGATATTTTCCCTTTTCTTATTTCCCAACGATTTGCCAGTTAAATGAAGTGGGCAATGTGTTAAAGAAATTTTGCTCTTTTCATCTTCTTCAAACCAGACATTTTGCTTCCTTCAGCTATCACTTTAAGCGTAGTAAAGTAGGCCACAAGCCCACCTGAAGATGTTGTAATACAACGAAACCTAGGTTGTGGTAAAGAACTTAAAGAAAGTAGAAATAATACTACATCACGTAGTTTCATTTAATTGTATTTAATTGTGTTTTATGTACTTGTTAATGATATTAGTTAAAAATTACCTCATATAAATATAACAGCCCAGCCAGCTATACATAGAGTACGAGTCAAAAATATTCAATTCCCTTAAATACATTTTTTCATATCATATTTCTTACTAATTTACATTGTATAACATATATTAAACGGATAATAGTCTCTGGTCATCGGACACAGTACTAACATGAATATAACCTCCCATAAATTTGTAGTAATTTAAATTTTAAAAAAACTGTCATTTGAGTTGGTAGCACCAACAAAAAGAGAGTTTAACAAAGCAAATAGTAGCTCTACCTTTAGATGATAAGTCGGATTAAGAGTGTTTGAATACCATGCCTTATCAATTATATAAAAATTTGATTATATAATTAAAAATCTGGTCGGTTTCACTGAGGAATTATAATTTTAGTGAGCGAAACAAATGTGAAATATTTTTATTATTAAATATAATAAAAATATTTTACATTTATTTTGGAAAACATGAAAAGAGTACCAATATTATTAATGCTATGTACATTGATATCAAGCAAGGAAATTACTTCACGAAAATCCAATATTATTCATAAGTCTACGTGATTTCCGGTTATTTTTTGTAATATTTTTATTTATTTTTTATTATTTTTAATGTGACATACTCAGTATAATCTAAGTAATAATTAACTATACGACAATACAGCTAACGTATCGTCTAGACCGCATAACAGTTAAATACCACTGCCCGCTCGCAGACTCGTTCGTTCTAATATTTCGATGTTTTCACAGTGAATCATAATTGTTATACCATGAAACAAATACATTCGCATATTTTATTGTTGTAGATAAGGAATAACCACGGTCACGACGCGTCTAGAGGCCATTGACTAGTCTGTTTTGCGGGGCAGTTAAATTACAATATTATTAGAGAACCGTACTTCATTATCATGGTAAATCCTCATCTGAACCGATATATTTCAACAAGTACGAATGCTTTTAATCGAACCACTATAGCGTTTGACATCAAGGCACGCAATGGCTATCGCAAATCTCTGAGTAAATTTACTTTTAATCAACTTCGTCCAAAATTTTCGATTAAACTAAGTTAGTTTAATACTCTGAAGTCGTTATCGCGTCAACCCTTAAGCAGCCCCCTTACAATGCTAACAGTAAACTGAGACCCAAATACGCAGCTTAGTTCTACCTATAGCGACCGTTCTACAGACATTATGTATAAACGTCGCCTTATAATTTAATCCTCATGAGAAATGACCTCATTAACTCTGAGTTCTAATGTGCAGAAAATATTATTAAAATACATTAACTTACATTTATAGATAAATAAAATAAAAACTTACAATAGGAAGAATAAAACAGCGAATAAAATATATAAAATAAAAATAAATACCTTGGCTACAATACGCCGATGTATACATAAGCCGTTATCTTTTCCGTGATTAACTTTAACACTAATTTTAGCCTTAGAGGCGCACGTTTTTCGTGTGCACGACTGAATTAAATAAAAAAAATGCTTGATACAAAGCAGTCACATTAAACTAATCTATGCCTGCAAATTTTTCAATTACGCTGGAAAATAATTTGTTGAATAATTGGACGTTTCTGATCAGTCGGTTATGGAAACGAACGCATAACTAATTTACAAGTTATTTTCTAGTGACTTAATTATATACATACTTGCAAAAATGTACAATATAAGCGTAATTAAAGTTTTATTCCAATAATCGAATATAATTGAATAATTTTGCACACTTCTTCCCCAAGACGTCTTGCGTTGTTTATTCAATTTAAATATATTGAGAATAGAACAAATGTGTTTCTTTGACCTTAGTGACAATTGTCAAAGACTCGCTTATATCATTCTGTCACTAAGTTTCCAATTACATTTACTATTATTTCTACCTCAGCAGAAATATGTATAAGTACCTAAATACATATAAACATACGCATAATCTCACATTCCACCGGTGTACAATCGACGCCTACACAAAAATCAAAACCTACAAGTATGTATCTTGAGCTGTGTGTTGTCTACGAAATATTATATAATTATTGCGCCTGCCAATCAATCAGGAACCAAATAATTAACAAACTCCGCTAATCTCCAGCTCCGATGAGTATAATTACACAAATATATTATGTTACTCGAAGTCGAATCGTTATGAAGCTTAATTTTTAAGAGAAACAGCCAGCGGGCTCGCTGTCCATCACGCAATCAAGGTTGGACTCCAATCCTTTGAAAGCCACTCAAACTGGTTTGAGTAGGTAACTCAAGTTCAGAGTGATCACTGCACATGTAAATTACTTACAAACATGTACCCGTACGCTGAACGGCATACGTTAAGCACACACGTTTCATATTCAAAAGTCAATGTCATTTCAACATTTATTACAATATATAAAAGCAGACAATGAAAATTGAAAGAAATTTCACGACATTAGCACGTACTTATCATATTCCGTCACAGGTAACATATAAAACGTTTTAGTTTCTAGTAAAAATATTTAAAGAGTCAATATATTTTTACATTAATTACAGGTCTCAATTAATGTTTCAGATATGCAGCTTTGCAGGGTAAAAGTTTCACAGTTTTCACCAATCAGTTAATTTACCTCTTTGTGCGGATATTTATTAGAAAGGTATTGGAACTATTTAAATGCTTACTTGTTGGCACTTCTGTTTCTTTCTGTTGACACTTCTGTTTTAACTAAAATGCTAGGAATTTAAATACATACACACATACATAACGTCGTAGTTGTAAGTTTTGTGCAAATAGGCAGAAACAATTTTTACAGTTTTTTCTTTTTTGGGAAAAAATTATATCTTTTCTCTCTTCTTCCTTTCCTACGTCTTCTAACTAAGCTAAAACAACTGAAGTGATTAAAAATATCTTTTTCAAGTATATGAATGAAAGATTCGTAAATCTCAATGAGACCTAATTGCAAATACTTCCCAACGCTAAATTTACAAGACATTGGAGTATCAGCTTTGTCGTAAATCTTAGTAGGAAGCACTAAACTAACACTTTCCTCATCACCACGTCTAGAAGAAACATAATAAATTACATCATAATCACGAAACGACAAAAAGAACTTTAAACTTTGGAGCTTTTGCCGATTAAAATCTATAAAAAGCCTGTTTCCGGTCTGGTAAAGCCTGGTGAAACTGCCAGTAATGTTTAAAGTGTAAAAAAAAGAAGAAAGAGTCTTCAAACATACAAAAAGGAGAAAGGAAAGTAGAAGGTATGAAAGTAATAAAGGATCAGAAGTGCAGAAAAAAGGAATAAAGGAAAGCAGGAGTAGAAGAAGTAACTACTCGTAGAATGAATTTTAAAAAGATCTCTTGGATGTTAATGTTAAGAGTTCCTAAGCAACATCTTCCGTACATGTATATCCATTAATTTTTGTCATTTACTTTTGATATACAAGTCTCCGCACAGAAAAAAACCGCTGTATTGTACTGATGAAGCAAACTTCGACTAAAAGAGGTAATAACTCATTGAGGCTACCAACAGACTAAAGTATATAATTAAACGCAGCTCTACCACGACTTCAACATCTGACTTAATTCATATTTATCGATAACTACGTGACAAGTAGTCACTTGTCAAACACGTTTGTGATCGATCTTCATTATATCTAATACACATAGTTGTTCGAGACTGAAATATGGGAATTGTTATCTCACAACAACGCTGTCGTACCGGTATGAAATAAAATTGACAAGTCCATTTGCTGAAAACTAAAAGATTTATGGCGCAACAAATATACTGCAGTTTTCAGTAAATGGATTAAATATTAAAACATGGTGATATCTCAGCGGTCTGATTATATTTAACAGACTTATATTCATTCTTTTACATGTCTTTGTGAATCCAGAGTATGATGTACCTATGTATGTTAAATGATTATATGACAAAGAGCCTTTTAAACGCTTAGCTCCGAATAACAATCATAGCTAATATAGAACCGTAAGCTTCTACGAAGGAGGCCCAATACTGCCATAGAAAAGAAAACAATAGACAAGCCTTATTTATATACAAGACAGAAAACAAGAAATTCCGAAACATTAAATTCTTTCCGTAATAAGTATTTTATCTATTCTATCACAACCGAATCATAAAAGTGTACTCAAAATTCTTATGTAACTTGCAAAGATATGAATTCATTAGGTAACTACTCCAGTCAGCTGTCATCCAACGATAGAAGATATACTCTTGTAACTGGCGGAACCAATACTTGTATAGCTTTTATCTGTAATCGCACCTGATAAACGATAACTACCGGTCATGTACCTCCATAAAGTACGAGTACGTCATGCTTCTTTACCATTTTTTTCCGTGACTCCCTCGGTTTGTCACACATCCGCTTTCCAAGTAATCGGCCAGTTACTGTGGTTAAATATTATTTATAGTTAAACATTCATCGTGATAAATGACTTAAGGCGATTTGTAAGTTTCAAAAATCTGGTCAAGTTCAGTTGCTTTAGGAAATACATTTTTAATTTAAAAACTGAAAAAGAAAATATCAATTAAGCTACTTATGGAAGCGATATAACGTTTATCCCCTCCAAAGGGATAAATGTTATACATCAATATAATTTTATCATTTTAATTATTCAATTGAATATTTTAAGAGGAAAGGGGGCATTCTTTGATGTTGGGAAATTAATAAAGAACTCTTAATACACGTACGCGTAAAATAATCAAAATCCTCGTCTGAATGATATTCCACTATACCATTTCAACAATAACCATTTCAGCGGATATGACTAATGGATCACTACATACACTCTGTCAAAAGGTAACCACAAAACGAGGATTTTTTTCACGAGTTTGGGGTTACAACATTTTTTAATCCAATTGTGGTCTAAATGTTATTATGTTATAATGCGACATTAATACCAAGAAAATTCTTCGTCAAAATGGTCGGGAATTATGTAAAATTCTAGAAAAATAGAAACACACTTCGTTCAGAAAATCCCAACGCGCCATTTGGAGAGATAATTTTTTGTACTCTAATTTTTTTTTGTAATTTATTATTATAAAATATATTTCAAATGGATTTAAATAGAATTATTCAAAGGTACATTTCTATTTTTTAAGCAAGAAAAAACATCAATTTCGAGGCAATTTCATAACGCCATATTTGTATTGAATTTTCAAAATTGGTCAAATTATGAAAATTTGAGATTCCAAAGATTAGATACCAGGAATGTTTTGTATATATAGCTCGATATTAGGTTACATTTTGATGAGTGACCAAATTTGAAAAGGCGATCAAGAAACTGTGACCAAATCATATCATGAAAAAAACACAGAATTTTTTTAATTTTTCCTTACACTCCGTTTTATTCAAGCGGGAATGGCATTTTGAAGTCACCTTGAAATTTGGTCACTCATTAAAATCTCCCAGTAATAGACTACTTTAATTGGTCATATCTCTAACTTTTTCATGTCTAGTTCACGACCGTTGGAGCAAGGCGGTTCTTTAGCCAGCACGTTCCTGTAAGTGTCGCGCTGTTCGGAGCCTCACTGACAATCCTTTTCCATATTTGGCTAACTTTGGCGACGGTTTCCGCTTCTTCCAGAGTCAAACGTTGGTTCTGGATATCTTTGCTAACGAGACTAAATCTCTGACATATTTTTATCGTAATTTCTCTGCTCAGTTTGTTTTTTTTTAAACTTAACGTGTGTATTTCAACGTAATTACTCTGCTTAATTTGTTTTTTTTTTAACTTAACGTGTGTCATCTTAAAGTAACTTTTAGATCACGACTTATTAAAAAAAATGTAAACCCAAACTGGTGATTTTTAGGGTAATTCTTCATATGAAATACCCACTCTCATATCGATTCCGACTTAAACTTCTATTTAAAAGTATTACTTATTAAATAACACAAATTGTAAACACATAAACCCTACATCCAACACAGACAGACAGGATCAGAATAAACAACCACACACACTCAGCACACAACTAACATAACTCGACGCGGTACATTCTTGCGATTACAACCAATCTCGTGCTAAGCATTCGAACCCTCATTTGTTATCTTCATAAACCCTTCACGGCAGACACAACCGACAGAAAAGCCATCGTCTCCAATCCAGGTGCAACGAACACACACAGCTCGGACGCCACCGCGTCCTTGAGCACCTCGAGCGTCGCTGACCCCCGTCCAGTTTTGTGAACCCGGCGCCGGCCGAGCAGATGACGCGCCGTTGCAATTATACAACACACCTCTCTGCAAGTGCAATGGGTGCGCTTACACATGCACACGTACATACATAAGAACAACTGGCGAGTCGGCTGGCTGCGTTCGCGGTTGGGTAGTAGAGATATTATTGCGTTGATCATCACGCAGGTGACTCGTTTAGTATCTCAGACGACCTTGCTTGACAAAGTTTTGTAGAAAAGCGTTGACCGGCAAAGTCGCGATAAAGTATTTGAATACTTGGAATTCATTCGAAAAACATTTATACATATTAATTTGTTAATCTATTTATGAGGATAATTCTTAGGTTTCCGTACGTAAACGGTCTGGACGGAAACTGGTTGTGGCTATGCTGTCTGCCTCTCTGTCTGTATGTGTGTTCTCCCGTCTGTAAGAAGCTTCTATCTTATAAATGAAGTAAGATACCGAATTGAAATTTAGACATAATATGTAGTTCCTTGGCTCAATAATCTAAAATGGTTTAAAATTATATTTCGAGAGAGCTTCCAATCATTTAAACGGAGATTTTGTTACCACGTTTGTCTCAAAAACAACATTACGTCACAAGCTGTAAGTTGGCTCTAATATCACTCCTATTTTATATTTAAAAAACAAATCTAAATAAATAGTTTAAAAAGTTTTGAGCAATAAATACAATATTATTTTTTAAAAATTAACGATATTTTTATGAAAGACATACTAGGCAATATATTTACACTTTGTAAATTAAAAATATTGTTTGTAAATAGCTTAACGAAATATTGTGTACCCTTAAATGTTTATATCAGTATGGTGTATGGACCGCTCGTAGCGCGAGTTCTAGTTACTTCTTCAAATCACACTCTCAGTATTTTTGAAGGAGGAGAATTTGGCGATATTGTGCAATATAAGATTTCTCAATATTAAAATCATTTCATTTTCATTTGGTGAGAATTTTTAGAGTACCTTCCGCGCTCTAGCTTTAAATGTAGATAATATATTTAAATTTCCGTTATATTATATTATAAAAATGACATAAATATCACTTATAAACAAATAAAATTTCATATTTGACATTCTAACTCAAAACTCTATTTTCAAATAACTAATTGCTATATTACCGGTTTCTCATTTCAAACAAAAAATATCTGGTTCCATGGATCAAAACCGTGACGTGTTTGATGTACTGTATACCTTTTGGACTGATCGGATTAAACAACAGAGCAGAATTAAAGACGATAACCGCCTTAAACAGTTGAAAGGTGAGTTTTCTTTTATAAAAGCTACGTATAAAATCGATCTATTTCTACATTGTATAATTTTCGAGCTCTATTTATAAAACTCTCGAAGGAAACCACACAGATAAGGAAGGACAGAATCATTTTGTACGCTGATTTTTTATGTAAATTGATATAACAGATGCTATGATGCGTCAGACACAAAAGTCTAAAGTGTACTTTACACGGTATAGAAAAAGGAAAGTACCGCCAGCGAAGTCACGTGCTTAAGTGTATTTTCTTATATTTACTTTTATTAGGTCACCATTTCCTTATACGTCTTTACTCAAACAAAGATCCAACGGCCTCATAACAAACATCGCGACGGCAAAAAGTTTACCTAACAGCAGCAGCGCAAAGCCAGCGACTGAGTAAAAACAGTTGATATTAATTAATTATCATTTTCCGTGACCGTCTTACATATCTGAAACAATCGTCCGACGAACAACGGTGAGCGGTGAGCTTGACGAAACTGCAAAACGCGTCGGGCGCGGCGGCGCGGACGACGAGCCCCGGCGGTGACGCAACGCTAAGATATTCGCCAATGTTGCAATGTAGTTAAATCCATTAATTTCGTGAAAGTTCGCTACGCTGACGACGTAATAAGACACTTGCAAATCGGCGTTGAGCAAAAATTGCCTTGCATTCGGCTCGAAGAGCCTCGAGTCGACAACGTACGACGACTTATGAAGCGATCTTCTTTCACTGCTCCAAAATACGTGACTAAGCACGAGTAATTCAAACGCACTTGAAAATCTGCCTGGGTTTTTTCGAAGCGATTCCAAGGTAAAGGTTTGCTTTACTTGGAATCGGTATGGTAAAGGATTGATTTACTAACCTGCCTTATTAAGTAGGTACTATCTATATCTTGTAAACTGCCTACGATTAGATGAGATGTGAATCAGTCTGTGCTGAAGCGAAGGTGCTATTAAAACACTTGAATACACGAAGGTAAAGTTCCCATCAATGTTTACAGGAAAAGGGGCAAGCGTGAAAATGGAATTAATTCAGTGAATATCGAGTTGGTGAAAATCAAAAACTAAATTCTGATGTTTTGTAAAATGAATTGTTTAATCGAGGATTTTGTTGTACTATATACTGATTTACTAAGATAGTAAAATATAATACAAAACGTATACTGAATATTAATTTCCAGGTCTCGCGAAATTACTTAATTAATGAACTCACTACATTTAGTCAAGAAGAAAACAAAATTGTTTCTTCTTATTTTTAAAAAATATTTGACTTTAATAACAATTAAGTCAAACAAAACCACTTAATATGACTGAAAGAATTGCCAAACTCTTTTATGCTCGCCTACGAAATACACTAATGTATATGAAACGTATCGATTATATTTACAAGCAAATATAGGGAATTCGTTTGCAAAAGACATTTTCATTTGATATACATTACACAAATATAGGACGCTTACAATATGAAATCATCTTATGATGTTCTACTGTCAATGCCAAAAGATGTTAGGCGAATATCAAATAGCTTTCAATAAAGCAACTGAACGTTAAGAGGTGTACTATTTGTCATACATTAATGTCGATCATAACATACCAAACAACAACAATTACAAAACGCCTATCAGAAGGTGGATTTGAGGAAGTTTTACCATATCGTAACGGCGGTTGGAAAAGAACTACCGCTGGTAGTTGTTAGCTATTACATTATTTAGGTTAAAAATTTAAATAATATTTAAAACATTTGTCTGTACAGATGATAATCTATCAAAACCTTTTAAAAATTTGTAAGCGTTTAACATCCGAAATAAATCCAAATCTTCATAAAACGCAAATAAATACACCACTGTTTCATTTCAGACTATCTTGAATAATTTAAAGCGCTTCTGTGAGCGATTGGAAAAGCGAGTTCCTTAAGCAATCGCCACACGACAAAAAGAAAAATGGCCTGCCATTGTCTCGTAGGCACCGTCTATTGAGACAGTTTCGCTTAATAAATGTAAAATAAATATTTTTCAAATAAGCTGCGCGAAATTATTCTTGGTTGTAAATCCGTCATAATATTTGGTGAAAGTGGAACGAGTCAACACACTGGTGGCAACAAGAATGCGTTGCCTGTAGATACTTTCAGTAAAAAAATGACCTTATAACCGTAACAAATCAAACTGGCTGAAAGGAATATTTAAACGATATGTAAATTATGTTTGTGTTCACCATTCGGCCGGTTTACAAAACAATGTCTAATTAATTCAGCTGATAAATGGACAGTTTAAGCATCAACGAAACGTTTCAACATTTCAAATATAAAAATTGTTATTAAAAAAAATACACGAATGCAAAGATTATTTAGTAACAGCACAACAAATTGAAGCAAATAAACGTAACGGAAACGAATTTATTATTACGTTTATTTTATTTTTCTTTTATTGATCACGTCGACTTTTATAGACGTAACCGTATGTCAAAAAAAAGAAATTGTTTTTCTTGTTTTTCGATCACAATATGCATAAGTAAAGAAAAAAGGAATTCCAAAGTAATTGTTTATTTAAGATATGTGAGGAAAATCTCATATAGACAGAGTTTTTTTCCGAAATTTGATACGTACATTATATAGAAGATAAAGAAAATCATTGGTAAATGCGTTTGGAAAAACGGAAAATATAAATTACAAGAAAAGAAAGCGCAATGGGAAATCATTACGTTACGCTCTTAGAACCCATCATTCTTATAAATACGACACAAGTGAAAGGTATAGAGGGCGAATATATTATGTATCTTTACATACATGAAATCCATTCACAGAAATGAAACGAAGCAATCAAAATTCACAGGGTTTACTTGACATTTAACGCCCACTTGTCTTTCCAAAGCGCCTTAATAAATCAATACGTAAAATTAAGCGTCCAAATTATATAAACAATGATTATCATTAAATAACTTACTTCCTTTTTAAAGCAAACTAAGATAAACAAGTAATATTATATGCATGTGTAGCAGTAACATATATTATTGTCGAACGGTGAAGGGGAATCACCTTGAGAAACCCATACAATGTTATCATTCTTTGTATACGTCCATTTTTTGTTAATACTACACACTGGGAATTTCTTAGATTTGTAAGGGATTCCCAAACGAAGACAATATTTAATTATAGCCAACCTATCAAATAACAAGTGCCCTCGAGTGGCGATATTGAAAACTCTCAAATTTATTGATACTTTTGAGTATCACTTTCGCTTTGTAATAGAAATGTGATGGATTTAAAATTTTATTAATCCATCAGGAAACATCTTAAATTGCTGTAATTTTGCGTCTATAGTAGAAACTTATTACAGTTAGTTATTTTGAAATTTATTTGGAATTAATGGAATCGGCGAATAAAATAGTAAATCTTCTAACGTAGAGTGTGAAATAATGGAATTAACGGAATCGGCGAGTAAAATAGTAAACATTCTAATGTAGAGTGTGAAATAATGGAATTGACGGAATCTGCGAATAAAATAGTAAATCTTCTAATGTAGAGTGAAATAATGGAATTAACGGAATCGGCGAATAAAATAGTAAATCTTCTAATGTAGAGTGTGAAATAATGGAATTAACGGAATCGGCGAATAAAATAATAAATAACTCAAAGGCAGTTAAAATAAAGCTCGATTCAAAGCTAATATAAGAGTATGAATTAAGGTTGAATCCTATTTGAATAAACCTATCGCTTTTAGTACAATTATCTTATTATTAATTACATCAGTTTAAATTAAGCAAATTTACAATACGTTCACTTAGATTAAACCAGTGTGTATCGAATGTTTATACAAAATAATAAAAGCTAAAAACTACTTCCCATTAAGTTGAGCACAAATTAAGACGACAATAGGAGATATACCCAAGCAATATCACAATTCCATCGTAGCGCCGACAATACGTGCTCAAATTATTTCGCCTTTGCAACAGTGTGTATACAAAGTAGGTCTTGGAACTGGTGAAATCGTAATTGAAAGAGAATGTGCATAAACTTGCAATAAGTAGGTGGACAGAGAGACATTGTCACAGTCGAAATTGAAACTTGCCGCGAATGTATGCGTATAAATATAAATTTTATGCGGATATACGACGGAAAGTAGTTTTTCTGAGACAGAATAAACTTGTTTTTAAATTAGACTTAGCAGAATTTCTCCGAAATAAAGGAAAAATTACTATGTTGGCGCTTTATTTCATAAAAGTGGAGTTAAAGTCAGGACAGGAATCAAACTGTTTTCGGCGTAGACACATGTGCACATTACAAAAAATATAAAACAGTATTGTTAAAATTACAAGACTGAAAAAAAATGGTAGAGTTTTCGATAATAGACAGTCATTCAGTGTTGGCTTTTAAGGCAGATTAATTTTACTTCATCGTCAATTAACTAAGTATTTAATGACACAAAAGGGAAATATGAAACGTAAAATTGAAACATTATGTACACACACACGTAGCTTATTTTCTATGAAGAAGTGAACGACTCGATAATTCTATTAAGCTATATGTACTAGTCGGGTGTAAAATAACAGAAACATTTTTATCGAAAAGCAAATAATTTATTGTGTACATAATCTTCTATATTACGTATTGTGGAAAGCCAGTATTTATTCATATAGTGAATACGTACGTAAATTCACATAGGTCATATTATATTATTACTTAAAGCATTATAAGAATTATCAATTAAGTGTACTTAGGAAATAATGCTTCCAGTGTCACTTTTAGCATGGAGTTGCGTATGTTTTTTTTCAATCATTTGACGTGTTAGAATACAAGTATAATTTTAGTTTCTTTTTAATTTTTATTTCTCTCCGTGTCCGTCTGTTACAGTCTTACACATTCTACATTTTTAGTTTCATATGCATGAAATTTTAGAAATAGATGTTTCCGGTGAGGAATTGATATAATATTTGCCACTTATATTAAACAAATTAATGTACCTCCCACATAAACAAAATGAATTGTTTTTTTTGCGCTCTTCATTTTCGAAAGTAAATTGAAATTTCATTTACTATTTTTCATTTTCAAGTCTTGTTTGTGACTATATAAATCGTGTATAATGCGCACTTTTCTGTTATAATTTTTTTTAATTAGGTTTGAAAAATCGGAAGAAATCCTGGGTGCTAACTTTCAATTAATACTTATTTCAGTTAATTTGCATTCAACATTTTAAAAGACGTATACGAATTCTACTGTGTCACATTACGCACATGACCGCTTTATTGTCTTCATCTCTGTTTTTTTTCTTCTTTTGTTCTTTAAATACTTTTTAGATTCTTCTTACACTAAAGTACATAATTTTCTACCACATACTCCTCACAATCTCACTCTACTACGAAATTTAAAATCAGGACATATGTAGAGGGGCATAGGTAGTCAAGTACCAAAGCTGGGCAGTACACAGCCACGCCCCTAGCGACGCAGATACATAGAACCAGCCAAACGCCGTCGCAGTACAGTACATACACAGACGCACTCTCCGCCGTACGAACGGTACACTGGTACAGACAACACGTTTATTAATATTTGCGACACAGTTGTCTGTGCTTGTCTGCTAGCTCGCTCGGGACAGGTTGCGGTGGTATTCATTAAAAATAACTGTCGCAAGAGAACACTATTACGTCGACCACTTGCACGACACTACCCCGCTCGGCTCTTTTTAGCTTCATTACTGAACGCCTAAATGTCGTAGAAATGGGTCATTTAGGAATACGAACGCCACAATAGAAAAGTTTTATTAATTTTACATTCTCCGTTTTCACAAAGTTTTCGATAAAACTCTCTCAGTCACGCATATTTGAAAGGTCAAATGGTTCCAATTTTATAAACAATTTCGCTAACAGTTTTACGGTTATTACTGATCACGTAACAAAATGTTCATTACCATATTGTAACATATCAATTATCGTTCATTTCTTTCTACACTTGCTAAAGGATCCGTCACAGAAGACACCTATTTAATCCGTTATTTTCATTTATCATAACTAGAGTCTAAGAGCCCAAACCGACTTCAATAAATACATCATCGACAGATTACTTTTAGTCACGCGAATATCGATTACATCTCGAAAATTATAATGGCGACTGTAAAATCTTCTGTTTTCTTATAAATATACTGAAGTATATACACTAAACGGTTGAAGTATTCTTGTATTGGGTCAACTTGAACATAGAAAACGAAATGATCATTCTCTCTTTTTTTCTTAAGACAAGCTTTCTTCTCTTTAAATGAGAGGGAGAGAGAGACGATATAGTTATTTTTCCTACTATGGTTTTTCCTATAAAATCAATTTATTAAACATCACAATTTATTAAACAAGTCCAGATGTTATTAAACTGTTTACTCTGTATATCAGAAGCCAAACCCTTTCAATTTACATAGTATTAGTGTCTAATTTGTTTCACATTCTGCAATTTATATGATCAAACTAAAATGAATAAGAATTTATAATTTTGTTAATTAATAAACCGAATAAATACAAGATAAATAATGTTATCTGTTTACATAATCATGTAATCAAAACTATATATGATTATATTAACCTATATATGATTTAATTAAATCATATATAGGTATATTCTTTAAAGAATTCATTTAAATTTAACACAATTTTTGACACATGATTTATTTAAAACGTATAGACGTTTTAAATAAATCAAGTGCCATTTTTGTTTTTTTTTGAATAACAGAAAATTGATAAGTTATCAAGTGTCTTGTTATTTTTATATAATTATCAGGCAGTCGCTCTGTACAGCCAAACTATCTAAATACATCCTTATTTTATTTATTAAGATAAATAAAATAAGATTAGAAGTTAATGACGACACGCAAACGCACTCTACTCGTCACTGCTCGCCCTCCGTGTTACTTAGCGTGAAAATCGAACTTATATAATATAGATAGGCGTAGTGTTTATAAAATATTACTCGTAGCTGCCTATTCTGGCTTGCTAGGGTAGAAATGCTGGTCCTTTTTGGCAGTATTTCCTTTCTATCGTTTTTTTATATAATAATCTCAATGGTTTAGTTATTTTTTCTGTATTTTAGTTAAGTAAGAGTCAGATAGACATATAATACGTAGATGATTATTACAACGATCGGCGAAGGTTTTATATCAGTCGAATAAGGTATTTGTGTGCCAGATCCTAAAAAACTAAGAAGTAAAAAAACGAAACATTTCACAACAACAGTTACATATAACGACCTCGTGAATACCGTCTAGATACACTTCTCAATAGAACAACACGAGTAATATTTTTTTAATTATAGTTATTCACGATAAATTAAAGTAAAATTAACCAAGATGAAAACAATATGTTGATTTATGGCTAAATAGCTTTGCGGCTGTTTAACATACGTTCTTTGTTGTGATCCCCATTGTGTCGAGCGCATTTGTAATTTATAAGCAGGCGTTATTCGTATTTGGGAGTTAGGGGTTGAATATTCAATGGGTGACTGTTAAACCGTTTACATTTTGTAAGATTATGTATAAAAAATATCCTCCACTGAATTTTCATAAACCATTAAGAAATTTTAAAAATTAAAACTTCCGGAGGCATTTAATATTCAACATTCGTACATAATGTACGAATACGAATAGCTTTTATGTAAAACAGACGTAAGATTACGGCTGAATTATATATTTCATTAAATATACTTAGTACTAATGTTTTATACAATCAATAAAGGGAATTTAAAAAAAAACCCTTACATTAATTAGAAAAAAAGTCACTTCGCGAATCAAATAGAAATAGTATATAAAAATTGGGACGGTACGTCACATCGAACGGTGACAGTGTGTATACTTCTGAACACTCTTTAATCAGTATACAGTTACCTCTTCACATACACAAGCTCATAGAAAATCTTACGTATATGCATGTGATCAAAATTGCAACGTATGTTAACAATATTTTTCAAATCAACGCTCAACGTACATCAGCTGTTGATTGTTTCATACGCGCTAGATAAACAGGAGATAGATAAAGAATATTTATTATCTTATCCATGTTACATTTTATCAATAACGTGCAAACGATACTGCAGGCAAATCTTCCATTAAATGTACGCAGTTTCAAATTATATTAGGTAATCTTCCTCCATAAAATATATATATATATATATATATATATATATATATATATATATATATATATATATATATTCGCAATAGAAATGTTTTATTCATATTTATTGTAGTGTGGGTTATTAAATATGTTTAGGCATCATTAGATAGGTAACCTCTTCCTCTTCCTTCCTACGTCATATATTTTCATTCCTACGTCATACGTTACACGCGACCTACTTCGACGCATGCACACATGGTTTTGTCCTGTTATGTGGCCGAATCGACGAAGCGCACGTCATTGGTGCATCAATACCTCGAAACGTTGATTAAAATCCTTGTTAAGAAATGTACCAATTACTCTCTATACATATCGTGTCATTAATGAAGACATGTAGGCTTTCCATCCATAATACGTTACCACTAAATTTATTTGAAAGGATTTCTTTGTTTTATTTCAGATTTTTCTTCACTGCGTATTTACATATACATATTACCTTTCGGTTTGAACGCATTAAAAAGAACTGAAGTAATGTTAAAAAAACCTATATAGGCCTGGCAAAACCTTAGTGTCCATGAATAGCAGCTTAACTATATAACTTTTTGGTCAGAAGACTGTCCGGGTTCAAAATTCCACTGAGATTAGAAATTTATGATTTATATTATAATCATTACTAGTGATTGTATGTTTTTTCGTAAGGTTGCGATGGGAATATTATATTGAAATCCTTTATTTGAAAGTTCTAGTTCTTTATTATTAAATGTTGATTTTGAAAGGTTTACTGTTCTAGGATAAAACGTTTGTTTGGGTATGACTTTCGGTTTCTGGGTTTTGGCTTTTAGTTTTTTAATTTTGTTTAATTGTTTTTGTGTTATGTTTTTTATTAGGGTGAAGGAGATATGTTAAAGAAGAGTGTATTACCACCTATTATCATCATTATTAACTTTCAGTAATCAAAATTTAACTTTATGTTTATTTACCATACACTGCCCTCAAAAAATTGACTGCGTTGACTGACCGGGACTTGGCAATACGAAAGACACAAGAACCATTATGGATTTATTCTGAACGGAATACCGGAATAACTTAATTTTATATCCTTTCTACGCATCGTGACGCAACTCTATACATTTATTAGTTCATATGCTTTTATCAGTTCATATGGTGACTTTTCCGGTTGACAATTTGTAAAATGAAGCACAGTGTAGCGATTAAATTTTGTCTTCGATACGGCAAAACAGTAACTGAAAAAAATTATTTAATGCAAATGTTATAACATGATAAAGGTCTAAGACGTAGTAAGGTTTTTGAGCGGTACGTGCGTTAAAAAGCTCGAGAGTCTCTAGAGAATCATAAGCAAGAGAGGCATCCTCCACGCGCGTTAAGAGCAGATTTGCACTTTATTGGGCGACAATCATCCCTTAAGCATCAAACAAACTCTTAGCTCTCGATAGTGTGAACCCCACAGTCAATATCAATATTGGCCGTCATACTATCGTATTCGATATATTTGGTAAAAAGTAACTATGCCCACAATTTGTGTCGAACAAAAGCAGAAAGGCATAAGAATCTGATTATTTACCACTCTTATAAACTTGCCATATTATCCGGATCTGAACCCAATTTATGTTTTTTTGTTCCCCAAATCAAACCTGCATGAAAAGATCAATAATTTGATGATGTAAAGAAGTTCCAAAAGAAACGGCCATCAAATATGTGAGTGCTATTATAAAAATAATTCATAGATAATATTTTCAGTAAAATCTTCATCGATTGTATGAACGGTCCAAGACATGTAGAATATGTACGTAGGAAAATAAACACAACAATATTTTTTTATTTGAAAGGAGTTTGGTTATCTTTTTAAATGCACTGTCTGTAATCATGAGTACCATTTGTTCCCTTATATTTACGTCATTTTAAGTTTTGCTTAACTTAACCACAAGAGCAATCAAAATATTCTATATTGTAAATCTCATACAATACCCACATCATCCTACAAATAAATACAATTCCAAAGACGCCGACGTACTCCTTCTCAAGCTTCGCAAAGTTCACCTACGTGGCTCCCTACCCGCGCGACACAGTTCAGCCGGAATGATCGGGCGCCGGCGCCGGGAGCGGGGTGACTGACCAGGCGACCCCGCCAGCTGACAGCGCGCACACACCCGCAAGCTCGCCCATTCATACGCGCACCCGATAATCTATCTGTACACGACCGATGCGCCGGCCGTCGCGAAATGAGGCGTCTAGAGCGGCGCCACATCTATGATATTGGAAATTTATCGTGCTTTCAGCTGAAGCTATGCCAAGCACTGCAACGCGGAAGTTGAAACATATAAGGCGCATAATAAAATGTCTCAAAGCCTGAAGTATTGAAATATTTTTGAAAAAGAATATTCGGGAAAAACTTTAGAATTTTTATTTACGTTCGCATCACATAAAACCGATTAAGCGTATTTTCAAGGGAAAAGAGCCGAAGTCTCTCTTTTAGATAGTATATTGTGCTTTAAAATAACCGAACCACATACCATCACGTTACGGTAAGACTCGCGCAAGAGTCTTGGAACTTTTTATCACTCTTTATTTAAAAATCAATAAAGTTAGTTAGATTGAACTTTCACTATTGATTGGCCAATAATAGAAAATAACCTTACAGCCCAATACGCTACGATAATAAAATGGTTTGTAATAAATAGGCAAATGAAAAGTTTAGAAAACTGATACATCTTGTAATAAATTGACTCTGGGTAATAAACGTTGGAATACTATAGAAAGTCGACACATCTTAAATGTAATAAAATGGTAGCGAGATTGTGTCTGTGCGCGCATCACAAAAAAACGACTAAATTTATTGTAACGAAACCATGCAGTTTAATGCATTGGAGGCTTGTTCAATATCTGCAATAGAAACAAACAAGTCATCGCTCACGGTTGTTGAGCAGTTAATTAATAGATTACTAGTTAGTTATTTCATAGGGACATAAGTTTCTTTTACAAGTAATCATCATATTCTCAGTACAATAAAGCGTTGATTTATTCCCTCTTAAATATCTCATTAAATGGCAGTATTTATTTAATGTTTAAAAGTTTCAATAGACAAGTTCATTTTTATCGACATTTATTAACTACAGTATCATTAGTGTCTGTCAGTCTGGAGGTGTGACGAATTAGAATTGCATAAATACAGATAAGCTGAAAGTAGCAGTAAAACTCCAGCATAGTAATCAAGACATCGTAAATTCGCTTGCCGGTAACCTGCACACGGTTTACGATTCTCTAAATATGAATAAACAAGTTTGAATTGTCACTTACTTATTCTAAGGCTATCGTAATGCCTTTGCCTTCCTGCAAAATCCAATTGTATGACCTTTCTCAAACACCAATACAATTATAATGCTCGTTGTCATTAACCTTGCACAATTAAATTGTTTATTATTCGCGTGTAACTAGACGTAATTGTAGCAAAACAACTTCAACGCCATTGTGCCTTACTGTTTAGGTACAAATGAATCATATTCTCGCTCAAACAATAATGTTAAGACAGCTAGTAAAAAAGTGAAATTCATTTTTCTGTCAGACGCCATTATGTTACAGTTTTGTCCGCGCACCAGGAATAATTTAAAAAGAGATATGAGTAGTGACGTCACATTTTTCTTAAGCACAAAAAACAATGGCCACTTAGCACAATACAGAAGGCGATGTGTGTCACATGCTCAACAAAAATGTATAGGCGTAAAACAGTGATCAGACAACTTTCGTTGGCTCGGTACCAATAAAATCGCCCGTTGAAATACACAGTAGGTCTTCCGTTTAATTAGATGGTATATTAAGAAAAAAAATGGAACGGATGAGACCGTTGTAATTATTTTACTGACCAAAAATAAGATAATATTTGGTTGTTTTACATATGTATTAGATCTTGATCTATGAGATATCTAGCCTCGGTTGCGGGAATAACAGTGGTCAATATGACAATTTAAAAACATTTTAAAGTTAATTTAAAAATCAAAAAAGGCCATAAAACTGTGTTCAATCAAATAACAAATGAACTATAAGTATAGGATAATAATTGCTGTGACGTTAAGGCACATAATGTAAATTTTTTTAACAATTTGAACAGATGGCATTGTATAAAATTAATCTGTTATTTGGTTATCGCGCCTCCGTTTTAACAAGTTAAAAATCTTTTAATTGAAGAGCAAAACATAACTTATTAATTGTTTACCAAGAAAGGAAAAATGGCACTGTAGTACTGAACAGTTTTGGAGCCGATTCAGTACCAAGATTCAGGTATGCAAAATTGACCTTTTTGAAAATTGTTTGAAAGGTATATATGTTTGGTAATTTTGGGGTGCTGAATTCAAATATGGTATTTGTTTTTTTTCTATCAAGTAAGGTTTTCTAGATCACATTTTACTACATATTTTTTGATAATACTCTCAAGTAAAGTAGATACCGAAAGAAAAAAAAATTTAATAGCAGCTTAGTATTTGAGCATTTATTAAAATTTCTATCTAAAAAATCTTACGTGATGGATTTTTTTATCATTTTTCCGTTAATCAGCACCATGAAATCTATAAGAAATCATTATTTCATTTCAGTCAAATTTACCTAAGCATACCTGTATAATTAAATCGAGCTTAAGCAGCAGTACCGCAGCTTCACCACTGACACGTAACTAAAGCACATAACACGTTCCAGCACAACATAAATCAAGCGATGCGCTCGCTCTCTATTTACAAAGGGACGACAACAATCGGCCAGATTAGCATCGCTCGGCCAAAACCGGTCGTGGTCGACGTGCACGGGCGCTCGCATGCCCACTAAACATATAAGCATGTGTGATACGCGACCGGCCGACAAAACGCAGACTCTTATATAATAATACCAGCTTTCATCCAAGGTTTTACTCACGTTGGTTTTTAATTAATGTGACGGAGTTTTTCTCCAGTTATAAAATTCAAATCTGAAAAATATCTCGACCCGGGTTAAAATAACTTTTTTCATTCATCAGGCGCTATTGATTAAATTTTAAACAAAGCCCTACATTCCTACATTTTAATTTGAACCACAAGCAAAATTCCAGCGGAAAGACCATTCAAATCGGTACAGATTTTGTTGCGTGATGCCCAAACAGAAAGAAAACCAGACAAAAATTCTAAAAACATGTGATTTTAATTCAGAGAAGTCCAACCATTTTTAGGCGCACCTATTTTACAATCTGACAGTAACAGATTGTAAAATTTCGAAGTCCTAAATCTAATTAAAACTTAGAAAGTATTCAACCGGAGAAGATAGTTTGTTGGGTTCTAGAAAAAGGAAGATCAAAATAATATACATTCTGACAAACGTCTAAAAGCTGTGATGTGACAAAAACATGACTTCCAAGTAGTAGTGGTACATCTGTCAGTCACTTCGCTACAAACAAGAAATGCAAACCGAAATGCAGTAAAATATTAAGCTATGATTTTACTAATGTAATCCTAACATGTTCAGGGATGATTACAGGCTAAACACCTTTTTACTAGGGGCTGAAACGAACAAAAATGGATTGCAATTGAAGAAAAATGTTAATTTAGATCTACTACATTAATGCACATAAAAATTGCAACTCAATCATTTTTACATAAAATCTAATGGTAAAACAGTATATACATCGAAGGAGTAGAGGGGATTTCTCGATAGCCGAGAACAATGAAAAGACCATACGAGTAGGAAAGAACTAGAGAAACAATTCTGATAAGCGGCTGTTTTGATCGTAAGCATTTCTGCGAATGCGGGGTTGTTAAGCATTAAATGTAACATGTTACCTTTTTGAAACTGTGTGAATTCTAGATGTTTTTGAAATAAAGTTTCAGAAGGTCGGCAACCTTGTGAAACTTTATTTATTACATTTTTTTTAAACTAGCATTGTTCAAAAATCACTTTTCATGTTTTATAATTGAAAAAATGCATATGTTACAGCGTTTAATTTTTATATAGCCACAACGACGAATGAATAACATTTTAATTAGGAAGACGAATGTCCTCTTAAAGATCTTGAACAATAAAAATGCAGAAATAGTAATAATACCTAATAATTCTTTTTCCATGCGCAGTAACAAAAATTTAAAAAATTATATCTTAAAACTATGAAGTCTAGAATAATAAAATTTATTTTTTCGTTTGAGTACCCCATCTATCACTGATATTTCGTTGGCCCACTCCTTACGGGACACTCCTTACTTCCTGTATATGACATAGAACTAAGTATATGCATGAAGTGACAAGGTTAATAAATTTTTTATCACGTTTCAATTCTATGTTTACAATATTTTCCGCATATGCAATGTTTTCGAAACCTTAAAAATCAGTAAAGATTTAACTAAATAAATATAAACAGTCGTCATTTAAGTGCCTTTCCAAACGGTTTATAAAGCCCATAATATTGTAATATCATACGAAAGTGGCAAATTTCTTAAAAGCGAATTAAATTCATCGTCCACAATATTATTGAACTATGATTTGGCCTGTACTAACAACTACAAACTGCATATATATACATATACTGAAATTATCAAATATTTAAACAAAGTTCATGACAAGTGAATGGAGCTTCGTGACTGGAATCTATGCATCCTTTCCCTTGGTTTCATACGTATAAAATCCGCAGAGCCTACTATATTAATTCGCAGCAAGATCCTGGATTGATTCGAACAACAAAAACTTGACAGAACTTGTTCAAACCTGCCACTGCACATTCCACTTTGTTTATTTGTGACGCTAAGTTTTATAGTCCCTTGATTTTTGCTTTTCAAAAGTAGCCTTTCTATGGTCCAATTAAATTTATCACTTTATATGTATCAATGCATATCATTCAATAAATGTTAATACATTTTATAGTGTTACTACCACTACTTGGAAGAAAAAAATACAAAAGTTCATTAACTATCTCATTAAAGCAGCTTAAGAGCAGCGTAGTGTAAAAATAAAGAATAATTCTGGTATTCAAACACTGACCTTGTCATTAATTATGTAATTATGTCAATCGATGAAAATATTTGACATTTGATTTAACAGACCATATAGGATTTTAACTTCCTACTTCCTTAATCGTAACATTTATATAATCAATACTGTAATCACAATTATTTGTTTATGAAAATATCGGATAATTATTTTCTTTATATTGCAAGTCATAGTGCGTTTAGTTTATTACGACTCCACAGAGAAAATGTAATTCTTTCCCACCCGCAAACAGTATAGAAGGTGAATACAGGGGACCATCGGAATGCACGAAACTTGCCAGAGTGGTCGGAAAACCCACGTAAAATGAAAATAGAAAAAACATTTCAATCGGACTGTTATGAATGTTACCATTATTTATCAATTTGTTTTTAAGTCAATTTGACAATGAAAATGCATTTAAAAAACCACTGTCCTGATTGTATATGGCTTAACTAATAGGCTTTCTAAATTCTAAAAAAACTCAGATTTGTTTACACTACATTCTATTTCTGTATCATCTCTCTCGTTTTCGTTGATATCGTTTAAACTGAAGCGATTGAATATAATTATTAGTTTTCTATTTGATATTTAAAAAAACACCTGATGAATTCGTTCCACAAATTGGACACGACCATAATCCTATAACTCGTCGACACACTAGCAAAGCCTAATTAGAAACGTTAGCCGTACACAAGAATGTCCAACGGTCTATCAGAGCGCCAACCGCCCGATCAGCTGGCGTGCCTTCTGTGATAACGGTGTCGCGGCCGGAGCGCCCCTTGTACCGTTCGGCCGTATAACCAAATTCCTCATGACACACAGCGGACGACACGGGCCGACGGAAGGTCAAATGTTTGTGGACTCCTCGCGGTATTTGGCTCAAATCAACTCATATAAATTGTATAAAATTTTAAGTCTTCACGGCTTAAAAATTTACCGATTTATCCAGTAAAAAAATTCAATTGACTAATTATGTTTGTGTCATTGAGTTGTATATACTATTTCTTAGACCAAGTGAAACATTCTACTAAAGCATTTGTTTAGGGTTCCCTATTATAAAGTTGCTTGTCTGCCAATTAGAATCTGCATTTATGAACGGTTAACTACTTAAACACATAAAACGTTTATGTACTAGACAAAGTTGCATAGATTATACATCTAAATCTAGCTCGGCACCTCTTTTCATATTTTCTTGCCCTTGTGATATTTGTAAAAGAAAAAGGTATGAAATGTTTACACCTTTATTCGTGAGTCTTATCTGACCGGTTTTTATATGACAAAAGCCATTAAAAAATTGAAGCCTCATAATATAGAAAATAGATCTGAAAGTAACCAAAGCGTCCGCACACGGTTGATGTACACAAGCACGCCCTGGCATATAAAGTATACATTTTATATAAGGTAAAGGTTGAATTATATAAGGTAAAGTTCCCAATGACTATTTCATGCCCTATTGCCGAATTAATTGAGTAAGAACCTATTATGTATTCGGTTAATGAAGGCGGCCATCATGTGAAGAGACTTCGTAAGTTATAGGACATTAATTGAGGCAATAACCATGATACTAGGAGTAATTTAGAAGTCACTTCGGGATTGGTAAGAGAAGATACGGTTACCCAGAAATTAATAAAATATAACCATATCAATTATACATTGTTATAAAAGAACACCCATACCACCAATAATGCAAAAAATAAAATAAAATTTTAATATTAACGATTAAAATAAATAGGATAAAAAGACCGAAGAATTAGAAATTAGAGAATTCTTGGAATTATATTTTGTTGTAGTTTTATTTAAAAATTTAAAAAAAGTTTTGTGAATATGAAAACAAAATAGAAATAATGAAAACATAAATATAAATGTAATTAAAGATAAAAATGAGATATAAATTAGGTAAAAAATAAAATCCTGAGTACCCTTCTCATTAGATCGGTTTATCAACATCGTTAGCACGTCTGGTTTTCAGTAAACACCCAATATTATTTACCAATTACTTAATATTTATTATCATTACAGACGAAAATTATAAAAATACAATATTCATATTACAAACATGGCAATAAGATGCAGATTACCTCATATATATGTATATGTACACAGACCTAAAACAATACATGTTTGACGCACCTGAATATACACAAACATTAAAATATGCATATTGTTAAATTGGTATAGCAGACCGGCTTCTATGTCTACAAAATAAGACGATTATAATAAATGAAGTTTTTCCTATCTTTATTCCAACGTTAAGACAAGGGTTAAACATCATGTTGTGCACAGCGGGCGCTGTGCGGTATCATTAAGCGACGCGCCACGAACATTTCATTCGGCTTTGAATATTGAGTTATACCAGTGTTGTTTCGCGCAGAGAAAAATATATTGCATTGGTAATTCAGTGGTAAGTAACTTTTTAAAACAAAAATAAATAATTTCTTAGTTATTACCGTAATAATCTTTAATATATTTTGATCTGAGGCTTTGTTAAAGCTCAGAAAATTTAGTGATTATATCGAGAGAAATAGGAAAAAAATGCTTGTTATATCAAATAACATTATATAAAACACGCATATCAAAACAATATTCCGTATCGCTCGTTTGCATAATTAATTTACATGGAATCGTTATTACAACCGTCATCAAAACTCAATAAAATTGAACCATCATCATAATTGTATATATAACAGCGTCTAACATCCAACCCACTCAAAACAAATGCGGCAAATCAAAACAAAAAAACTACAAGAAAGTACATATCAACTCTTGAAAAAATTAACAATCTCGCGCGCTTCACGCACTTGACGCGACACGTGTTCGCGTCTGAGCGCCCAGCAGCTGTACCCGTGCCGTACACGCACACGCGCACACAGGCAGACGAACACGACTAAAGCGGTGTCGCATCTGCCGCCGCTCTCATTGTGTGTACAAGCGTTCGCTCGATTTACTTTTTGTAGAAGTATCTACCAGCCACTTTTTATGTAGGTTACTGTCGGATATTCGGGTAACAAGTAAATTGCTAACACAACCTAATAATAGATGTTGCCATCACTTCATAATAGATTCTACAATTATTAGCTATTATCATAGAAAAATTAAAAAGAAGTAATTGCTGAAAAAACGCTAGATTAATTTTTAGAATTCAAACATGAATTTTGTTAATAAAACTAAGATAAGTATGTTGATCCTAGCTGAAAATCAGCTAAATTATTACAACTTAACAGTAAACAATTTAAAAGTAAATATTTATCAAAGTTTAGCAACATAACAACACACGTAACAACACATTGCCACGAGCGCGATGGCGCTCACGAAATCAGCTAATTTTTTATCACGCATCGCTAATTTTTTATCTTTCTACGTGTTACATAAAGTTCAAATTATAATATTATTAGTAATTACAATATAAAAACGATCCATGAAAAGAAAAGTTTTAACCCATCGGATGTCGGAATACGAAAATAATGAAATAGTGAAAATAATCGTTTTTCAAGTTGTGAAGAAAGTGATAGTGGGAGTGACATTGTGATGCG
Source organism: Druceiella hillmani (assembly GCA_039881145.1). Lineage (NCBI taxonomy): Eukaryota > Metazoa > Arthropoda > Insecta > Lepidoptera > Hepialidae > Druceiella > Druceiella hillmani. The sequence goes on along the minus strand of JAYKKI010000032.1, from coordinate 2,600,024 downwards.
CTCACAATTTGGCGTAATGCAAATTTTGAGTGATAGTGATAATAGTGACGATAACAATTATTTTGCTGATACGGAGGACGTACCGGACTGGGAAAATGATGTGACCTTGATTTCAGTTTTTGTTATAATTTTTGTTCACAATATATATTTACATAATTTTCTTTGTATTTTATTATCCATGTACAAGTGTTTATTAAGAGAACACTGAAAAAATTATTAAAATTGGATATTTTTTGGAAAAGATACAGCCTTTTTTCTACCCTTGGTAAATGACATCAAAAACAAAAGATTTATTTGGCATTTTTAAGTATATATGAGTAAAAAACGGCACTAAAACGGTTAAAATAAGTCCTTTAGAGAAACTATATCCAATTAAGCTACTTTTCAAATCGCTTAAAATAGAATGCCTATTAAATGTAAATTTCCATCCCCATCTAATAAATATACTCATACGCACGTACATACCCTTACCTGCCCTCGCTGTGACAACGATAAGAAAGAGGGGGATATCTACAACGCACAAGCAAGCAACTAGTTTCGAAGTAAACAAGACGCAGTCCCGCGAACATTATTTCTCCGGGGAGACCACACTCATTTACGACACCGAAGCAGATGCGAATTATTTAGCCAGAGCCTTTATTTATAAGGGTTCGATATCTTGACGGCATTAGGGGCGAAAGGGTTCCCAATCTCGGGGGCCGGGGGGAAGTCGTGATTTACTAAGAACATATCCATCCCCCGTAGCCGTGTCTAACTAGATGGGCGGAACGCTCGGCGACACTCCCTATGCCCGAAGGAACGACCTCAATTCATAAATTGATAAGTAGAGTATATCTACACTCGTAAAATGGGACATGCTCGCAGGGGAATTTGCGAGAATCCAAGATAATTTACAAATTTCCTGTGAGCGGCGATATGTAATTTGATGAGTAACTAGTTTGTGTCGTTATAAAGTACGAAATAAGATTTTTGCAAACAATATTTTGAACCAAATCTAACAATAAACCAATCAACATACATATATAGAGGGTTTTTAAAAATGATTAAAGGTTGCTAAAGTTAGTGTTCGGAAAACATTACGCAACATTGAGAATACTTACTTTCTTAAAAATATTTGGATACATAGTAAACAACCAATTCGAAATAGAACGACATTAATAAATTATAATAAGTGGCAGATACATGAGTAAATTAAAAGAAGTAGTTCTATCAGGTTCACGACTCAGTAGCATAATGTCAACAGTCAGCGTGTACCAATATATGCTTGTGGTTTCATTCATCCAAAAAAACTCTATCAGGTTTCATCCATCAAAAAAAAGCAAAAGAATAGGCCGTTAATATTTTATATATACCCATAGTCTAAACACGAACATTAAGTATGTTACTAAACTTAGATATGTTTCAACAATATTCGCAACGAACGTAACATATTTCCTAACAGTCAATATGGACACCACACAGATAATAGAATTAAGATGGACACCAATCATTCTAATTCACCAGCGAACAGTAAATGTAATTACTTGTTGTATATCAGATTTCCACATATACTTGCAATTTACGTATACGACACTCTATTCTAATATATACTTGCAATAAGCATTATTGTCTATTTTGGTATTTTTAATACAGCATAGAGCCGTCTAATAACAACTCGTATCATTTAATTTACAATACGAAGCTAATTGAAACAATGATTTCCAACGCCTTTCACTTTATATAAGCAGATTGAAACTTTTGTTTCATTTGTGAGAGCGAAATGAACGAACGCTTGTTTCAACTAATCATGTAATGTACATTCCGTATATTATACATACAATTATATACGTGTAGAGTGTACGGTTAGGTTATATAAACATAGAAATTCTACTGTTTAGATTTTACTGAAGTTATGGCTATTTTATACACTACTTATTTTTTATACATTACTTATTAAGTTTTTTTTTGCATCTAGACAGTATCATTTAATTTAATACAATGTTATCTAGGCTATATATAAAGCAATACTTTCGTCTGTCTTATGGTATATTTGCTTCCAAATAAACCAATTTTTTAATAGCCATAGCATCATGATATAATATCATAGTCTAAGCGGTCAATTTATTTTAAAATTCCCTTCTGATGAAAATATTTTTTTAAATTTTTTAAGTATCTATATATAAATAATTTTCTTCCAGTATTAAAACAATGTGATAATTTTTCATGTCAAACAAATGTCAATGTGATGTTAGAGTGATCGTGCTTGTGAAAATTAAGAAAAGAATACTAATATTCAAGGTAAAATGTATGCAGTGGATACGAGTTCACAGAAATAAATATCGATTATAATGATAATTCAGTGTTTTTCCTAAGTTTTTTAGGGAGGTACTGTTTACGATTAAATAAAGCTTAAATGAAACTATGATTAAGGAATATTGAAAATAACTTAATATTAGTTAGAAAATAAGTATGGAAAACTAGAATAAACTACATATTTAGAAAGCCATAAAATCGAGCAATTAAAAAATGAACGTGGCTAACGAATTAGAATAGGACACAAAACAGTACCATTATCACATCTTAACCTGCTTAAGTGGAAAATATGATGATTACGCATATGTGAGTGGAGTGATCCTTTACAAATTCACATAGTTATACATCTTCGAGGCCAGAATCAGCAACAATTCCCTATGCACGTACCTAGATTACAACTACTTTGGCCCGCACTACTGAGAACTTCGTAATAACAAATCTATTGAAATTCAAGACAGCCCAAGAACAATACGAACGCGCCAGCTAAATATGTAATACGAGGCGCATAGCGGCCGCCCGTCCCCGCCACATATCTAACTAGGCAATGTATTAAATCAATTGCGTAATGGAAACGGCGGGGACCTTCACGCCGTATAGTAATGAGGTTACATTATTCGAGTAAAGAGTTGCCCAAGTAAAGAGTGATTCACTTGAACCGCCGTCGCTGCGATCGGAATGCGACTCACCGCGGGCGCTCAAATACTTATAACTTCCAACGTTTACAAGTAATTTCAATCTTTAATCTGTTTCGCGCCGCTCGAACGAGCAAAACGTTAAAGAGTCCATAGAGCATCGATATCTTTAACGCTTTTAATACATTTGAAGTCCACGTACTCTACAATTAATACGGAGTTAAGATTCTTAAAATATTGCTACCTCAGAGTGGATTTGCAAATAGGAAACGCATTTCCCACTTTAAATTTAGTAGAGATTGCTTTCGTGTCATTAATACTGCTTAAAAACGAATACTAAATGTAGCAATGAATTACGTTTTTACTCAAAGTTTAGATCTTTCAATGATAAATAACAAATAAAATACTCAAAACAAAAAAACAATGACAACGGAGAACTATTCACTAACACTCGAAAGCTCATTCACTCTTACCTATAAACTTGTATTTTTTCTATTTTCAATAAAGAAACAAAATATTTTAACGATGACTGACAGCATAAATGATTTGAAAAGCCGTGTGGCTTTTTATTTTACTTAACGTAAATCAAGTAATCGTACACAATTAATTAACCATATTAACAAGTAAACAAAGCTAGAAATCCTTGCATTATCCAAATAACAAATCAACTACGATATTTTTCAACAGGATAACAATTTAACTTCAAAAAACCTTGTTGCATAACCTGTAGGTTTTGGGCCATCTGTGCCCAGTCGCCAACGATATATTTTCTTTCAATATACATTTAAACATCAATATATATATTGTGATATCGAATATGTGATTTGTCCTTGGATGCCGATATGCCGTCGTGCCAAAAAGACTATATATGAAATATTTCAATACTACTATTATATCTACTAATATTCGACTTTAAACGCTAGTAAACGCGACTTAATAAAGTTTAAACGGAACTTTAAACGCTATTTTAATGTGTTCCCATAAGTTAATTAATTCGGGCATAAATCATTAGTGGGCGTTATATGGCCCAAAACTGTACATAGTACTTTGTAAAAATATTGTAGATGATCTAAATAAGGCAATTCATAAATGTTAGCCTCAATTTATTACGGCAGAAAATGGCTTACATCACGATAATTAATTAACAATGAAAAGAAAATAATATAGTGAATTTCGTGTCGATATATATATTTTTGGTTTAATGCAAATGGCTAAATCTATTTATAATTCTACATTGATTTGGAGTCGTAACCTATTGAACAGTCTCATTTGTTCACATCATTACGTTTTCTTATTAAAATAAAATTAATGTGACTTTTGAACATCATTACGTTTTCTTATTAAAATAAAATTAATGTGACTTGAATCTTTAACAAGTTTCCAACAAAAAACGTACCGAAATATTATCGTTTTAGCTTGTAAAAAGAGAAAAACAATAATAAAATATATATAATTGTAAACTTTACGTTCTAACAAAAAATCTCGTTGAAGTGAAAATCGGATTCGTGCCGTGAGCGTTCCGTACCAATTTTGTCCGTTCCGTGCCAATTTGGTCTGTGTACTTATTATTCTTATATATTCGCAATTGAAGACTTTTTCTAATACGAACTTTATTCAGATATTGGATTCCTTTCATTTATTATTTTGCGACAGACAATGATGGAGACCCATTTTTAAACTCATTTCCACATACAGTTACTCCTAAACTCCAAAATAAAGGGTTTATTACTATAAGCACTATTACTTAATGACCAACTGTATGCAACAATATTTTTTAATCTCAAACGGTCCCCGAGAAAAAATATGTGATAAACAGATATTTGGACGGAGACACTGCCTTGATTACTCTGTAGTATATTTCCTTATTAAAATTGTTACACTTTTAATAAGGAAATATACTACAAAGAGAGGTTCTCCATTCGCGAGTTATGTAGGTTAATGTATATAAATACGCGAATGAAATACAATGAAAAATGATATAGATTATTCGTTTTCGAAGCTAGAGCGAATAATTTAATTCCAGCGTCGCCATGTTCCTTAACTTGAATTTATCATTATTTTAAATTTTTTAATTTTTATTAACCCACCTATTTTTGTTGCCGCCAGCTGTACATCAACTCGTCAATACATTTCACCTCGTCTCCGCATTTGTTGTCTATGCGCGTATGTCGCCGAGTTTGCACGCAGCAAAACAAATACGTGTAATGCTCGTACGAGCGCAACTCACCCAGCTAGTTAGCCGTGAGTCGCGGGAGACCTTGCCATTTGTCTAATGGGGCGTTTAGGAGGCGCAGGCCTCGCCGGCTGTAGATTTAATATCGTTCCTTTCAAATTGAAATACCTACTTACGAATTAACCGTACCCCGTACGCCTGCACGATCGTATCAACTAAGCAAATGTCAGTCAATATCGCGGGCCGCAAATAGCGGCGAAACGAGTTACTGCTGAAGAGCTTAACCCTTTGAAGCACGAATTAAAGATAACGGTGAATTAAAACTATTTGCTGCCATTTAGTCACCATTCGCGACTATTCGGGAGATGAATACTCTGCATATCTCGATGAAAATTTAATACAATGTTGAAATTGGAACCTTTCTTTTTCGATGCCTTATTCGCTATCAAATGTTTGGTCATGCAAAAATACTGTTTGAAAGGGTTAAATCGTTGGTAAAATTTTGATTTACACACTTTGAAAAAATGTATAAATGTATACCTTGACATTTCTATTTATCTTAATTAAAATAAATTCGGAAATAGTAATGTTCATTACAAAATGGTTTATAATCTTTATCGTTTATGGATTAATTATTATTCTATAATAATTAATAATAATAATAATAACGAAGCAATAGTTAAAAAAATATTTTGAGGACATTTGGTATTAAGGAAACACGTCCACTGTGCTGACCCTTTACACTTGTAACGATTCACGAATTTATTTTGTATAATGTTAAGACAAAATAAAAAGACATGCGCAATTTAAAATATATTATAATTTTCATTACCGGTGGAAAAAATAGCAGTTTAAAAAAATTAAGAAAGGTTGTTTGGGGCGCTACGATTTTTGGCACAAAACAAATTAACAATGAATGGCTACAGAAGAACCTTTTTAAAAAAAAAACGAAGTGGTCGATAAGTAGGAGTGCAGAAAAATGACGATATGACATGGCTAATACAAGCCTCAATAAAAATTAAACACGCATTAACATATGATGAGGTGTACAAATATAAGGTGCTCTCTCATCGTTGGTCAATTCACAAAATTCGACAAAATACTTGACGTTAATGACAAATAGATAAAAAAAAGAAAACCGAGACATTTCACAATAAATGAAGCTATATCCCATAAAAAAATACTGGATTCCAAATACAGTTTAAAAACGCCGCAAAACATTTCTCACTCGCACTTATCTTTTTGTCTCGCGTTAATTGCGTTACATTCGAGAAACGTCTGCTCCATTAAACGTAAAAAGTCGTAAAAGCCGAAACGGACACTCTCAATTTGTATTTCACTCACGTAGCGATCTCTATTTACTAAAAAAACTGAGACGGGCGTCTTAATATATATTCTCCCGCTATCTCTGATCGACCGCACAAATATTGGAGCATTCCTTCTTACTATCTTTATTACAATGTTATCTCGTACCACTGGTGTACATAAAATCGGGAATATTGATCCATTAATAACATCAAGTCTTCGTACAATGAAACATTATTCAAGAACTAAATATACTCTTTTGAAAACGCAATAATTATGCAAATAGTTTATTAGTGTTTCAAAGCTTAAGAACATTGCAACGAACAACTGAAAATATGTAATGAGATATTTACTTAATGAATCTACCAAGAGGGACTTATAAGATATGGAATAAAAAATCGACCAAGGGCAAGCTATAATCGTACAAATAGTATTTCGTGCTATCACTGCGCACTTAAATTTTCAATTGTAATGCACTTTGAACATGCGAAAAACTTAGTTTTTAAAACCAATGCCTGAGCCATTGGTTTTAAATTGAAGGAAATAAACAAATTGTCCGTGACAATCGCGCTAGAATTTGTCAATTCTGATAATTTTGGTGCAATCTCTACATAATTCTCATTGTTCATTATTTTTTTCAGATTTTTGTGATCGATCATTTTGGTGATGTACAGAAATTGTTGGGCGTTTTTCCATTAAAAAAACCTTTATACAAATTCGTAAAAAAATACATCTTATGTATTGCTAAATTCTTGCTTCAACAAGTTTCAATTGACAACTTACAACTTGGAATTTTATTTTTTATTTCCTAACTTACCCTCTGAAATTCACCTCAGAATCAAAATTTAACTTTTTTTATATTTCCCGTCTATAATTGAGCTGTCATATTCTATCTCTGTGCTAAATTTAAAATTTTTACATCAAATAATTGCCGAGAAGATTAGCCCAGTCATATTAGGGGTTTCACCTCGGAATGAAAGATAATAAGCTGGAAATTGGTAAAAACCTTTGTTTTGTCGCCCTAAATATTGTCTCAAAAGTCACAAATGCTATTGTGTCCGCGTCTTAAGATATTGAAGGTCAAAGGTCACAAAAAACGATTTTTCGCGAATATCTCGGTTTCTATTGCTTAAATGATATTTTTACCTATCATAAAAATTGTAGAGTATAAAATTCTCTACAACTTTTGCCTGAACTTTTTTTTTATACGATCAACCGTTTTTGAGGTAGAGCGCGAAGAGTGCGCAGCGTACAGTCATATATGAGCTAATGCAGGGTCAAGCGTGAGTTACGGTTATCAGTACGTTGTATAGAATCAATTATTGACAAAAAAATTATAATTATTAAGCAATGCCCATTATTTCTGTACTTATTATTAATTATTTATATTTAATTATTCAACTATAGTATATTATTAATTCTGGATTATCTATTTTAATTATATTTTAAAATAAAAAGACAGTAAGGAAATATATTTTAGATATACCTTTATTTATCATTAAATATGGCATGTTATACATTTATTAAAATGTGAGTTTAAATATTAAAATAATTTGTGAATCGAATGAAATTGCGAATGGAAGCTAGTTATCTTCTTCTTCGTCGTCTTCTTCTTGTTGTCTCTCTAAAATATTCAATTCATTGTCATCATCCTCATTATCGGTCATATTCATTTCCAAACCTTCTAGAATTTCAGGATCGTATGTGCTTTCTTCATCGGGATTACTTGGATATAGTGGAGCGTTGAGGCAAGCTTGTCCATTGCACTGGCCACAAGCTAAAGAACATACTAGCCCTGATTTTCTGCATCCACAGCGGGAACCACAACCATTTTTGCAATTGCAAAATATTGTGTTTAGTAGTTCGGCTGGTGCTGGAGGTAATAACGTTGTTATGGGCTCCAGGATTTCATTTTCAAGCTTCCAGCCCCATTCTTGAGGTTCTAAGTTCTTCCCTAGCCACGTTTGAATCTGGTAGTAGACACGATTGATATGTTGACGGGCTGCTACACTTGTTGGTGGAAGTGTTGACAATTGTACAGGTTTATTTAGTTTTGTTAATTTGATGAATTGCGTGTAGCGGAAATAATCAAGGTTGTCCTCAGATTTTGGAGCATTATATAATGCCAAAAAGATGCGCACTCCATTTTCAAATAAAGTTTGTACGGGGCAGTTTTCTTGTTGAAATACTTCCACCAGTTTATCCAAATTGGTAATTTTCTCCAATGCTCTAGTAACAGTTTTTTTTCCTTTTTTAAATAGCGCAGAAGTCGTGTCACAGCCACTAAATGCGTGTAAAAATAAAATGTGTTTTTTAATACGAGGATATTGGTCAAAACTTTTAGAAGAGTATATTTGTGTCTTAACATTGTCTTTGCCAACTTTTTAAAATAAATTTCCTGTTGATGTGATTGAGTACGTCCAATTAAAATAACGAGCAAATCAATATCTTCTCCTATGATGACGACAGTGTTTTGTTGTTCTGATAAGGCAATAGCTGTGTTGATGATGAGAACATCAGCATCATCTGTGGCTTGTTTTGATGTGATATTAACAGTTTTTAATTTTTCAGCAAGCATGTCGATAATTTTTTTTTATTCGACTTATTTGATAAAAATTTTGCTTGGCTGATTGGCACAATCATTGTTTCGTCAAAACAAACTTCAAATGATTTTGAAAGTGCTGCAGTTCTTCTTTGTTGTTCCATTGCTTTAATATTTTTAGTATAGTCCGAATATCCGTCAAATACAACAACGATTTTCGAGCCATAATGTGTTTGTAAATATTTAATGTATTTATCTAAAATAATGGAAAAAGTATCGTCTTTGCTCCACACGACGCGATGCAGAAGAAATCCACCATCGACAACGTATGTTACATTATTTTCATCAAGATTGATATCGACAGGTACCATATTGTCATATAATGTCGCTTTCGTGGTTTTTCTCATGCCATTACTATCAAATAAAGATGTCGGATACGGGCTTAGTTCATATTGAAGATATTCTTGTAGATTACTTTCAAATTTTTTACTTACAGTTATTCTCTGGAAAAGTAACACTGGATCTACAGAGACTTTACAATCATTAATTTTGACAGATTTGTTAACGGCTGAAAGCGGTAAAACCTTATCGACGCGTTTTAACTTTATCTATAGAAATGATCATAGGGTAGGGACAAGTATTTCCAGTTATATAAGTATTTAAAAATTTACACGTTTTAAAGGAAACATATATAATGTCGTTTTAACTTAAAATATAACTAAAATAGATAATCCAGAATTAATAACATACTATAGTTGAATAATTAAATATAAATAATTAATAATAAGTACAGAAATAATGGGCATTGCTTAATAATTATAATTTTTTTGTCAATAATTGACTTTATACAACGTATTGATAACCGTAACTCACGCTTGACCCTGCATTAGCTCATATATGACTGTACGCTGCGCACTCTTCGCGCTCTACCTCAAAAACGGTTGATCGTATAAAAAAAAAGTTTAGGCAAAAGTTGTAGAGAATTTTATACTCTACAACTTTTATAATAAGTGAAAATATCATTTAAGCAATAGAAACCGAGATATTCGCGAAAAATGTTTTTTGTGACCTTTGACCTTCAATATCTTAAGACGCGGACACGATAGCATTTGTGACTTTTGAGACAATATTTAGGGCGACAAAATAAAGGTTTTTACCAATTTCCAGCTTATTATCTTTCATTCCGAGGTTGACCCCTTTTTTTACCTAATTTCACTGGGCTAGATCGCCCGTGACAGATGAACATCGAAGAGATCCCAGAATTGTTTCGTTTTGGCAACTTCGCCACGGAACACTAAAAACGAAGAGAATATGGTTGAAGCAAAAATTCTGTGATGGTAATTAGTATTCAATGATCCTTATTTATCTCGATTCTACTCTAAACAACAATTTATATATAGCGTCCCGCCCTCGCTTTGCGTAGACAAAAAAGGAAAGTAACTCCATTTTGTTTTAATGTCTTTTTATATAATAACTATTTAAAGTTAATTTTTTAAACAGTATTCTTAACGTTTCAATGATATTTTATGCTTTAGTCCAGTACAGACTGATCTGTCGTAATCTTGTAACATAAAACAGTTCGAACAAACAATCTCCAATTATCAGCCATATGCCTAGATGTGGAGATTGTTTTGTAGATTTAATTATCTGATACAATTCTCTTAAACTTTATTATGATGTAGCTGTAACAGTTTAGCTGGTTTAATTTGGAAAACTTCTATATTACGATTTTGCAACAGAAAACATGTCATTACAGACAATATATAGTACACATACACCGTCGAACTTTTTTGTAGAGTTACATATCGTTTACAATATCTTCATTTATTGCATTAATATAGCCATAACGGTTAGAAATTTAACTGCATCAAAAATAATGAAATGCATCAGACATACTTCGACTTGCTTACGTTCTAAACATATATTACCTATCATAAATCCATCTGAAAACCATAATAATCTAAACAATGTGGCGGTTGAAGTTTCATTTCAATCAGATATGCCGTATTTGTACCAAACCCTAAAAACACATTCTTAATAAAATGATTATGAATATTATATTCAAAACTTAAATTCTAGTCTCCACTGTACCGACAACCGGTTTAAAATTACATAACGGAACGCCGAGCTGTGCTAACAAAATAAATAGTCGCAAAACAGTATAATAACGCGTAATTATAATTAATGAGGATAATATCAATAACAATGTCGCTCACGAACTGCCAAGACCAATCGTGATCCGTACCGCACGCAAATATTTGTCGGCATTTACGAAGCGTTGCGAACTCAGCAAATCGGCTTTGATAACATGTAATGAATAAGCGACGAATGAGGCAAGTAACCAAAAACACGTTTTCTGTCTCTGAGTAACTTGTGGATTTGGCATCAACATTTGGACACGACGATCTTATTGCCTCGGAAGAATGCATATCGTATATTAAACGCACGCTCCGTAGACAAGAGACAAAAGCAACTGACTTTACTGGAATAATTAAATTCGTACATGATCTGTAAAAGATCGATCGTTAACCCGACCGCTCGAAAATCTGGTTGCTGCTGTAAATGTATAGTTAGTTCGGTTGATACGACTTCATAGTCAATTCTATTCAGGAAGATCTACCGATAGTAGAGACAGATCGCAATGGAGAAACATAGTCGCACTTATATCATGATTAACCATAGATTTTCGTTAGAAACCGGAAACTAAGGACTTATCATACTTTGATGAGCAGCTAGTATGAAAGAGTACATCAATTTACGATTTTTTATGAAGATTTAGGAACGACTATCAAGGACATAATTATTATATAAAGACTCCTCCTGCAATACGTCGATAAAATTTTTTAAATTTATTGACAAGTTGAAACTTTGAAAGTAACAATCAGTTTGATCAGATAGAATGAAATTATGACATTTTCTTATAATAACTAAGGGATTCTAAACTAGAGAAACCGGAACTATTGAAGGAGATAAATCAATTTTAACATATTTAAAACAAAATAATATATTATATTTTTAGCCTCAATATATGCTATGGAACGTCGCATATACAAAATAGCCCATCTTTTCCCAAACGCAGGTAAATCCGCACACAACCATAATTCCATTCCCCCGACCAGGTGCAGGAAGCGGCACCGCAACGCTTCAAGGTCAACGACCCTGGCCCCACCTAAGGGGTGGAGCTTCACCGACCTAACTCTATTGTCGCGTCAAACTCTCCGCGCTTGGAAGTCGGTAAATATCAATCGCCCCTTGAACAGATGTCCACACGCGACCGTGGTTTACGTTGACCATAACAGCAGATGAAATAATATGGCTCGCGAATTCTATATTCATGTAAATGTTACTTAGGGTTAGCGTTTCGTGGCCCTTGAATTGAGCATTAAATATGTTGAAACAAAGCGATCATTATACATATTGATGTCTGTCTAGATACACTTTGTTATTTTCAAAATTTAGAGCATTGTGGTGCTCTTACTTACGAAGGATATCAATACTTAATTAAGCTTATTTGTTTGTCTCGCCTCAACCACTTCCCTGATCTCCGTAAATTGTCTAATACATGTATTGTGGAGATGGACATAGGATGGTATCCCGGTACAGACTTTTCTTGGCAATAAAAAAATCACCCAGTTAGAGATAAGAGTGCGAAGATAGACACATAGAAAGAATCATCGTTAATCGTCTTGATTTTCAAAATATTCTTTGTTTATATCTTTTATTTTCGTTTCCATGCCAGCAAAGTTGCGGGTCAAAGCTAGTTTTTTATAATCCGTTTGTAAAACACAGAAGTTACCATATTTTACATTACAACCATCGAAGTAAGTTCGAATAAACACCAAATGACGTTTAATATTTTTATTTTCTATGATATTTTACAAATTTAAACTTAAGTGAAAAAAATACTATAAAAGTCAAGCTCTCCCCGTCACCAATTATCAAGTTCTCCGTCGCTTTAGAATCAAAAAAAGTTGGTAAATTAAAGGAATAGTTCACCTAATAAAGGCACTTATATTGAAACTCGTAGTTTATGCGAAAGAGAGCAGAAAGTCATTTCATTGTGGATAAAAGAGGCGTATGACTTTTTCCGAAATGCTTTACCTCTATCGATATATTGATGAATATATTACTATTAGAAAATTAAAGCAGAAACTCCAGGATGTAATATACAGTTTATTTCTTAAAAAATTGTTAAATCAAACAAGTGTTCGTTAAGCAAAATAGTGGGCTCGTTTACCAATTGTGACGAAATAGAAAATATAACCATATCGAAACTAAAATTTGATAGTTACGTAATTTCGCAATTTACATTTAGAGTATTGTAAGGTCTGACGATCCACATTCGATTTAAAGCTCCCTCGTCTGCGATCGTATAACGACGCCCGTGTCGTAACTGCCAGCGCTAGGAAGTCGGCAGACATCACTCATGTCGCCTTGAATCGGGCGTATTGTCCCTTTTAATCGGGCCGTGCGGGGCGTCCGCTCGTAAACAACTGCGGGAGCGACAGCGCGTTTGTGCGCACTTTAGGGTCGCGCAAAAAATGTCAATGACCGATGGTATCATAAATTAGTGTAGGTTACTATCGGTGTTCCAAAACGTATAATACCGAAATATTATCAAAATAGTTCGTGAAATATACATCACACAATGTTATTTAAAGGCATATAACATCAGAAAAACTTAAAAAAGATTCCGAATAAGAAATAGACCCGGCCTGTACGTGAATTATAAAGGCTAATTGCCGCATCACCTTTATAAGTATCGAATAACGTTTAAATAATAATGGAGATTCCGGAGATGTGTTGGTTATTGCCAAATATTTACGAACTAATATCCGATCAATTTAAAATCATTTGTCAGACAAATTTGACAAAACAAACAGTGGGCACGAAAGTTTTCCGAAAACTTCAAGAAAACGATAAATTCATTAAAAAAAAACGGAAAAGCCAAACTATCTACAAATTTCCATCATATATTTACGCTCCAAATACCAACAAAATCTATTTCGCCTATATATAATATAACTATATTGAAACTTGTATATTCATATGAATGTATGTATGTATGTAGATACAGGCGCACGACAGTGGCGTTTCGGGCCAGCTTCTCTGCTGGGGGTCGCTAGCTCGTGCGATATAACAAGCGACGCTAGGCAGGTACGGCTCTGTAGAGTAAAAAAAGGACCTTTCAATATTGATGTTGGTATTATTACTACCGTCGCGCCGTACGATACGAAACCATTGAACTCGAAGTGAAGATTTACCACGCCCATTTGTATACTTTGAAAGGTTTCAGCGAACAGGCAGACCAATAACAGGTTATTTGGGTGAGCACAGAACGTTCTACCTGAGAAAGTTAGGAAATTTATGTGGGAATGGCTAAAAAAATGTGAACAAACCTAGAGATATACATATAACCAAATTAGGAACTCTTATATTTTCTTTGCCGTGGTGTGTTGGGTCGATCACAAGGCATACGGCCTTTGACGGCGTGGCGCAACGCAAGGTCCCGGATTCGATTCCTGGCCGTTCATCGAACGGGGCTAGACAAGTGTTCTGTTTGGCCATAAGAGTTTGTTCTCGTAGCAATAAGTCCGCCATATGTATCAATTAGATACATCAAAATAATAAACAAATAAATATATATTTTCGACATGTCCATCTCTGTCACCCCTGTTTAACTTAAAGACTATTAGTTTTGCAGAGTTTTTAGGGTACCTTCCCCACAATTAAAGTGGGGGGGGGGGGTGATTTTTTCGCATACACCATTGTCTAATGAATCGTTAAGTAGATCATATACAGACATCAGCTTAAGAAATATAAAAATTTAAAGCTTTTATTTTTATTAGAGTTACGTGTTCCCATCCCCTGCTAGCTAAACCACTATTTTTGAATATCTTAAAAATATTACAAAACTATCACACCAATGACTTAAAGTCGACCGCAAAAGTAACTTTGTATTTTAATATTTATAATTATTATGCCTGTAAAAAATATATTAGGCAATATATTAATATATTAGGCAATATATGAATATATTAGACAATATATTTATATATTTACACGGTGAGAAATAATATTATTTAAATATACACCACGTTTTTAGGCCTGTGAAATTGTAGTAGGCAATATATTAACGTTACCAAAAAATTAACGTTTGTAAATAGTTTAATAGAAGTACTACGTAACCTTAATTTTTTGTAACTATCTAAATGTGTACAGAACCTTCGAAGTGCAAGTGTAGAACTCGAACTTAACAGATTTATTATTTATACCACCGACATATCAACATTTTCATTCCTCACATTCTAAATGGCCAATTTACTGTAAATAGATTTCTCAGTATTACGATTTGATCTATGAAATAACTCAAAAATAAAATTGCTAATCGTTTTATTTTAGTCAACCTTACATAATCGATGCTTCCTGTGCCATGTTAATGATAGTAAATTTAAGTAAATGCTGCACCCAGCGCCCTCGTGAATTGGTTTCAAAACTTTTTGCTTTGTAAAGAACTGTCCAAATTCAAACAATACTTCAAGTTGCCCTTTTTATCATATCTCATTTAAAAAAGGTTCAACTTGTATATAAAGGCAAACGGAATGTAATCCAAACAAACAGTGAACACAAAACAATGAACATTTGTAATCAGATACCAAAACAATGCTAAGGCAACATAAATTGGCCTTCACAGTTAAAGTAAACCTTATCCAACTATATAAATAAAGACTCGCTTTAAAGATTCACCCCTCATTCTTCCCAAATTTATAACACAGTTATAATTTTAAATCTGAAAAAGTTTAAATCTTAAATTTTCCTTTTTCGCTTTATTTAGTTACTTTTAGCCACGTAATACAATTCGTTGCAAAGGTAAAAATAAACTAATACCATACACATGAATTCTCTGATTAATTTTTTTTCAGGAACTCTATTTAAAGTGTTTTATAGATTAAACCTAAGACGAGATTAAGAGGTAATTTATTCAAAAAACTAAATGCAATTAGTCTATGTAAGTATAGTAAAAGGTAACGATACATTTGGGAAAGTAGTAAATTAGGGTGGTTTTTTTATTTCAATTGAAACTTATAAAGTTTATAGAATGTGAATATTTAACGCATTTAGTGGTCCCAAAATCTACGAGACTTTAAGGACACGCAAAACGACAAAAATCCAAACCAGCCCGCTGCATATAAACCATCAATCACACGCCGTTCATTCAGATACAAAATCCCACCACTACACAATCGCGGAGCTGCCATACCATATTGACATATCGTCATGGCACCGCTAATTATGCCTAACCCAACTCCGTCGACAATAGGCTAAATTGCCAATAATTATTTTGTTGTCGATCCGGCGAGGCCTTGAGCGTATAAACAGCGCGACCAATACATGTAGCGGCAGGCGGAACGTTACGTGCGTGGCCGAAGCGAGAAGAGCAAAGCGAGCAGACTTTTTGCTCCAAGTCAACTTCTCGGTAACAAATAACAATTTGTCCGAGACACGGTTTCGTCTTACAGTATCTATACGGCTGCCGCCCATACAATGTACAAATGGGATAACAAAAGAAGCGCTCGAATCGGTTATCTGCCAACTTGTGTGTGTATCTCGCTTCACATATCATTTACGGCTTTTGTCGGCAACGATTTCTGATCAGTTAGTTCTCCGTATCATAAAACGTTTTGTCTAATTTTGTCTAACGTAAAGAAGTTTGTGCGAACACCCGTGTAAGTCACTCTAGCTTATTTATTATAGTGTCACTTCACAAAAATACATCCTAATATAAATAGTCCGTTCAAAACTAATATATAGTAGGTTGGCAGAATGAGAACAGAGAACTGGTAGCGCTTCCTGCTAGCTTACCCTACTACCCACCAGGACCCATTTGATCATGAGTAAGATTAACCGATACAGCGAATGGCTTAGAGACTTAATGCCTCTTTTTTGTAGAACCCCTTTTCGAGAGTTGTCGATCAAAACTTGAATGAACAACGAATTAATATCAAGTGTCTTCTGAAACTGGGCAAAGATGGCATGAAAAAAGTGTTTCCAAATGACTAATATTTTCAGGAAAGGCTGTGAACAACCCAAGGGCTATTTAAAGTAGGGGCGTCCTGAGTTCACTTCAAAATGTGCTGAAAAAATCGATCATGTGTACTCTCCTTTTTGGTAGCTGCCGATTAACCATTAGAATAAAAAACTTGGTTGAGAAAAGTAGTTCATTCACATGACTTTGATGGAACATTTTGGAATGATGTAGGTTTGCGTCGAGATTGTGCCAAAATTGCTACACTCTTGAGCAAAAGTTCAGACGGAAATAGCGTTCCGTTCCGTCCGAACAAAAAACCTCAGAAGCGACAAATATTTCAAAACATTTAACAGTAGCGCGCCGTGGATTTACGAGTGAGACATCAATCACCTGAAATTCCTATTTTAAAATTCGTCATAAATTCAATTTATTTTTTTTTCTTGTCTTGTAAAATGTCATTGGTTTAAACACAACTGTGTTGTGCTTATTGGTTTTTACGAATTATTATTTCAATAATTATACATTTTAAATGTCAATATTATTATGGATTAATTCGCCACTTGTCATCTTCGTATTTCACCGCAATATTTCGTCTCGGACATGGTCCTCTCACAAATGTTCTGTGTTTTAACGTAACACAAACGTCATTCTAGCGCAGGCCCGACGATAGCGGAAGGGTGCGTCAACCTTTCCGCTATCGTCGGGCCTGTTTTTAAAAAACCTTGTCCTACAGTCCACGTACTGTTATATATACATATATATATACACACACACACAAATTTATGACTATAAACGTTAAGTCATTATTCTGATAATGTTATAATGGACAGAATGATTCACATGTAAATTTCTACTGTAGTTTTCCTGTTACGATTTAACACAATAAACGTTTCTATATGCGAATTTCAAGAAGTAAATGTCTGTTTCAACTGGGGAAAAATATCGCTAAAATGATTTAAAATAGAATAGAGATGTCATCAAATTTCCCGCTCGTATGTAATACTATGGATTCGTCAAGGTCGAGCAAGGAGCGGCGGCAGATCATTTTACGAAAGCGGTGCTATAAGAATTGACAGCTCATATTATAACTCCGCTTTCGTAAAGCACAAAAGTATCCCAAGACGCGTATAATTTAAAACGTTCACTTACTATCCAGTGTTAATGAAATATTTTGATTTTTCAACATGATACCTTGACATTAAAGATCTGGTAATTAGATATGCACCTTTTTTAAGACTCCGTATCCAAAAGAATGGATCCAAACGGAATCCTACCCTACTAAATCAGAAGTTCGCGGTATTTTAAATGACAAAAACCTATATAATTCAAATTTTCATCTAGTGTGTGTCGTTTTGAACCAAAAATAAAATCATATCTAAAATATTGTATAATCTAATGTCGGAGGAAACTGACAAATAATTTATCAAGTCATGTGGAAATTATGGGCAAGACATCTTTGAGTAAAGCCGAAATATATTTTTAAAATTATTTTTCTTTAAAAAATAAACATGCGAAACAAGTTTTAGTTTCCATTACAGCAGGCTTATATTTATAATTCTCAAGCAGGTCTGTACTACAAATACCTGTATTTAAACAACAAATACTGAGCTTACGTTCAACTATAATAGACTACATTATAAGCTTTGACCCGCGACGTCACTCACTGGGAACAGGTATAAAATGGCCAAGTAATGTTTGAAAACATATTTTAAAACTCAAAACAATTAATTAAATACTTGTAAAATTAAGACAATAAAAATACATGATAATAAAATCTTAATTATAATAAAAATTTCCGGGATAAAATCCTATGCTCGTCTCCGTGAAGCAGGCTCCAGGTATGCAAAATTTCACGGAGAAGAAATAAACAAATGTATTCACTTTCGTATTTATACTTTTATTGTTAGAATATAAACACACGTTTTTTTAGTTATTACGATCCTCTTAGTGTCATTTTAAAATATAGTGTAAATAATTAAATATTGTTTTTTATGACGTTTTTTAAATTGGAAAATAAATTCGTTAAATTAAAAAAATTAGAATATGGCCTACCCATTCCTACTTTACCCTGTCATTCCTACGTATTATGTCGGTAACTTTAGTTCTACGGAATATCCCTTTCCATAGTTCGATGAGTGACTTGGAATGTTCTTACAAGGCCAACATTATTAATTGAATAAATAAATCTAAATTACTGTTCATTAGCAAGTCAATATTAAGTACAGAAGTTGATAGATAACAATCGAATAACTGACCTACAAACTTCTGACTAAATTAGAGATGGGTATGATGGGCCTATCTCATTTTTAATAATATAGTCGAGCCAAGAACAATCAGAAACGTCTATAACGATTAGAAAGTCTTTCTTGTTGGTAAAAAAATATAGCTGCGTGTACTGACTGGTATTTAAACTAGCCGAGAAACAAAATTTTTGGAATGATCAAAAGCCACATTCGATTTTAGTATCATTTGCCGGACGATTAATGTGTTATCTACACTTTAAACATTTAGCTAGAGAGTAATAAACTATAAATAAAGTATTACTGCCACATTTGTCTTCGTTCAAAAATGGCGAAAGGAAAAACAATTTGCAGGTGCGTTAATTGTAATAGCTTCCGCCACGGCCGGTTTATCGGCAGGTGACGTGGTACTTTCGCTCTTATCGTAATTGATATCGATTAACTGTTCCGCCGAGATTGCACTGTCTCGCTGCTTCGCATTTTTTCATTGTTCAATTGTTTCGAGGTCGTTCCACCATACATTTGAGGTCATTCCATTAATTGCAACCGAGGTACAGTGCCATATTGAACTAGGTCTCCCATTCTCATCCCTCTAGCTATGATAAGAGACATGCTAGTTATCCTCTTGACTTCTCAAGTCACTCTTTTTTATTCCATAAAAGGATAGGGTTCTTTAGCCTCATTTAATTGTTGGCTATGGGGATGTAGATTGATGCGTTTAAACAAAACTGCTGCGGGATCTCGTACAACTAAAGAGCCCACGTTAAGATTAAAAAACCCTTCATAGGTATTGTGGAATTTGTACTTGTATAGAGTCAGAATTGAAACTTGATTGATATTTAAAGTTAATTGTAAGTTTAGAGGCGACTATACACAAGAAACGAATAATTCAAAATGAGTTGGTAGCCGACAAGATAATCCAAACAACAAAACTCTACACGGAGACAAATGAGGCCGACTCCAAAGCTAATGTACAACAACTTTGGTGTTCAAAGAAAAATTAAGCCTGGTAATCATAAAAGCAGCACGACAAACAAAATAAAGGGTACGATTGTGTCTAAACATCAGACAAAGAGTTTCGTGAATGAGAACAAGTCACCGTCGACAAATGTTAGCAGTTCTACTGTAAGTTTTACCAATAATACAGGAGGAAGAGTTGACAGTCCCGATTCATCTCACAGTACTCATATTTGAGAAATGGTTATAATTTTACAACTTTTTGTAAAATTATTACCAATAGGTACTTAAGTATTTGGAGTAATTAATAAAAATAAGTGTTATGTCAGATACACCTATTCAAATACTTTAATAGATGGCGCCATAAAAGTTTGCGCTAATTAGTTTAATGTCAACCAAAATTTCTAATATTCTTTTTGAAATAGATTATACCTAATTAATAGGCATAATTATGAACAGGATGTTTACGTTTTTATTTTACCGTGTTGTGATTGAAGTTCCTTTTAATAAATCATACTTAGGAAACATAATCGTTTATCTACATCATAGCCGTTGGTACGAGTAAAACGATTTGTTTATTTGCTCACTTTTTTTATAAAACAGTTTCATCAGAACGTGTTCCATTAAGTCGAGAATATTTTATCTGGAGTTTTTCGGTAGCATTTTAAAAACTTATCCTCTATACACAAAATTATACAGAGATAAGTTTTAACGAAATTTTGTTGATGCTTATTAAAGCAGTTTTCTCTACAGGGTGATTTGGTTCTCATCTCAATAATAGTATCATTGGTCATCGTGCTTACTATTAAAAGACGACTTTTCTCTTCCAAGAAGGATAATCGTCACCTTCGTTGGTCTTCATTTTCATTAAAAAAGTAATAACATTTATCGACCTAAATTTTTAAAGATACTTGTTATTTGTTAAATTTTTTTGGAAACAAGTAACTAAAATTTCCTTGCATTCAAAAACTGCAAATACATCATCTCTCTTCCGTCAAAGTCAATTAAGACAAAACAGCACAACGCCAAAACAAATGAAACAACAGCTCAATTCGAAGTCATTCAGGTAGCGCCTTCAGAATAAGTTTAAAAGTTAACGAGAACAACATAACAGCTGGTTAACGAGTGTCCGACATAAAGCCTTACATCCATTGACGGGCACAATGGATCCATTCACGGTCTTCGGGCGGGACGGCACCGTGACCATTCGCCTTCTGTGACAATGTCAAACAGCGAACGCTCTATTATCCGCCGCGTTACCACCTCGTCGAATTCGAAACAGTCGATTAGCAGACAACAACTTCCCTTGACAGTGAAAAGCCCGGCTTACAGTTCGACTGCAACTTCTTTATATTCACCAATAAAATATAGCGAAATTGAACTTACCGAAATTAGTATGGGGTGTAGTTTCATTAATCCAAATCGCAGAAAGTTTATTTACTACGTTAAACGTTGCTTAAAGTAAAATTAACAGGATAACTACGAAGGGAAATGATACTTTAGTATAACAATAAAATATAGTGAAATTGCCGAGATTAGTATAAGGTTTAGTTTAATTAATCCAAATCGCAGGAAGATTCGTACTACGTTAAACGTTGCCTAAAGTAACATTAACAGGATATCTACCAAGGGAAATTATACTTTAGTATAACAAGTAAATATAGTAAAATTTAACTTACCGATATTAGTATATGGTTTAGTTTCATTAATCCAAATCGCAGGAAGTTTCGTACTACGTTAAACGTTGCCTAAAGTAACATTAACAGGATATCTACCAAGGGAAATTATACTTTAGTATAACAATAAAATATAATGAAATTGAACTTACCGAGATTAGTATAAGGTTTAGTTTCATTAATCCAAATCGCAGGAAGTTTCGTACTACGTTAAAAGTTGCCTAAAGTAACATTAGCAGGATATCTACCAAGGGAAATGATACGTTAGTATAACAATAAAATATAATGAAATTGAACTTAAAGAGATTAGTATGAGGTTTAGTTTCTTAATCCAAATCGCAGAAAGTTTATTTACGACGTTAAACGTTGCCTAAAGTAAAATTAACAGGATATCTACCAAAGGAAATTATAGTTTAGTATAACAGTATTTATACCCAATATTCATTGTGATTAATATATCTCGAAATTAACTTTGATTAAATTACATATTTTGATGAACAGCATGCATGCGTTACTTTTTCTTCTATCGGCATTAACTCCTACAGGCCATCAGAGTATCCAAAGACCGTCACGTCTAATTGTTTTAAATTTTAATTTATGGATTATTAAATTTTTATTTCGAATTTTTAAAACACATTGAACTTAAAATTAAATTCTCGCTGAAATGTACTAAAAATTCTCTATTTTTAGTGTCCCGTGGCGAAATTGCCAAAACGGAACTCTAATGGAATGAATAATTTCGGAATCCTTTCGTCCGTCTCTCAGAGGTAATTTTCTCGGAAACTATGGTGGCTAAATTATAGAGGTGAAGTACAAAAAGTCTAATTCTGATTCTAGGGGTTAATTTTAGTGAAATAAAAAATAAGGAAATAAAACATATTTCTTTCAAGCGTGTGTGTCAAGCTCATCGTTATATTAAAAAAAATAAATGTATTTTTTAAATTGGATGAAAATGCATTTTTAAAAAGATGCATTAATCGTGATTGGAACATATTTTTAAAAGGCTTTTGGGCTTATTCTCACCGACACTTCTACGTGTCTTACTTGAGGATGATGTTATAGATAAAAACAGATAATTTATAGCCGCTGCAGTCGTGGTTTGTGTATCTAGTCAAAAAACATACGCGTAAGAAAACAGTGTTTCGTACCCCTTCCAATCCAAGCAAATATTTTGTATACATCCACCGGTAGATTTTAATTTGTCAAACATATGTCTTGGGATGTCACATGTTGAGGCCTAATAAAGATTCAATCATAATTCAATCAAGAAAGTATTAATCTAAATTGCTATGCATTAGCAACCCAACACTTACTACCGGGCCAACCGATGACAATCTAATAACTGACTTACAAACTTGTAATTCCGACTGAATTAGAGACTGCACGCGTATTTAAAGACACAATGCCAAACTCATTATTTATTTCAATAAGATAGTAGAGCCTACAACAATTTACTAAACATACATATACTTCACTTTCTCCTCTCACACGAACGATCACCATTCCTTCCCTACACTAAGTATCATAGCAAAATAACAAAAAGGCAAGGCGTCAATTGATTCACGGCTTGATTCCATCGATTGGAACGAAGCCACAAATCAGAGCCAATCAAATTTCGACACAAATCGATAAACTGAGTTCGACTGCGATCGAGACAGCTCCGAGTGTAGTTTCGACGAGTCACGATAAATCATGACAAGTGCTTATGTTGTGTAAAGCCACAGCTCCTAAGCCTAGGGCTGTCATCGGATAGGCTTTCGAGAATGTAAATCATATTTGATGACCGCGCCAGGAATACAGTCGCAAACAAGTTTTAACACGAACTGATATATGCGAAAACACCTGTTCAAGAAGTTTTAATGCTATTCATTCGAATTTCGTAGTAAGTAGCTTGAAGAAGAAAACTTTTTTATCTAGTCAACAAATAAATATAAGATTTGACGTGTAGCAGATTGAAGTATACATTTTAAATATGTACATTAAGCGACAAATAAAATTGAAGATACGTACATTAAGCGACAAAAAAAACTTGACGTTTTTCTAAGCAATAACCATATTGGCGAATAATTTATAATTTTTGCTACAATGTAAAATTCCTCCCAATTGATTCTGCATAAAAATAATACCGTCGTAAAGGAAGTATTACATAAGATAGAAATATTATGAAACTTTAAGGGTCCGTGTTAGAGAAATCACATCACCCAAAAGATCAATAATTCTATCAATTAATTTCACTCGACTTAATAGGAATTCAAAATTTTAAGTCTGTAGCTTTCATAACATGCGAATGAAAATATATGAAAAACTAATAAAAATTTGATAAAACTGCAAATTCGGTTTATCATGATTAATTTTTCAAAAGACAGTGTTTCTCATTTATGGAAAGCGTGAATAATAAATATAATATTTCGGAAAAAATTATTTCAAAGTGTACCAAACTGAAAAAAGAAAAATGTTTAAGATATAATTCTTTAGATTTACATTTTTAGAGTATTAGAAAAATGAGACATTTGAATTCTCCTTTGAAAATCTGGCAGGCAGATAACTTTTTCGGCGACGCACCGTCTGCTAATATGGACAGACACAAGACGTTTTTGTAAATTTGATGCATTGTCCGCCACCCCCGGTAGCAGGCAATGGATCAAACCCAATTTACAGAGCTAATACATTTAACACTACTGAAGTGCGTGGCTAAGCAGTACAACAATTGGGATGATCGAATAAAAATTGTTTTTTACAATATGTTAGTCCCAAAAGAATAAACAATTAACTTGATATTTTGGTGTGACACAAGGTGAAACAATGCCAAAAGGCAGGCAGAAAATTAAACTCGTGTCCTTAAGTTTCATGAAAAATATATGTTGGTATTAAATACCAAAATATACAATAGGTCAAGTCTATACGTTGCTAGCCGACGAAAATTAAGTAGGCATGAGCTGTGCCCAAATGAGCATGTCAAAGCGTGTTAGTTCTTTAGACTCTTAATTATACCTATATACGTGTATATAAAGGTAATGTAAGGTAATTAGAGGGAGGAAGAAGGTAGCAAACGGTAACCCTATAGAGCGCCGCCACACCGAGGCACGCCCGTCACGCCGCACCATCTCGGCCGACGCACGGTAGTCAACGATGCCGACAATGATTATAATTGAAACGAAGCGAGATTTGTGTGTTCAATTTGAGGTGAAAGTGTGCTAAAACATCGCAAAGAGGAGAAAGGAATGTAGAGGCGGCCGCAGACCGAATGGCAATAGTGGGACGAGCGACGGCTAGCGACGTACGGAATATGCGGTCGGAATACTTACTTGAATAATGCTCGGGGGCCCGCTCGGTGGCATAATTATTTGATAAGCGAGTGTCGGTAATAACGAGCACCTGAATATTCTTCGATAGTTTATGCCAATACAACAAATGCGATAGGAAATATTCTACCGTACTTCCATTGAAATAAACTGCCTCAATATGGTACTGAATTGATAACATGTAATTCTAAACATTTTTCTTTTTTTTATATTTTATTTTGCGGGCAAAACGAATATAAATATAATGTTCGTTCATTTCAAATTGACTAAGTCGAAGCATACTTCAATTTTAAGATACATAAATTTACCTTTCAAGTGTTGTGGTTGAATTATATAAGAAGCAGAACTTTAGCAAATGTATCAATTAAGCACTTTGTGAACCTTTAGAATAAAAATATTCATATCCATCTCAAAATAAAAAGGACCTTTACTGGATCACTCACGCGAACCGTTGTACGTTCATCCCTATCCGTTTTTCACAGACACCATTTGAGGTAGAAAATATAAATTTACGTCGTTTATTGACCCCATATCTCCCAATAGTAAAGACCTAACTGATGTTTGATCATTTTGAAAGGAAGAAGAGAAACAAATCCTCTTCAAAACATCAATTGAAAAGGACATTCATAACGATCCCAAAACTAAGTTTTTAGAAGATAGTTATAGAGATATTGATGAAAACGTCCACAAAATACACATAACTCTGTACTTTCTAAATCTAATCCTTATCAGAGAATAATAGCGTAGATTTTAGATCGATATTTTTAAGCAATATTTTTAAATGGCGAGTTGAGGTTAATGTTAAGGTAATATTTTTAAATGGTGAAAATGCTATAAATTCTTTAAATGTTTACTTTTATGTGTGCCTAAGCTCGTATGAAGCCTTCCTAGTACTTCTATTCGTACTTAAATGAACGAAGAATCGTTCTGAATATAAAAAAAATATTACGACACAACAATTATAATAAAAAATACAATAAGAGGAACAACAAAATAAAAAAAACACTTAAAAAGACCATAAAAATGTAATTTGAAACCACTTAACAGTTAAAACTTATCTCTTCTACATTAGGCATTCAAGTGACAATGTGCCGAAGACGGAAGTTCATAGTCGAAAGTGTATGTAAATAACTATTGTACAAGAAAATTCACTTTAAACTTGTGTTATATTAGACATAAGACATATAGAGTCACAGTGAAACTTACTTCGTTGAATTCCTTGTTAGTTAAAAAAGTTGTTTATTTTCTTTTAGCTGAAATGTTTTTGGAAGAAATTGCAATTTAACATGAACGACAAAAATACCACGTTTGTAAAATAAAAATCTAAACATCGATACTTCACATTCGCTGTATTTCACTTGACAATTCTTTTCTTTTTAGGATTATATAGATTTGTTTTCATTGTTTCTTCTCAAATATGTTTCTCTCTAAGCGATTTTAAATAAAATGAAAAACATATCGATGCGGCAAGAATTCTCAAATTAATAAAACTGAACGATTCGTATTGCTTTCCGCTTCTTTTAGGCCAGTCGTCACTCTTAAAATTGTCTCCATTCAACCATAAATCACGTAGACGTCTCGGTTCGGTCGAGTGCGACGATCCAGGAACTCCCGACGCCAGGTGTGCGCGGCTGGTAGCCGGCTGGAACAGGTTTGCCGGCGCCGGCGCTGACGCAAGCCGTCCGCTACTTTCACCAACTCGAGCCACCTCCGCTTACCTAATGTTGCTTGTAGCGCGCAAACCGATGCACAACACCGTCTACAACCCCGTATACGTTAATAAATAGTTGTTACAATAGTACGGTGAGTCGACAGTGTAATAACAGGTGGCTCGTACTGGGCAAATGTCAATAGTTATTAGGAAATTTCCACCAAATATCACCGATGAAGGAACTTTGCCCGGTTTTAACATACAAGGAATATATTTCTTTCGTTTAACATATCGCATTTAAAAAAAAAATTGCCCAACTCAAAAACAGCAAATCTTTAAAATTTTGAAAAGTTACTTTAAATTATAATAAAAGTAGCATATAACTTTGTATTTTGAGTTATCGATTTATTATCTAAAGTGCCTTATCCGCAAATCGACATAAATCGTTCACAAGTAATTTGTAGCTGATTATAATTTGTCACAATCTAGTCGAAACAACCAAATCGATTAAAAAAACAACGAAGAAAATTTTCGAAAAATAAAATGACTACAGAAGAACTGGTCATTTAACAAATTGTAAAGATTGGTATAATACATAATACAAAACTACGACCAAGTGACAAAAAAAAGTAAATAAATATACGCGATTCTTGCGTAATGGCTGAAACGTTCTTGAATAACAAATTGTAGTTGCATTTTTCTTGATAAAAACAAGTTATTTTCCATCTTTTGTTGTTGTTATTGTCATCTATTTTTATATAAAATTATTCAACGTCGACGTAAGCATAAGCGCTTGACTATAAGATAAAGTTTACTACGTACGACGAATAATTATTTGAATTGCTTATAATTCCTCTTACTTTGTTATTTGTTTCGTCGTTAATTTAATATTCATAACATAAAAAAGCTTAGAAAAGCTACCTAAGGACATAGTCGCAAAGAACTCCTACCAAACTCATTCCTACGTTAACTATTTCAGTCGAAAAATTCGGATTTTATCATCCCCATATAACGCACCCTTAAAATTATGTAGATCGGTAAGGAGCATCATTGCAGTTGAGTAATCAGTTTTGATGGGGGAAAAGCCAACGGTATAAATGAAGATATTAATTTTATAAAGAGGAATGTTTTGATACTTTGTTTTTTTAAGCTTCGGCACTAAAGTTTTTACCATCATATAACCATATAGCATAACGTTTTCAGATGGACATAGGGTGTAATATATTTTTAAAAGTAATGGAAATCGAAGGGTGTCGAACGAGAAAATTTAACGTTATATATTATTAATTACGGAAGAGTCGAATCACAGAAGTATTTTTGAGTTAGCCATATTCAAAGT
Source organism: Druceiella hillmani (assembly GCA_039881145.1). Lineage (NCBI taxonomy): Eukaryota > Metazoa > Arthropoda > Insecta > Lepidoptera > Hepialidae > Druceiella > Druceiella hillmani. The sequence continues at coordinate 2,571,886 of JAYKKI010000032.1, read as the reverse complement.
AGTCTTGGAATGATTTGGACACGCTAATGAAATCTTAAAAAATGTTTCAGGGTGTATATGGCGAACTGTTATAGATTGTCAGAAGCGATTTTATGTTCCGCGACCGGATTTTACAGTTCTGTACTCGAGAAAAACACGGAATAAATAAATGTACCGTTAAAACACCGCTAATAATTTAAACAAAATTCCGTCACAAGGGATTATGAAGGGGTACTGCAAGGAGGGTGGGGGGAGTTGAGGAGTGCAAGACCCGCGTGGGATTTAAACTAAACTAATATTTGTGTCTAATATAACAGTATTAAAATAAACTCATTAAAATGCTGCGCTTGAATTTAGGAATTACGTGTATATGCGGACGTAGTCGCAAGATACCGTTAGTAAACCTAATATCTACATTAAAACATTTTACGATTCATTTCGCTATGGGTTTATCTGACCGGATACGGTATATTTCCGACCCGACTGTCTTTCATAGTGGGTGTATAATTAAACGCATAGGCCTTAAGTTACAGGAAGTTTATACTTAATGTGCCATAATATTTGGGACTTCGTATTTCGTTCAGTCTAGCGGTGCATGTTCTCTAGTCTTGCTTTACAGACAGCTCAGTATAATGACACTTACATTTATTGTAAATGTACGCTGACCAGATTTCATTACGGTGTTAAACAAGTACACGTAATCGTTTTTGTTGATACATACCTTGTGACGCCATCAGACGGAGCGAGATATAAGCAAGCATAAAATCGTGCTACGACGGTTACGTGCACACTGTTGCATATAAAAGGTTAAATATTTAAGGGCACATTTCTATTAAACTGTTAACAAATATTGTTATTACTTTTCGAGTATAGTGCCTAGTATATCTTTCACAGCCCTAAAAGTGATTTGCTTGAAAACTAAACTGTAGATAAAGTTTTAGTAACCCTGTTTTTTGATATTTTAATTTTGCAGTTTCGTAGCGGGGGTGGGAGATAAAACATACTCATTGTAGATATTTTCAGCAATATCTCTAAACAATCTTACATACAATTCAGAAAAAGAAAACACCTTTCAATTAAATTCTGTCAAATCAGTTTCTAAGAAAAGTGACTTTGACAGACAGGTATAAGGAATTCTACAAGGATTCTATTTTTCTCCTTTAGAAGAACTAAAGTTTAAAAATGAATACGATGTTTTGAATTTTTTATAACATTTCCAAAATTTACTCTGCAAATAATTAGCTAGCGTAATCGTAACATTTCTACTAAACTTAAAGAAGATATCTTCTATTAACGTTTTCTTTATTAGAATCACTATTCAGTTTGTAAAATGAATGTCAAAAGTCATTTTCATTATAATTACATATTATTTCCAACACACAATAACAAATTAGGAATAATAATAATTAAAATGTATTAACAAACACTCGCGAAAAGCATCTTATGTAACCATCAGTAACGAAAAACAACAGACGATTACAAAGATTACTCACAATGTGAAAACAATCTCGAATACAGATCAATATCTATTCTGTCGGGTACTACAAAACATTTCTATCCGTCACAACAAGATAAGGCGAGGCCTTGCTAATTCGTGTCAACGAAATCAGTCAAAAATATTGCAAAATTCTATTGACTCGATTTCCAGTGACTCATAACCACATTGTCAAGGCTCATTATTAATGATCGTTGCATTGTCTTGGCCTTTTTATATGAGGTACAAACATTATTCAAAACATATGTTCGTTGTAAATAGAATAAAGGACTAGCTGGAAATAAGACGATGAATCATTCAATAAAGGCCGAGCCGCCAATTTATTCCTGGGATTTACATTATTCATAACGGGATATACGCAAATGTATGTAAACAATAAAGTCATGTAACTGGTTATAGAAAAATCCAAAACTTTATTATATCTAACGAAATGGAGTATATTGTTCATACTATTGGTCTTTCAAACACTGTGAAAGTACATTTCTTCTATAACGTAGACGACATCGAAAGGATTATTTTGACTGAATTCACTTAAAAACCTTTTCATCCTGGTACCAGACAGAAAAACTTGTAGCTTTTCTTTCTGGTCATCTACACAGTACTGAAGACGTAATACGATGATTACAGAGGCGATTTTTTTAGTTGAACAATATCTTCGGCCATATTACATATCCCACGCAGACAAAGTCGCAAACAACTACGAGTATGTCAGAAGAAGTGTCAAATATTGAGTGCGTCACACTTACGACTCGCCTTGAGTTGAGTCATACCTGTTAAGTAATTTTCATCACGCTGTTGCATAAAGAGATGATTTTCTAATCAGACTCAACTAAGCTTAAGTGAAAGAGTAACTCGTTAACAATCCACCAATCTGGTCCAGCCATGGTTTACACCACGTTTCAGAGATTGCTTAGCAATACATTTTCTCTCTTCACCGTTGTACGCCTCTGTTCGCCTTTCTACTTTTCCATCCCGCCTTTCGGTACTGACAACTCTTGATTACTTATCAATTGTATCTAAATACACGTATTTTATAATACATTTCTCATATCACTTTTATTTTGTTCGGATTTCAGTTAGGGATTATTTAACCAAATATATTAACGCCTTTGATATTTTACCTCCCCTATTCAATAATTGCATAAGTTTAGAAGTATTTGTTTTGTCACAGATTAACTCTATCCGTGACAGAATAAAACTATATCTGGAAATTTACGCACGCATTACTGAACATTATCCGTTTTCTATAAACATTCCTTTACTGTATACGCCATTAAGTAATGAAATACACTGGATCTTAATATCAGAAATTCACCGTCGATATACCCTTTCAAACATCTTCTGAACAAATTATATCTATCTTGCTTAACCCACAGCATTTTCCTTCCGTTCACATCCTGTTTACCTTCATGCCTCATTACACCACTGTTTACCTTCTTATCTTTTTTCCTACCGCGATCTCAAATTATAACCCTTTATTAATATTAGCCTTTATTAACTTTATTTTATAAGTTTTTTTGCTAAAATTATAATAATATAATCTTTTGCAGTCCACCCCAAAACTAATTAATTATTAATGGTTGTCGTTAAGTAAAAGAATCCTAATATCATAAATTCACCGTCGATATACGCTTTCAAACGTCGTCTGAACAAATTATATCTATCTTGAATTAACCCACAGCATTTTCCTTCCGTTCACATCCTGTTTACCTTCGTGTCTCATTACACCACTGTTTACCTTCTTATCTTTATCTTTTTCTTTATTAATATTATCTTTTATTAATTTTATTTATAAAATTTTTTTGCTAAAATTATAATAATGTCATATAATTATAATAATATAATTATAATAATATCTTTCAGTCAACCTCAAACATTAATAATTAACTAGTTCAGAGGTGGACTGCAAAAGATTATTATTAATTTTTTTGCTAAAAAAATAATAATAATCTTTTGCAGTCCACCTCTGAACTAGTTAATTATTAATGTTTGAGGTTGACTGAAAGATATTACTTTTGAAGTAAGTGCGTCGAATGTAGAAATATTGCATTAAAGACTAATAAAATAGAATTAAAAAAATACAGTAGCTCTGATATCAAGATATAATTTTTATTATAAATAATATTAAACAGCACAAAGACTGTCATGCGTTAGTCAAGTTGAATTATGAGACCGTGTGATAGTTGAACGGACAAAATAAGCTAACTATTTACGAATCCATTAATAAACACGTCAGTGTAATTTCAAAATAATCCAATGAACAAAACGTTCAGATGGTTCACATCACGAGTTTGTGAAAGTGTGCATAGAAACATCAACAAAAGAAGTCGCATCTAGCCTTTTTATTCTCAAATCTGATCGCACACGAACGGAACGCGAGAACTGGAACGTAGCACGGTATAATTACGGGTATCTAGACGATAAATTCAATAGAAATATCAAATCATTATATCCCATTCTCTTTGCACGACTGCATTTACAAAAGTAACCTCTAATAAACATCAAAATACGACATTGACTGTACTATTTTAAAAGTTCATTGAAATACAACAATTTGAACGGTGCAATTAGCAGACAAGATCCTTCGAAATTCATTTATACAATACGCCAATATTGATTTTTTTCACCTTGTCAAGAAATACGGCATAGCATACTTGTAAGGTAATCAAACCTGTCAGTCATCTAGTAAAAAAAAACGTTACGGCTCCTACAAAAGTTGTAAATGTGAGCATTTTTTTTAAATATCAAAATAGATTACTCAAGAAAAAATATATCGTTTTTCAGAACATTAAAATTTATACTAAGTATTTGGTAAACATGAAACCTGTTCATTGTTTAAGACCGTCTGAAAATTAAAAAAAAACAAACGAGTAAAGAATCAAAGAATGTGTCAATGCAATACGAAACTCTTAAATACCGACAAAATTGTTCTCTACCGAATCTACGCCCAATGCAACCCAAAACAACAAACATACCTAATGCAATTGACTTATCTATAACAGTTCACTTTTGTTTGATTAGCCTCGACCGACATATGTAACTTGCCCCTTATCTGTCCCGGTTTACTTATCACAGGACACGTTCATTCGTGTAGCATGTCTGAGCTAAGGCATTCTTCAAGACGTCACAGTTTATTTTTATTCAAAATGCATTCTCACACAACATATATCGAGCCGACAGATACAAGTTTCAGTTTTTCTAATAATTTATTACTTACATCGGGCGGCATCATTAATTAGCCAATGGATTTTGATTGAGAATCATATAGTACGTACAGAAGTAATTTTTGTCTTTCCACTTAAATCTGAATACAAACATTTTTTTATTCATCCTTTTGTAATTATATTTTTTTTTAATTCTAGTAAGCACAGTTGTATTGAAATTTCACAGTTCCAATTTATAACTTAGTAATAGATAGAGTAATATGAAAGACAGCATACTCCATAATAATCCTGTACAGCATAATCCTGTAATATCAATTTTATGAAGAGAAAAGTTTGGTTTATTTCTTTCTAAGGGTTTGACACAAAAATGGCTTATCCGATTGACATGATTCTGACCACCATAGAAATGATCGTGTCCATATGGATTATAGACAACATATATAATTGTCAGGAACGTGTGAGTAAGTGAATAGTAACGATTTAAATTAAGGGAGTCCAACTGTAGCTGTTTCATTTTTTAGTTGAACTGTTAAACTTTTTAGTAATTTAAAATACGGTCTACATTGTCAATTATTACAGACAATTATCCATTTTCTGTTACAAAATCGGACATAGAAGTATTTTTGAGTTAGAGAAACTAAACTGTCCTAGCTAAATCAAATTGATATGTGAAAGAATTGTGCACGACAATGAAATGTATATATATATATATATATATATATATATATATATATATATATATATAAAAGTTCATTATATTTCAAAAGGGAATGTTTGTAAACAAAGGAAAATTACAATTTGGGTATTGTCAACCTTTTTCTTGTGGTGCAAGTCAGTATGGTGAATATAATTCAATATTTATGATAAAAATACAATATTTTTTTGTATTATTATTAGAAGGTGTTACAATATCATCTGCAATCAGATAACCAATTTATGAATGTTCAAATACCCAGGAATAGAACCAGGGACAGTTAATAATTAAACAATATTCTATCAAATAAGAGAGAAACCTTAGTTATTATAAAAGATACTGCCGTATAATGTGTTTAAAATATGTATTCTATACTGCAAACGAATACTAACTCTTAACAATAAAAGGACATGTCACAATTTTTTGTTTACACTAAATAACTGCTGTAAGTTTAATTTATTTGTTGTCTCGTTTATTCTTTCTCCTTTAAGCGTCACGCTAAAAAAACCATTGATATCGTCTATTTAAAATTGAAATGAATTTATTATAGCTAGTTCACTTCAAAACATTATGAAAGTAAATGTTGTGCATTCAATAGCATACTCGTATATGGGTATAGACTTTATGTGTCGGAATATTGAATAATTTTAGAAAAGATCTATTTTATATCTCCGAGTTTTGTGAGATCGGCAGCAAGGCTTGTCTATTTTTGTCCTTTAAATTTCGCAATTCGTATTAGTAAAATAAGAGTGTAATATTAATATTTATAACATTATTTAGCGTAACAATTTATAATTAATATAGTGATTACAGTATACGGTTTAATAATGTTATGGATGAAATACGACGAATTTTGTAAATAATCCTCAACTAAGCCAACACATATTTGTAACCAACCATATTTTAACTGTCAAAATGGTTTATTTACACGCATTCTCTTTTGGAATGGAATGGAGTATAATATTATAGATAGACATAGTTACTTAAGCGTTTCTGTGTCACTAGACCGGGTCATACAGTTCTGAATTGGACTAAAGCAAAGAATAAATATTAAACCAAAAAAAATACCGTCGGAAATATTTATTATATAATAAGGCGATTAAAAAAAAATGCAGTCTGGTTCCTTTTTACCCGGAAGCAGGTAGCAAAATAGAAAGGAAAAGGTTAAAAAAATATTTTCGATTAAAAATATTAGTTGCAAAACTCAGTCCTTTATTATTTTACGCAAGTTGTTCTAAGATTTAAATCCAATATAAAATCTACAGTATACATAGAGATCTGTTAATCAATTTTAACGACTTGCGAATTGTGATAAAAGAAACAAAATAAATCCAAAGATCTTTTTGATTATCCTCTTTTAATGGTTAGGAATAAACGTTCCTACTGTCTAATATTATTTAAAGTGGAATGTACAGCTTTAGAATATTCCAATAATAAAAAATATATTTATATTTTTCCGGTAATCTTCCGATACTATTTCCATTATTTGTTTTCTTTAGTATATTAAATTCCTTATTTAGACGGTATCCATTCCATACGACTTGTTTAACCTGATTATATTCCACAATTAGAATTGTAATTAGATCATTACAGTTGATCGCCAATACAAAAAGCACACAGTATTTACTTTGTTTTATGTCAGAAAATTTTAATTTATATTGAGAATCGTGAAAATTATAATTGATAGTCCTGAAAATGTTCAGCAATAAAGTTAAAATTATAAAACAATCTGGATTACCAGAAGTTTACCTAGAGTTTATTCTAACGAATTCTAACGAATCATGATTTCCAGTAAATAAATTATAGCTTTTTTAAAACTATATTTTTTCTAGTGTCTTTAAAAAATACACTAGAAAATATATTTACATGGTGAAAAATAACATTAGCATTTGTTGTAAAATACCTTAACAGAAATATTTGTTTTGTATGAATTACATGTTAGTTAAATGACATAAAAACAAAACATGTTACCTACATTTTTTTTATTTACAGAAAATACCTTTTAATTTTAATTTCTGTAGTGGGAACTACAGGAATTTTAACGCGTCAACTGTCAGGTCGATTTTGGCAATATTTCACACGGATCACACCGAAATATTAATTTATTTTTTGTTCTATATGTATCCCCTTATTTTTTACAATTTTTAATCAATTACCCTAATTTTTATATTGATTTGTACAGAGTGACCGCGGCCCTTGAGTAATAATGTTAAAACGCGTTAACCCGTTGTCTACCGGATATAACAGATAGGATCGGATCTAAACCATACAATAATGTCCCGTCTGCCAATATTGGCGGACGTGGCGCCGCCGGAAACACGCTACTAAAACATCGCCCATACATTGCACTAAGCAAAAATTATGCACATGAAAATTATGCACGAAAATGCATAACAGAAATAGATACGAACCGAATTGATAACCTCTTTATTTAAGGTCATTTAAAAGCTATTAAGTAAACGCTGATAATCAAATCTATGAAATGAGTGCATTGCAGTAGTGCCCGTACCGAACCTCATATCATCCGATAAAAATAAAACGAAATAAGAACAATATTTCGGAATTCCGAACCGTTTGACCTTAGCGTTGCGCGTTCGATACATTAAATAACAATTATAACGGCGGGCTAATTAAGCTCGTGACTCGATAGACAATACCTGTATAAAATCACTCGGGCTGCCAAAACTGCCTGCGAGCACAGCCGCAGTGGCTATTCGGCTCACGGCCCAATTCACGAGCCATTGCCCCAGTTTAGAGAGGCCGGTTGAATAATATCAACGACGAAACGAGCGACCGTCGCAATCACAGTTTTCTTTGACAATTGAAGTAAGAAGATAGATTGGCAATAAATAAATTTCCAGTTGCGACAAATTTATCAAAGTGTTTCAATTGTTCCGGAGAGAAGTTGCAGAAAGTTTGCGGGCATTTTGTACTTGGGTGTTGTGAAAGGGAAAGCTGAAACTAGTTATTTTATTTAAATGCTAGCCTTCGGTAGTCGACTTAGTCAACTTGGGGGATCGTGTCACAATATTACACTGCTCAATCGACCTTTATAAAGACAAGACAAATCGATGATACACTGCCCTTATTCAATACGTGAAAAGATTAATAGTTATATCTTTTCTAGCACTATTAACTATTTCTCGATAAAATTAGGGCAATAATCACTCTTGTAAAGCGGCTTTTGTCGTCTAGATCAAAGTTTGGAGTTTTGGACTTTGGAACAATTGAAAAAAAAATTTATTTCATTAATCATACAAGCTGATGAAGAGTGAAAATTTTTTTTAATAATCTCAAAAATTGACCGAGTTATAAAAGTTTAAATTAAATCTTTAGAGAAAGACGGCAATACTGTGTTGTGAGGTCAATTTCAATATTGCACTTTATATTCCGAGAGGAAGAGACAGGGATATACCCAACTCTATCCGTATCTTCAAATTTAGAAGCTTGGCTTATTCTTCAATCAATTTTTGAATTTTTTTCAAGACTGCTTTTTAATTAACTTATATTTCACAATATTGTACGAAAAATATCAAAATTTAGAATGAGTCAACTACCGTATTGCTTATAATCAAGCATAATTATATATACATTTTGCTCAAAAGATTCATGTTTTTTAGTTTTTCTTTCTATCTACATATCTATATAGATTCACCGATCTTTACATATCTACGGATCTCCCATTGATATATAAAGATTTTGTAACGCCGATTAAACATAAATAAGGGAATAATTCACTCTCTCGCAGATCTTTAGAACAATTGCTTATAATCAAAGTTATACATAAATTTAATTGTTATCCGATTTTTTATTCTATCATACGCAGAACCATATCTACATACAGATCTTCTCTCAGATATACGGATCTTCCACTCATACATAGGTAGATTTTGAGACTACTAATATATAGCAGATATTGAGTTGAGAATTATATCTCACACTTAGCAGGTACTACTACATAGCACCCATTTACTAGCAACATTTTACAGACTCCATGCTTATCTCCAACGTAAAGACTTAGAATGAATTATCTTATGTTTTTACGAACTATTATTAATATTTGTGACGCTTATCTATAGACATTTAGTCTCTATACAAATATGTTCTATTCAAAGGCCTTGCAGTTGTTTAAAAAATTTATACCCTTTAGAATATGGGTTATAAAGAAAAATAAAGGTCAAACTCATCGACCACATCCATATCGATCTGTTTACGTAGGAAACAGGAAACACGACGGTCTAGGTTTTCCGCAGCTCGGCTCGATATGTAGAAAATTAAAATGCCGCTTCGTTTCAAGGTAAGAACGTGATTTATCGATACAGCTGGTTTGAGCGCATTGTAAGTAAAGATGGCTGATATTTATAATAAAACATTATGGATATTCGTAATACTTTTTCTATCGTAAAGTGATATACAACATTATAAATGTAGCGCACGAATCTTTCGGTTGATGAGTAATTCACTTTCTCATTTCTACACAGTTGCTAGACTGAATGTTTTGTATTCAACATAAGACGTGATTAGAGATTTCATATTGTATATGTGAAATCTAATAACAATTAATTAATAAATATACGTACATGCAAGATAAATATATGCACTAGTCGATAATTGTATAGGTCCAACAAATTTTATTTTAAGACAATTTCTTTCACTCTAAATTCGATTTTTATTTTTAACATACATATATATTATATACATTTAAAGCAAAGAATGAAATTTGCGTAACAGTAGTTATACTTCAATGTCATCAAATTTTAAATTCAAATGCAACCTGCCCAAATGATGTTTAAAAAGAAAATCGTACATTTAATTTAATGTCGCACTTTTGCCACGATACACACAGGTGCACTGGACAATTTCCTCGACAGGAGACATACCTACAACTCGTGACGCGAGAGCGGACCATGAGGTCGACCTGACCGTGATAGTGGCTCGCTGCGATCGAGATAAGAATAGAAGCCAAGTACGTATACTAACTGACAACTGCACAAGTAAGTATTTACCGAAGACAATTTCGTCCTCGCCAGTGGCTAAAACAACTAAGGTTCAAGATTGTCTCGCGCAAGGTAACTAACGAGTTACATTATGATACATGATGTTCTTACAATACTCCATCACATTTGTGCCATTATGCATTCTAATTGTATGACTTATTTGACATTACTACATTATGGTATTACTATTATATACTTTCGTTATTTACCGTCCGTTATTTGTTATCATCTGATCTGAAAACTCTTTCAATTTATGCATAGGACAATTATAAATTATACCGTCCGTCTGAAAACGTTTTTAAACATTTAACCTACTTTTCATTAACGACCAAAAATATATCTTTACATTGTTTCTTTTCCGGATTTCGTTACTAATGTATTATTCGGGTTTGTTCTAAAATATCATTTAAATACTAACGTTTGGTGAGCGGTTTTGTCAAGTCTTACAAATTCTGACATTATATTCAAAGTACAAATTATTTTTTGTAACTATAACCTAAAGAGTGAGAACAATAAATAAAATTTAATATGCAATGAACAAACGGAGGCAGACATTGCGTTTTATTCATATATCAACAATCCGCTTTAATAAGGGCTTTAAACTAAATATGTGCATATAAAAATAACAGTTAAAAATCTTTTGCGACATTTACTTAGTTTCATACGGGTTATTTACACTAAGCTATATTATTATTAACGTCCCTGCCTGATTTTCACTATCTCTATGCCATTATTTATTTGTCGAATTGTTTTTTTGTGTTTGTTTTAAATATTACTTCTTCCTTCATACGATGTTATTACGGTTTATGATGTCTTTGGGGAAGTTTATACAGGTTAAAACTAAACAAATTACATTGAATAATTTAAATTGACCACGAATGCTACTATTATCATAATAAATACATCCATAAGCAAGAACATTTTACTCTATGGTATCCTAAATACTTGATTCCATTATCTTTCGAGTTTCAAATGAAACATAGGCTCATTGGTCAAATATATACATTGAGTAAAATAAATACCTTGTGCATGATTATAAAAATTATCCGCATGTAAATTACAAAATTCAATACGACAATTTAAATTGAGAGCTTTTCAAAGACGTCAAAAAACATGAGACAAAGAGAGCTGCTTTGAAATCGTGAAAACGTCAAATCTTTACTTTCCCGGAGATTACTTTTTAAACAACGAGAAAAGAAAAAAAAGAATAAATACATAATTACAGTTCTACAATTATCTTCTTTATTTAGTCCTCAGTCCTATATCAAAAATTTCAAGTTGCTAGGCCATTGGAATCTTATTATAAAGTAATATGGTATATTAATAATCTACGGAACAATGGCAGTCGTATAGACGATTTTTGTTAATGTATTGTCGTCTCCACTGCAAAGTTGCGAATCTGCAAAATATTAATTTTACACGGGGGCTTTTCAAACTAAACAAAAATGTAAAATTTATGTTTTTTTTTCGTTGTGCCGTAAATAAATATTAAATAACGTGGTATCCACGGCAAAGTTTCGAATGTGCAAAATATTAATTTTACATTTTTTTTTCGTTTGAAAGTTCCTCTGTAAAATTAATATTTTGCAGGTTCGCAACTTTGCTGTGGATGCGAGTATTTATTTAATATTACATACATGGCATTTTTGCGCGTCTTCCATTGTCATCCCTTTCAAGGGACTGAACCCTCTCCCTACGTCATTTATTCTTTTTACACTCATATTCTATATGTACTGTCAATTTTCATTTACGTATATAGCAGATGATGTAAGTACCCAATTAGGATACAATTTTCTACATTTTTTCTTTCCATCTGTTGCAAATGCATCATTAATTCAATTGTCTATAAGCACTTATTGTTACTCGTCGTATTACATCCTGGTAAGTACTCCATAGAAGGAGCAATTTAATAATTTCATTTTTACAATATTTTCCAAAACTTATGCCTATTTCCGTTCTTTGCTGCAGTCTGTTACCTATGAAATTTTCGTGCGTCTATTCTTAGCCATATTATTTATTTGCTAATTTCTTCATACAGTTACAGATTATATAAAAATAGAAAAATACAGGGGCACAAGTTGACAAAATCTTGACTTATATTACCCTCACACGCTTAACAATTGTCACTATTTGTAGCCGTTTCACCATTCCAATAAATTCGTTTTAGCAAGTATAATGAAAATCAGGAAACGACAAGTTTTTAACTAATTGTTATAAGCTGAAGGAACAATCTGAACCATGTCTGCTTAAAACAGGTATGGGCATATACGAGTAAATTTTTATATTTACTTGGTTGTAAGAAATTCTAAAAAGTTAGGAAGTAACCGTTTCATTTTAATTTGTATTTAAAAAATATATGATGTTTTCTAGTAAATATCTGTGAAAGTGTGATGTAGTCATTAATATTTGAAAAAACAATTATGTATACAGTTATGACGTTAATTACCAATTTGTGATCTATTAAATTTCGAAATTAATACTCTAAGCAAACGAGAAAATTTCCGTTTAAATACTTATTATAATACGCATAATCATCAACTTAGGGAATTATCTATAATGTATTTATCTTTAATTGAGCCATCCTTAACGAGCTCTGAGCCCAATCGCACGTTTGACGTAACTTTATCGCACGATAATAATTACTTCCAAGATAAAAAGCAGTGAGCAACCATCTGATGAAAAATAGAACGTACTTGTATTTACAAATACATTCTTACGAAATCAAAGTGGATCTCGCGTAGTGTTGATTATTGTAAAGTCACGCAAAGAGAAACTGGCTACTGAGTACTTAATTTTAATGAACGATAATATATAGTTACACTTACAAAAATAACATGCACATATCTTGACAGGAAATTTAAAAGATTTCACAAATCTGATCTAAACCGCATTTAAATTATGAAAATGTGTTGAAATTGCCATCGAGTCTCTTTTACCTGTCGGTCTGAAATTTGTAACGTTTTCAAATGTTTATAAATAATCAACGAAACTTATTACGCAAATAAGTATACCATTTAAAAAACAGGTTTTGTTTTTCCTACTTCGTGATAAAAGTACCTATGTTTATCCTGCTTTATACGGATGTATCAGAGGAAGCGACGTATTCACACCAAAATGAGAAATATCTTTATATTTGTTTTGTATTAAGAAACGGTAAATTTTGGAGTATAAATGTGGAAAAAGGACTAGATAATAGGAAGTATAAAACAGTTTACATAAAGAAAATGAACATTGTGCAGGCCAGTATCAATGTTCCATGCGTTAGCAACAAGTTGATAAGAATCAGTAAGCTTACACTTGAATAAAAATTATTACATAAATATTGAAGGCAGCAGAGATATTGAAGAAATTGCTTAGCGACTTTATTGCCAAGAAACTCTGAAATGCGAAAATAAGGAACGTGAACTGGCTAATAATAGCGTACCGAAATACGGAATCGGTGAAAATTACAATAAAAATATACGAATGTTGACGTGGCGTGACACTGAATATAGACTATGTATTAACTATATCGGACTATAAAAATATACCACGGAGTGGAAAGCTACCTTGTTAATGATTCGATGTAGGCAGCTGTGCTAAATTGGCGTTTTAATGATAGTTGAATAGCCGTAATATGGCGACTTGTGCCATATCTAACCCGGGGAGATTGACGTATTTACTTAGTGTCAAATGACATTAAATTCGAAAATAACTTACCCTGTTATTCCTGATAAAGTCCTCAATAGCTTTTAATGCAGAATCCGTTAGTTTCACAAACACTAAGTCCTTATTTTCATTATAACTAGACTCTGATGACAAACCATACTGAACACCTGCTGGCAAGGCCGCCATTTCTTATTCACTATTCGCACTATACGACCAGCTGACGTCGTGGCTAGTCAGCACAATTATTAACATAAACACATTTTATTAACTTTAATCACAATTTCACAACCAAATATACTATAAAACGTAAACAACAAAAGGGTTTAAACTATAAAGTTAACAATTATTTTGCTCAAAACCCATTAACTAGGCCTTAGTTGGCAGCACTCGTCAGCCCGCCGCAAGGCCGCACTGACAGTCATGCGCACAATCTAGTTTTGACTGCAGTGTTGCCAACTCTAATTGCCGGAAAGCAAAGACAAATTATTATAAATATCACTAGATGTCACTATATATCTACAAAGGGAATGTTTACATTTTTTTCTTTGCCATTTAGCAACATTTATTTGAATGCAATAATAAAATTTGTTATGGTATAAATCGTTTTAGACCCCAGAAATAATTCCATCTTGTATAATTTTTATAACGAATAAATAATTCAGTATTGAATCATTAATTATCTACTCTGGTTAATATTAATTTATTTTATTATAATTAATACATACGGTAAATTTCATATGTAAAGGTGATAATTTAACTTGCTAAAATAAAATACATAACTTTGATAATGTGCACAATTGCTAAGATGGCAAGAGAAATTAGCAGGAAACGAATGTCTTCTCTAACAAATCGTCACGATAATATAGTTGGTAACATGTATATCTGACATTAATATTATGGCGGAATATTTGAATATCATATTATAGCAATTCAATTCAAAGATAACTATTGCAGGAAATAGTTTCTTAGATAAGATTTGGTCAATAATTGATAAATACATATATTCATGTTCTTTATAACATTTGATAATACCATTAGTTTTGTTAATTGAGATAACAAAATACTTCAAATATATATTTGTATATATTTATATTTTAGCTTTTACATTTCTTAGATTCTGCATTTGTATAATAACTATTGAAGTAGGTTAGGTTCCTAAGATAACTTAGGTTCCTAAGGTTGCCACATAACCTAATGTTTGGTTGAAATTTTTGAAGTAAAACTTCTTTACGCACGCTTTACTTGGGGAGTAAGCTGGTGAATGCGTCACGAGAGCATTACGAAAAGTGTGATCGGGTGAGGTGAACGGAAGTTGAGAGGGAGATATAAGTTAGTGAAGACAGAAAGAGAGAGAGTTACGTTTCGTATATTACTGTAGGGACAAGAGAGAGAGGTGCGTGCACACATTTTCTTTCTCTCTTTCTCTCATAGCCAGTTATGTTTCGTATATCTAAGACACAGTGCAAGCCTATTGTCTGTATCACACTGTAGGAGCAAGAGAGAGCAGTGCGCGTGCACATTTTCTTTCTCTCTTCTTCTGATAGCCAGTGCATGAAATATATATATATATATGCGAGTTTGATAGCGTTACGCGAATGGTGATTTTTTGATTATTTTGTAATTTCATTTCGTTCTTGAACAATTTTATAAATTATTATTTTGTTCAATACATTAAGTATTCTACGTTTAAAGTGAATAAAATTGTAATTTAATTTTAATAACTAATAATTAATAACGGCAAAATCGATAATTTTCAATTTTTGGAATATGGTTTTGTTTGTTGTTAATAAGTGACATTATTGATAATTTTTTATTTTCATTCAGGGCTCAATAAAAAATGTGATTTTGATAGGTTACAAAAAGTTATTTTTATAATTACAAGTACATGTTATATGACAAAAAATTTATCAATAGGTAGGTAGGTAAGAAAACAATTATCGTACTAATTAAGTACATCACAATGGAATTTACAAAATTGTATTACATCTAAATTAAATTGCATTACATGTACATTACGTTACATTACATTTTATCAAAGGAGCCTTTTATTCTTTGCTTTGGTTATAATATTAAAGATATTTCAAAATAATGCATGGATGAATTGTTGATAATAAAAAGGTACAAAAAGTTCCCTTGTATCAGAACTTGTTTTACAATTTGCGATAAAAAATTTGAGTACTCTGAATTTATTAATTATCTCTAGTAATAGGTAATAAATTATTGTATCGAAATTAATTATCCACTATTTTCCATTATTTCATATAAAAAAAAAATGTCCTCTATGGTATAAGACAAGCAAGTAATCTTTTAATAGCTAAAATTTGTGGATATATGTTTTTATTCCAGTGTAGCATTAGTAGTATCGGAAAATCCATGGATTCATGGATAAATTTTGTATCTAAATTAAACTGGTGAATGATGCAATTTGTGCAACATTGAAATTTAAGAGAAATTTTCATTATAAATTCCATCTGTTGAAAATAGAGCAGCGTAAGAAATGTTTCATCTCACTTGGCAATTCAGAGTATACGAACAAAAATTGCGGCTTACTCAATGATTAGTATAAATTATTTAAGGAATTTGAAAATTTACACCCTGATTGAGAGAATCGTCCTCTTATATTCAAAAGTTGAGTTATACGTAGGAGTGAGTGTATATTGATGGGTAGTTCATTTCACTTAGCAGTACATCATTATTTACCAATCACCTGACGTCGTCATTAAGTAATGATACCTGCAAAAGTTGTTGACAAGTTTAGAATTTTGTAAGAGTATTCGTTGAACAAGTAGGATTAGTTACTTGATTTCCATTTAGACCATTCGGAACTTATGGATTGTACTTAAAGTCCTGTGTTGTAAAGTAACTAGAAAGTGTATTGTGGTTTTGAAGTTTTATGTATTATGTCATGCACCCATGATAATTGAATTTTTGTAGAAATTCAATATAAAATGTAAGGTGAGCTGTAAAATTATATCATATATCGCTTTGGACTCAACATTATGTAATGCAATTTTTAAAAGTTAAAAAAAGCAAGTATATTTTTATTATTCCAAACACTTTATGATATTGACTATACATATTGTATTTGTACAAATTGATGCTTGCAACTATAAAATTTAAAGTTTCCTTCATCCTGTTCAAATATATATTAAACATTCGTCTTTATACCTTGTAATACAATAAGTCATTTAGTGTATTGATTGTGTTGGATTGGAGTATTTATCTGTCTTCTGGTTTTTGAAAGTCTGGTGCTTAATCCTTGTTAAATGATGGAATTCTACGTATGGCGGATGTAAGTATAGAAAGTTATAAATTTTCCTTCACTCATCTATCAATATTTTCTTCTCGTGTGTATATTATATTTACTAAGATACATTTCAATTTAAATTTAAATTAGCCTTTTGAATTAAACAATTATGAATATAATTTTTTTTAACAAAGTATTTACTGTTTTTAATTGACATTTGAATCCAGTTCAGTAAATATTTCGTACTTATGAAGGAAATTAATTATTTTTATATAACAGATAAATATTGTTTGTACATTTGTCACAGATTAATAGTAATTTTAAAACTTTAATAAGCCTCTGTATATTTTTAATCAGAGACATATAATTTTACAATAATTTTTGCTAAATCAATTTTGTTGAAGGATAAATATTATATAAAATTTGCTCCCAATATCCAGAGGAGAATGATTTAGCTAACAGCTATGAAGATGTAACACCTCCTCCAGATTTATTCGAAGTTGAAAATACGCCATTGAAATTAAAAAAACACAATAAAGCATCAAAGTCCGATATCAAACCAGCTGAACTAATAAAAGCTGGTGGCTCATCTGTGATAAAGTGCTTTATGACATAATACTGGCTGTATGGAATAATGAGGGAATCACCGTAGATTGGTAATTTAGAACAGCATAATAAATCTGTCAAGTACGAGTAGAACTTACACTACAGGGATTCCATAAGAGTTTAGACACAAACATTTAAGGGTTCTTTGTATTTCTATTAAACCAGTTACAATAATTAAATTTTGAAAACAAATATATTGCCTATTATATCTTTGGTAGGCGTAAAAACGTGGTGTATATTCAAATATTATTATTTCTTATCATGTAAATATATAAGTATATTGCCTAGTAAATTTTTAACAGACACAATACATATATATTTTAAAATATAGTTATTTTTGTAATTGATTTATGTCATTTTTATGGAGTTTCAGTGAAGTTTTCACAGGTCCAACTACATGTTATAGATACGTTGGTCAATTATTACTTGTAAACTAGTAGAGCCTCCTTAACTGTTATAATTTTGTTTTTTTTTTATTATTTGTATTTATATTGTGAATACTTTTTAGGTATTCAAAAATAGTGGTTTAACTGGTAGTGGGTCGGGACTTAACTTTTATAAAAATGGCTACTTTAAACTTTAATGTTTCGTAAATTGATTCTTCTATCAGAAAAAGTGTTCATGACAAAAGTCCAATATTTTTGAATGACCTTTTAATTAATCCCTATATATAGAATGTGGTACGTTAAAAAAATTCACTTCCACTTTCCATATAGCGTAGGTACCCTGAACAACTTTTTATTCATAACTTTGTAGGCATTATAAATATGTATATCCATGTCAAATTTGAGCTTTTTAGCTCTGATAGTCCGCGAATAAAATGACTGTGATATAAAGACGGACAGACAGACGGATGGACATTGCAAAACTGTAAGGGTTCTTGATATAGATATGGAATCTTAAAAAAGGAGGCTATCTTTTTATATTGATAAAAAATTATCAACCTGGATTCAGAAAAGGGCGGTCGACAGTTAAGCAAATAATTTAACTCGAGACAAATTATTGGGAAGACAATGGAGAATGGCATTGCAATGTATCATTTTTCAGTGTACTTTAAAATGGCTTATGATAATAACAGGAAATAACTAAAAACTGTTATGAGAGAGGTAATATTCCTGCCAGCCTATGAGACTGACATCTCTCTCTAAAAGGAACTAAGTTTAAAATATTTAACTATATTGTAGCTTTTCAGAACCAATTGGATGGTGTGAGATAGGGATGTGCTCTTTTATGCCCACTTTTCAATAATGCTTTAGAAAAAGTTGTAAGGGATTTAAAAGTGAACACCAGAGATACTATTTTCAAGTAAATTGTTCAAATTCTAGTGTATAAAATAGTTTATTATAGTTATATTATCAGTTGGTATAAAGCTTTTATCTCATTTCAGTCCAAGTTTATGGTTTAAACAAAAAACTTAACAACTTTAAATTTTATGATTTTAAATTAAAATATGGAATATAATTGGTGGATTTTTGAAAATATTGCAATATTATATACTAAGAAGATAATAAAATTTAGTGTTTTTATGATGGAGTGATTTTTTTAAATAGGCAAAATTTAACTTAGGGACTCGGCAGATTTCTGGAGACATTTCAGAGATAGGCAAACTGTTATTTTCTCATTAATCAATCTTTTAATAGTGTTAACAATCATCGCAATGCAATAAGTTTTATCATGCTAACATTTAGAATATAACATTGCTTTATCTATTACCTTTTTTCAATGAATAAATTCTTCTTATAAAATTAAAAATTTAAGGAGAAAGCGTTGTTTTCCTCTTAGATATTTAGACTTAATAAGACCAAAAGCCAAATTTTCTTCTGTTCCTACGATATCTCGAAAACGTTTCTTTAAATAGAAGTAATGAAAAAGAACTTGTTTTCCATGTGTTTTTCTAAAGTCTACATTTTAAAAAAGTATGGAATAAAACCAAACATTTTTTTCTTAAAGTTAACTATGTATCTTTTACTGTATAAATGTTGTAGACCAGTAAATGGGACCGGCACTAGTAATGAAGATTTTCTTTATGATAATAGCGTCTACTCATCTATGAATTTCAGTTAAAATATATATGTTACTGTTTGGAGTCTAGTAATGAGTTTTTAGTACAGATGCTTCTATAAAATTGGATTTCATCGAACCTTTTAAACATGGTTTACATATTTTATTTTGTATGGACATGGTTTTTTCTTGGAAATCTGCAGATTGATATGTACATAAATGTACAGATATATGAATGTCTTTATTCTATAAAGCCTGCTCTATGGTGGAATTGAGAGTTCGCTTCTAATTGTGTATGTAATACCTTGAGAAATTTTTGCTTGATAATTTAGTTAAAGTTCAAAATAATAAGTGATCCTTAGTTCTATTTAAAAATAAATCTGCAATCCTTTTCGATCAATTTTTGAAGTGATTTACAAAACATTGTTATCATAATCACAACAGCGTCAATTACTAGCATGGAGCATAATGCTTCATGCTAATAAGTAACTAAAATAAAATAAAAAACTACGTACTGTTATGCAAAAGAATTCATTGTTAAATATATTGGTTATGATTTTGTTTTTTTATATAAGGCAAGTGTGAAAAATTTTCTTTTGATTTTCCTTTCCTCAAAACAGCTTGATTTCCTATCTTGTTTATAAGAGTTGTGAGTTGAAAAATCTTTTTTTAAATGGGTTCAATAGATTTTAGTATTGTTTAACATTGTAATACAATACATTATCACATAGTGTTGCAATTAAGTAAAATTAATGATAGATACATTGTGAGTTCATTTGCTCTACGGCATTAATTAAAGCATTATTAAAATCTAAGAAACTCTAGAGTTAATTGTATTTTCTTTTTTCATTTACAAACTATATCCACAGAAGTGATCTAGATAAAATTATTACGATCTCGTTTAGTATGCACTTTGTAAATCTTCTTTACCCTCGAATAGTGTTTTCATATGTTGATTTTTGAATTCAACATTTGAATTCAATATTTGGCTAATTTCAGTAGAATTTTCAACATCATGGGAGATCAAAATGTTTTTTTATTTAGGATATGCAGCACACTAGCAACTCAAGCTTCAAGAAAAATTAGTACCATTGTCAGGCACCATTATCAAAAGTGTAAACTAATATAACTTTCACAAACGTCCTCAGCATCGTCAGTGTGACTTCATTGCGAAGACTGCAAATTTTTTGGGTGTTGTACAGAAATACAGAGGCAAGAATGCAATTTTTTTAAATAATTTCAATTAAATAGTTTTTTCCTTACTTAATAATAATTCGTTTTAATAGGTTTTTGCATAGCTTAAATAGAACAATTCTTTTCAAACATTTCATACTATTGAAATTATCTCGAAGGAGTTACGTTGTAAGTTGTTTGAACTACATACTTTCTACAGAACTTTCTACAAAATTGACGCCAAATATATTCAATAAATTGTGTCAAAAAAGGCACTGTATTTTGCAACAAGATAAGGTCTCTGGGAATTATTTAAAATATTGTGAAGTGAAAGAATGTGAAAATCACTAGTTACGAATGTCCATCCTTCTAAATTGCATCCTAAACTTAGAGATGTGCTCAGATTTTTTGAGGCTGAAAATGTAATGAATGTTGAAGGTGTTGGAAGTTTGTTATGCAATTATTCTGAAATATAAGGATAGACACGTCCAATCTCCGTAGTGTAGTAGAGGCAATAGCAGTTTTTGACACAGGTGAATTCTAGTTTCAAGGGGATGAAATGCTGAAAATGTTTAAGAGAGTGTCTTCTGCTAAAAACTCAACGACTGAGCTACTACTACGGGACTACTAATTAAGAAATTGATAGATAACTAGTTCCAAGTCTTTTATAGTTGAAGAGAATGGGATAATTACAATATTTAGTAACAGTTGTAATAGATAAATATATTGATCCTAAAACGGAGTTTGCTACTACCAATAACAACAACTTGGAACATTATAGGATTGACAAGGAGACCCAAATTACGAACCCATTGACTGATCAGATTTAAATTCTCGTTCAAGGAATTAATAGTGTTAGAAATTTTACTATGATCATTATGTGTGGATATTTGAAGGTCATCTGCATATAAGTGATACTTGCAGTGGAGATTTTTGACAACAATATCATTAAATATTGAAAAAAGAAGCAGAGAAAGTATCCCACCTTGAAGCTATTAAGTCAGGCCACTCTGAACAATTTTCTGCTAAATCTGAAAATTGGAATCATTCCAGTGAAGTTTGAGAAAACTAGACTAAAAAAAAAGGAACTTCAGACATGCTAATAAAAGGTCAAAGTCGATAGAATTAAATGCACTACTGAAGTAGAATATAGAGAGTTGAGTATTGTTCATGACTACATCAGTAACCTTAATTAATGCCGTAGAGGTTCTGTAACCTGTTCTGAAACCAGATTGAAGGAGATTAAAAAGACGGCGCCTATTAAGAGAGTTAACTAAATGGGTATGGACTATACTTTTGAATACTTTAGATAGAAGTACTAAAACGGAAATGTGTCTCAAGTCAGATTGCGATGGAATTGCAATCTTAAACAAAGGAATGACATGTGCTCTCTTTACTAACATACTTATGAATGTCATCACTGAGCCAAGGTGCAGTTTTGCGCTTTTGATTTTGATTCATCTAAGAGAAGCATGTTTATTGTACAGCGAGATGATATTGTTAGTGAATTTTGCAACTTTCTCATCGAGAGATAGCTCTGAAATAATTATATCCCAGTTGATAGATTGGGCATCAGTACATAATGATGTCAGATCGATTTGTTTAAAATTACAGAATAAGAACATTTTAGGAGTTGCCTAGGGACAAGATGTTGTGGGGTGAAAATCCAGAAGAAAAATTTGACTGAAGAAACTGACCTGATTAGCGGAAGAAGTTAGAGTTAAGTTGAGCAGAGAGAGAATGTCATTCAGGTTGAAAGTGAAAGATAAGGAAAGGAAGGCAATATAGTTTTAGTTGCTGCCACTGATAATATTCCACTGTTTATCTACTCTGGAGTTAAATTTGTACAAATCATGCCATGTTATTTCTCTTTTCATCCTATTTTTTCTGTTATCACCAGCAGTGCATATAAAACTTATTCCATCATGTCAGTGATGTTCCATTTTTATTTTATTTTATTTTTTCTACTTTTTCCACTTTTTGTGTATTATTTAGTTTATTTTTTATTATTATTGCTATTATATACTAATTTTATATGTCTTCGTCATCACCTTGTACAGCTTCTTCCTCTCTTTTTCCTCTAACCTTTAATACAATACTTCTTTTTCAGACAACTATGATTTTCTTTTGACGTTTATTTATGAACCACACATGATGTACTCCAATCTATATTTTCTAGTGGATATAATAATTTGAATTTTTGCTTTTTATTTTTAGCCTTCCCATTATTTTGATTTTATAGTTAGCTTTGAGAATTTTCTCTTATATATGCCTATCTCCTTAGTGAAGTTTGACTTCTTCACACTTTCACTTCCCTCAATCCTGTATCCACTTGCTGGTTATACCCTGTTGTGTAATGATCGCATTAATCATTAAATTGACAGAAGAATTAGACATAATAGAATTTTCTGAGGTTAAAAATATTAGGTGTACAGGTTTTGTAAATATTCTAATTTTGTAATATACTTGTTTAGATAGGAGTAGCATAACTTACAACAGATAAAAACAGGTAATGGCAATATTTGAAACAGGCTTTTGTTTGAACCGCAATAAAATTTTGACACTGTTAGGATTTTCTCCAAAACTTCTAAATGGATTAAATGGAATTTGGGTACACAGATATATACTGAAATGTATTCTCAAACCAGGAGTACATTTAAAAAATTTATCATGTTTTAAATGAAAGATTTTGTTTATTAATAAGATGAGATACTGAATAATGCATAGATTTAAAGTGTAAATCGTAAATCTATGAAATAAAGTGTGTTAATTAATTCCTAAAAGGTATTAATTTCTAAAAGGGAGTACACTTTCTAAAACTTGTCTCTTTCAAAGGAATCTGTCCATTATATTGAAACCACATATTTTAAAAAAACAATTCTTAAAATTTTTTTTAATTTAAGTCAAATTTACTTTTAAATGTTTATTCCGAATAATAGTAGGTCTTTCGTATTACACATACCGGTTCTCACATTTTTTTAAAACATTGGCTAGTAGGATGGCATTGCATAATAGCTTATTCTTTGATAATAGATTAGGATTTAGATAACTATATGTAATTGTTTCTGGATATTCTAAAAAATTGCTTAATTCTTCATAGACACGTTAACATCTCATTTCACTGTTTGTCACCATGGTTTTTCTTCCAAGAATTCAAACATCACAAATATCATTTCATTTGTTGTTTGTGTGTTCGTCAAGGTGTCAAGGAACTGTCACGGAAGGAGCTGTAAAAAAACTAGCTTTTGATCTTGTTTTTTACATTTGCGCTAAACTACTTAAAGCAAGTCTATACAATCTTTTTGATAGGAGTGTGTATAGAATTAATCAAAAACTGTTTAGGGTAAAGCCTGAAACAAATACACATATATTTTATTATATAAATCATGATGCTTTGTTATCAATAAGTTGAGTGGACACCTCCAATACGAGCAGACTGCAATGACTATCTATGTCTATGTCATTTTCTTGTTTCCGTGCTATACAATGATAACGCTGATGTTTTGGGTTGTAATCTTGCAGTACCCAATTTTTGTTTTTCTTTATAAAATACTTGTCGGTAGATGTTAATAAATCTCCCCCGATTTATTTCATTTAAATTATCTGTAATGATTTGCAAAGTGCCAAATCCTTGTTTTGTGAAACGTGTAGGTAGACCAGGTAGGATAAGCAGAAACAAAATAATACCCAAAAAGAAAGTACCCTTTCTTGAAAACAAGTTCATTTTTTAAACTTTTCTAGCCCTCCTTTACTGGCTCTGAAATTAGCCAGTCCCAATGATTTAGAGTATGTTTCGTCTTTTTTTTTGTAACAGTGGTCCACTAACACTGATGTTTTGGTCCCGACATATATATATATATATATATATATATATATATATATATATATATATATATATATATATATACATATATATTATATATATATATATATATATATATATATATATATATATGTGTATAAGATAATTTTTTGAAATTCAGTGTAAAAGTCGGGGTGGAAGATTTTACAGAAATATTGAATTAATTAGAGACATGAAACTTTGTATCTATTTAGACTTTCAGATAGAAAAAAAGGAACGTCTATTTTAGCATTTTTGGGAAATCGCTAACTGTAAATAAATAATATACAAAAGCGAATGAAACAAAATGCAGTCATGGATCCTTTTTACGCGGACAAAGCCGGGATGAGCAGGTAGCATGTAATATAATTGATTACTATGGGTATAAGTACGTTGCTGGTGTTTCAAAACTTTTTATCAATAATGGCAATTACAAGTGACAACAGCGTGCACGTAGCTACATAAATACATGCAGCGCCATCTAAATGGCATGTCGACAACTCACTAATTTCTATTTCTTGAGTAAAGGCTTTCACAGGTGGCGCTGTAGGCTATCTTATAATTTTCCAAAATCCGGATAAAAATCTAATTATAGTGTACTTTCAGTCGTAAACAATTATGAATTACTACTACCTCAGAGTATATAATATACTACGTACATATATACGCATATATACTACATTCAACAGAGGGTCAAGGCCCATAATCGAAAGTTGCTACTGAACTCCCGCAAATACAGAAACAGTGGTGAGTAATAGTACTACGTAAATGTTTTGTTATGTTTGTTTTTCAAAATGACATTAGATGTCACTGTTCCTGCACCGCGACACCGCGAGAATTTTTCTTATCTCAGCGTTCTATATGGACCTACATATTAATTAGGTGATGCCTAATCTTGAACTCACAAAAATAAAGTTAAGGAAGAGCGAGTTAGAAAAACATGAGCGTCGTTTGTTGGAATCAAATTTTGTATCTTACCGAATTGAAGCTGCTATTATAGTACTTTTCTATATTATTTACTGAAATAGTACCTACTTGTGTGTATCTACATTTCAAACATAAAAAATAAGGCTGCGCAACTGTTTGTTTGTACAGACGTAGTATATTATCTAGTCTCCATATTTTTTTTGAACCATACATTTTTATTACAATTAATTTTTGTAAAATAAAAGGTGCCGTTTCCATGCTGTACATATCAAATAAATTTTCTATGACATCTTGATTACGTCTGTATGTCATTATAAACTTAATTCTATTATTATTCTTTTCTTCAAGACGGTTTAATGTTGCTCCTATTGACTGCCACATTCCTGGCAAAGTCGAAGCTTCACATCGTTTCCAATTTAGTGCCACTTTTCCAAACAGCATCATTTTTTTCTGATAAAACGTTTATGTGGATTTTCTTAAGCTTCTGCTATTTACGGCATCAAACAGATTATTGTTTTTTTTCTGTAAACTTTGGGGTATTTGAAGCTGTTTCGCTTTTTAATTCTCCTGTCGAGACTGCGGTTTTCATTGCCGCAGTAACCGAGTGACCGAAAACTTATGTAGCCAACGTCACTTTGATTTCTTGGAGTGCGTTTGGGCTTAATGCGCTCGTGTTATTTTTTATGCTTTTATTTTTATTTCTTCGGTCAATATTATAAAGATTAATTATATCTTTGAAACTTATTTATTGCCATGCCATATGAAATTGTGTGTCAACAAATTGTTGCTAAAATTTTTAATAATATGAGGCACTTCAAATATAGAAAATATTCACAATTAAATGAAAATACGTGATGTAGTATTATTTCTACTATCTTTAATTTCTTTACCACGACCTAGGTTTCGTTGTATTACAACATCTTCAGGTGGGATATAAGCAAAGATCTTGCTTATATCCCACCTGAAGATGTTGTAATACAACGAAACCTAGGTCGTGGTAAAGAAATTAAAGATAGTAGAAATAATACTACATCACGTAGTTTCATTTAATTGTGAATAATGAATTTCTACAAAATTAACGCCAAATATATTCAATAGAAAATATTATTTTTATTATCTGGCATAAAACATGGGGTACCCGGAGATAGCCTCAATTACTTTTAGGCACTCACATTTGTTGTTCCCTGGTCACACACAACTACCTTTGGCAGTAATTGCGAATCAAAAGTTTTTAGTAGAACTCTTTTAATTGTGCGTTTTAGATTTTCTGTCTTAAGTTTTGTTTGTGACAAAAAGTAAACGTCTTTCTTCTTTCTTTCAATCTCGACACAGTCTTGCTACAAAAACCAAAGCAGTTTTTGCTAACTTGTCTTTTCTTTGACCTTTTCACAAATCTTCACAACCTTTCAATTAATCAAATTTTTCATTGTATTCCAAACACGTTATTACGGTCATTTCCTCAAAGCAATTTATAAAAGCTTTTCCTTAGTCTGTGGTATACTGAAACTACTTTTTAATATCAAAACTGACTATTGAGAACCCTGGGAAGCAGCTTGCTTTTCTTAGCTATATTTTTATCGTACTAGAAGCTACTAATACAGCACCACATTACATTTTCTTATACGCCTGTATATAGAAGGAGACTTGTAGTACAAGGCAAGTTAAATATTCATTCCAGAATTACTTCTCATTTAATATGCAAAGCGTGAGAGTCCATTAATAACACCATAGGACGAGTATCTGTGATGGCGCGTATGAAGAACTGAAACCACTCCAAAAACATCAAAGCGTTTATCTAACCTTTTGGAGATAATTTCATCATCGCATTTAGTAAAGCATCCCGTTTTAAAGTGTCTGACCACCTAACACCTTCAAATATTACCAATGGAGGTAATCATATATGAAGCCGATTACTGTTGTGGGTGTTTCTTTTTCAGAGTAAATCTTATTGTATATGTAGCGTCTGCCAATAGCTTTAAACACTCTACCTTTGTTGGTTACATAAGTTAATTCCGTTTCATCACAGTTCCAGATGCGGTCTGCGTAGTTTTTGTTGCCCAATTTGTCTAATAAAATCTAGCTTATCATAGTAATCAGCATTTAAGACAGGTTTAGCTTTGTAAGTAGAGAGGTTTTCAGCCACACGAAGTGATAGATTGTATCTTTTTTTCATCCCACCACTACTTACTAGCTGCCTCAGAGTTAGGATTAATCAGAACATCTCTATTGATAGTCTTCGCCAAATCAAACGCAGTATGTTGAATTTGGTTAACTGTGAGCCCAAAACCTAATTCCTGCATTGTAATTGCAAAAAAATCTATGGAAAGTATAAACAATTAACTTTGTAGTTGAATCCTAAAAAAATATCTTTAAATTTTAAAATTACTTTAAATAGGTGTTTTTCACTTTCTACTTTTAAAAATATTAAGTAATTAACGTAAATAATTTATTATCGTGAAATAAAGCTCTTTGAAAAGCGAACTGTTAGCCTTTTTATTGAGATTGATCTCTCACTCAGGCTAAACGATACTTGTAGCGACATCTATAAGTGTTAAATCCGTACTAAATCAAACCAGACATGCTACTACTCAGTCAGTGGGAATACATGGAAATTCCATTTAAAAAAAAAACAAAGTCCATCTTTTTTAGTGAAAAAGTAAGAACATGTTTCATTAATTTTTTTCTGATTACTTGTTTCAGTATTTGTCTTAAGCAAATATCTAGCATTTCTGCCTTACTTTTGGGTAGATTCAGATGTCTAACGCCTGTATGCGCTACACACGGTCAGGCGGTCAGGACACAGTCGGATTTACTGACAGTTAAAAACGTATTATGTTTGGATACTTTAGGAATTGGAATATACAATAGGGTACGGTGGATAAAATAGACTCTTGTTTCGGCTCAACTAAGAGTTAATAAGAAAAAGTAATACGTTTTTAACCATCAGTAAATCCGTCTGACAGTCTTGACTGAGTGGTGCATATGCTTTTGAGCTAATGAGATGTGGTCCGGTTCATAACTGACTGAACTGATCACGATTTTTGAACCCAGCTTCACATAAAATCAGTTGTCCTACAATGTGTATGTACGCACTGACTAAATCAAGTGACCCACTTGCGTTTTCGTCGTTTCCTTCCTTATTTATTAAAACACGCTTTTTCTTATATGGTCATACAAAAAGTTAAATACTTATTATATATTATAAAAGAGAAAAAGCAAGAGTTTTTTTTAACAAATAAAGGTTTGTCTTGAAATATAACTGAAATGTTGAACATTTTCATTCACTTAATATTAATTTGAGAAGCAAATAATTTTTTTTAGAGGAAGTGTTCCACGTTTTTATACTCAAATATTATACTCAATAACAGGCATGCCTTATACTAAAATCCTTACTGAGTAGACTGAGAAAACAGGTTCGGTAATTATTTTTTGCGTTTTAGTATATTATTTATCAAAGCGTGTTAATTTTTAGTTTTTTAAACTATTGCTTTATGTTTACTGCTTTTAGTCTTATATTAAAGGAGAGAATATTTTTTGAACTTGCTTCATATTATATTTAGAACTACTTTTACAAATTACTTAATAAAAAAAAAACTATTACAGAATTCAAATTAGCAGAGCAGCATTCTTGATTCCGTCCCTGTGGGCGACTGAGTGCGTTTCCTCTACATCTCTACCAATGCATGAGTATTGTAAAACGCCTTTCCGGTAATCTTGGAATAATTCATTCGTCGATCTAAAGTCCACAAATTGATTTTACTCTACTTAGAGTTATGTATGCTTACCCAGATGCAACATTTTGTGATCCTAAATAGACCACTGCGTATACAACAATCAGAAGTCAAAATCAATTAGCATATTTTGTGCCGTTATCGAGTTCAGTATCTAACTTTCAGTTCCATTTCACTGAATTAGTCCGATGGTATCATTTTATTGTGTTATCATCAGAAGGATACACAACTGCCAAGTTATATGACGATAAATAATCAGAAGCCGAAACACGGTTAGGATACGCTGTTGCGTTATAGAGTTGAATGTCTAACTTCCGGTTCTATTACACGGAATCAGTCCGATGGTACTATTTTATTGTGTTATAATCGGAAGTACACACAACCGAGAAGTTACATGACAATACAATAATTAGAAGCTTAAACACGGTTAGGATACGTTGTTCTGTTATGGAGTTCAGTGTCTAACTTTTATTTCATTGAAACAGTTCGATGTTACCATTTTATTGTGTTGTCATGAGAACTACACACAGCTGCCACGTTTCATGATGATATAACAATTATAAGCCCGAAAAGGGTTAGGATACCTTGTTACGTTTTGGAGTTCAGTGTCTTAATACAATAATTAGAAACACAAAGTGCCTAACTCTCGGTTTAATTCCATTGAATCAGTCCGATGGTATGGATGGGAGACTAGTTTATTGTATTATCATTAGAACTACATACAATTGCCAAATTTCATGGCGATAGAACAATTAGAAGTGCATAAAATGGAGTTTCGCAGATTTCATTACATAGATAGTTACAGGTTGCTTATGAAGAGTAACAATTGTCTGCATTTAATGTTGTGAACCATCGTTTAAGGGTCATCTAGGGGGAAATTCTGTAAATTATAATCAATTTTTGTAGGATAAGTGGAGATTATTTCATGATATAGGTAAAGTAGTGATAATTTTCTACACAATGACCACAGCTTTGCGTGTGACGGAAGGGGCGAAGCGAGATGACGGAAGGATCGGAGCGAGACCCTGTATATACATGCATCAAAGAAGGAGCGAGATAGTAATATCAAACTCAATTACATGGCGTTTGAAGCTAACTTATCGTCGAAAGTTGAATTGCACGCTGACGTTAATGGTTACCAGCTGAATGAGTTCGGACCGGCAAGTGGAAAAAACGCAGCTTTATCAAGAAATAAAGTAAATTATGGTGATATTTATGCAATACGCATTAGTTTAATTAAAAACAAATCGAGCAAAGTATAAATGTGACTGAGTTTCTGTAACTTTTCAAGAAAAATGTTTTAAGTTTGTAGACAACATTTTTAGTTTATTTTGGAAATATTTCTTAGTGATTTGAGTGAGGTGTTTTGTTGGCCGATTTTGGTCATCTTGTCGACAATTTTATGATATTTTTGTGTTTATACAGTTAAATATAAATCCTTAAGAATACTTTTCACTTTTTTTTGTCATGACATTACTTGTAGTTACATATTTTCAGTATTTTTTTACAGGAATTATGTCCCTTTCGATGGGCAGACATGTAAACCTTGGATCTAGTAGAGAATCAATACAAAATCACTATATGCAGCCAGCAAGGCGACAGGAGTACCATGAAGTACATTAAAGAACTACGTGCGAAAAGAAGACAAATCACTGGTTAAGCTAGGCAGACCCTTTGCTTTAATTGCTGATTTAGAGGTACATAATTATGATATATCAGTACCTAATTATAATGCAGGAATTAGGTTTTGGGCTCACAGTTAAGAAATTCGACGTATTGCGTTTAATTTGGCGAAGACTGTTAATAGAGATGTTCTGCTTAATCCTAACTCTGAGTAAGTAGGGGTGGGATAATTTTAAAAAGAGATACAACCTATCAATTCGTGTGGCTGAAAATCTCTCTGCTTGCAGAGCTTTAATGGCTAATCCTATCTTAATTGCTGATTATTATGATAAGCTAGAGATTTTATTAGACAAATTGGGCATCAAAAACTATGCAGACCCCATCTGGAACTGTGGTTACAGCTATTGGCAGACGCTACATATACAATAGGACTTATGCTGAAAAAGGAACAACCACAATGGTAATAGGCTGCATATGTGCAGATGGCACATGGTTGGCTATAAAACAGGATGCTTTGCCAAATGCGATGGTGAAATTATCTCCAAAAGGTTTAATAAATGCTGAGATATTTTTGGAGTGGTTTCAGTTCTTCATACGCGCCATTCCAGATGCTCGTCCTATGTTATTCATGGACTCTCACACTTCACGCATTAAATCAGAAGTAATTTAGCTTGTATATGATAACCAAACATACTTGTTCACTTTTCCTGCTCACAACACGCATATTCTACAGCCAAAAGATGTAGGCGTTTAGAAAGCCTTAAAAAGTTACTGGAGCGACAGTGTTATGGATTTTATAAAAAAAAACCATACAGAAGCTAGATCGTTCAAATTTTTATCAAATATTGAACCCAAAAGCTTCTCATCAACAGAATTAAAACTTCTTCAGAATGTGGTATATATATCCTTTAAATAAAGATACTCTATGCTCAGAAGCATTGGCACCATTGAAACTTACTAAAAAACATCAAGAAAGAAGCAGTGAATCGGTTGATAGTTCAGCTGTAGACACCCCAATGGATAATAGTCTAGGAGTTGATAGGCCAGTGATAGGCCAGCGACATTCGACATAGAAAATATTTTGAAAATTCCTACGCCAATCGTGCAGCGGAGAGCGGAACGAAAAAGACACGTAGATTCCAGATCGAGATGTCTAAATGACGAATCGATAGCTGGTCCATCATTACAAGTAGATAATATAGAAACTGAGATTGAAGAAATTGTGAATAGAGGAAGAATGACAAATGATGATGAAATTGCTGGTCCATCTATACAACTAAAAGGGTGTGATGCAGAACAAAGAAAAGAAAGAAATGAAAAAATAAAGAAAATATAGCTCGTGAAGATGATTGACTGTGCTCAGTGTGTGGTATTGCATTTTCTTACCATGCTCAAGCGAAAAATGGTAAAAATGGGTCCAATGTTCTTACTGCTATCGTCGTTATCACAATATTTGTTTGAATGTTGCTTCTGATGATGAGGGGTCTATGTTCAGTGTGATTCATATGCACAATTTGGTCAGTAAAGTTAATTTTGATATTATTTTATTGTTTATTTTATCTATCACGGTATTACCGCATTACTATATTTGCCCATATATCTCACGAATTTACCTAGATTTACAATCTGAATAAAATATAGTATCAATTGCCAAACCTTTTTCAAATATTCTCTTTCAAATATACACAGTAAATTATACGCTCTAAACACATAACTGCAATGAATATAAATTGGTTATAAAATATAAAATTTATAACGGCATAACTCCCCTTCACCCTATATCATTTTAAAAAATCTTGCTTTGAAGAAGAATTCTAAATTATTTCTAATCTACTAAGCTTTACTAAATGCTAGTTTATTTTAAGACTGATTTAATAACTATTTAATATTAGAACCTGGGCTATTGCAAGGTTAAAAATCTGATATTTAAACTGATCTGTTAGTACTTTAATTAATGTTTATCTTAAGATATGCTTCTCTTTACTTTTTTCTTCATGATCCTATCTACTTCAAGGTATTACTGTAGTCGAAAAAGTTTCAAATATTAAAGTTCTTTATTCTTGATTTTTTGAGTGTCTCTCAATTTATCTTCCATTTATTTTACGGATCATAATCTTAAAAATGTGATTAATTTAATTCGTTTTTGAATAGATTTTTTTTATCTTCGTTGTGATGATCTAACCCTACATATGGTCAGTTAAGTAGTACTGTAAATGTACTGCAATATATTTAAATTAAATAGACACAAATATGACATATTTGTAACTTAGCTATGGAGTATACACTAGTGGTTTAATAATTGACTCCGCAGGAATAAACACAAACACAAAAGAAAAAACAAAAAAAAATTTAATAAAAATTGCTTGGTATGTAATAAGAAATAAATGAAGAGTTCTTTCCGAGAAAATTGAATCATTAACTCGCATATTGATGAAGTAAGTTTCAAAAAATCATTAGGATGAAAAATTACTCATAATATGTAAGTATTGATGCTCAGAGTAAGAGTAATAATAGAAATGCAAATAAAAGACCACTGAAGTACAATAAATAAATTTTGATCAATAAAATATTGATTATATCAATCAAGTTAACCTAATAAATTTTAGCTAAAAAAGTTCTAAAACTACATTAAACGATATCTTTAAAAACAAATCAATAACATTTTTTCTGTCGGTAGATACATCGTCGTTTTGCTGTCCAATGACAGCATAAATTAATTGTAACCGTAAATTAACTGATATTTGTATCGGCACATTGGTCACATCGCCGCTTGGTATGACAACAAATAATTATTGAATATTTCGTTTTGTTGTCCAATGACAGCATCAATTAATTGTAACAGCAAACCGTATTTGGTTTTGCTGTCCAATGACAGCATAAATTAATTGTAACCGTAAATTAACTGATATTTGTATCGGCACATTGGTCACATCGCCGCTTGGTATGACAACAAATAATTATTGAATATTTCGTTTTGTTGTCCAATGACAGCATCAATTAATTGTAACAGCAAACCGTATTTGGTTTTGCTGTCCAATGACAGCATAAATTAATTGTAACCGTAAATTAACTGATATTTGTATCGGCACATTGGTCACATCGCCGCTTGGTATGACAACAAATAATTATTGAATATTTCGTTTTGTTGTCCAATGACAGCATCAATTAATTGTAACAGCAAACCGTATTTGGTTTTGCTGTCCAATGACAGCATCAATTAATTGTAACCGTAAATTAACTGCTATTTGTATCGGCACATTGGTCACATCGCCGCTTGGTATGACAACAAATAATTATTGAATATTTCGTTTCTTTCTATAAATATAAATAAACAGAAAATATTGTTTATATGCTACCTTCTAAAGGTGTATACGTTGGAACTCAGTGCAGTTTCCGCTTTCAGCATTCTCCAGTGGACGTGATGTCGACATCATAGATCATATTGGCTAGGTGCGTGACATTAGCGCCTCCTAACGTCCGTAACTCTAAACGCGCGTGAATTTTTTTATACGCATCAAATTAACGGCTCTGGCAAATGTTTACATGAATAATATAAAAATAATGAAAGACATCATATGTGACTTATATTACATGTATTTTTATTTATATTGTATTCCTAACTACGTATCAATTGTTCTTTTGTTGTTTTATCGAAGAAAAGTAAGTATTATTCTTGTTTTTGATAAAATCATGTTGTATTAGATTGTCTAGTTATTTATTGTAAAGTAGAGAAGAATATCTAAATAAATATTTTTAATAACGCATAATAACAAGATTTTAGTTCCCCGTACCAAGAATATATAGCATCCTTACAAAGTTCCATATTGGAATTCTGTAATATTTTATTTGCTATTTCTTGAAATATGTTTACAATCTACCACATAACTATTGTGTCACATCTCGAAAATTTTACTTTTAATGCATAAAAAGCTAAATATTAGTTCAATAAAGCAAAAATGCTATTTTTAAGTTAAAGAATATACTTACAAATTATTCAATTATAATTCAAAAAAATCCTCATATTAATTTTTTTATTTTATAGTCCTCATATTAAATATTTATTTCATTAGTCGGAGAAGTTATCTGAAAAGAGGATTCTATTAAATTGGAGTTGAATTATATTTGAAAGAATGGAAAGTCTACAGCTTCCCTGTAGTTTCTATAGAATAGTGGTATGGTGGAACATTTTTGGGCACTCGGGGATTGAGAAGTGAATTGAGAATTGAGAGCTGTCCGAAGTAACTTTTTATTATTTCAGGACAGCAAACAAAATGGAATAAGACAACAATATATCTAATTTCTTTTCTGCAAAAGACTTAGTGAATTTTGCAATTCATATGGAGCACGTTAAAACAACTTGAGCGGATTTAAATTCATTGCTTTTTAAAACAGGGTATATTATTTCTTACAATATATTTTGACAGGGGTGATTTGACCCATTATTAAACAATTAATATTTTGGAAATGTTTTTTCATAAAATTATTTTTTTGCTTTTTCCTTTCGATAATAATATGACTGATAGCATTAAAAATTAAAATTATGGAAAACAAGTCATGTTGACACTAAGGATCTGATCTTATAAGTGATATTTAATTTGGAAAAAAGATATTTAAATTTTATT
This sequence comes from Druceiella hillmani, assembly GCA_039881145.1. Lineage (NCBI taxonomy): Eukaryota > Metazoa > Arthropoda > Insecta > Lepidoptera > Hepialidae > Druceiella > Druceiella hillmani. The sequence continues at coordinate 2,536,138 of JAYKKI010000032.1, read as the reverse complement.
TTCCTGGTAGTAGTAGGATTTATATTGAAGAAATTTTATGATAAAAAATGAATTTTCTTAAATTTCTAACCACGAAAGCAATTATCTAGGAAACGGATTTTTAAATTCATCAACAATATTTTATGTTCAGTGAAAATATGCCATCGAAAAGTACAATCTGCATGTACTATGGCTAATGCAACTATGTATACTTCTTGACCCGTCGTTCATATTTTGCTTATATTAATATGCAAAATATATTATAACTTATACGTAATACGATTTGAGAATTATCAAGAGATCATTTTTATGAGTGACAAGAAAAACCAAACAAAGACTGTTAAATCGTAATGAATACGATCGAGTATTTTTTTTTACAAAAAGTACAGTCTGCATGTACTATGGCTAATGCAACTATGTATAGTTCTTGACCCGTCTTTCATATTTTACCCATTTTAATAGGCAAAATATATTATAAGTTATACGTAATACGATTTGAGAATTATCAAGAGATAATTTTTGTGAGTGACAAGAAAAACCAAAGAAAGACACGGATCAGACTGGTAAATCGTTATGGATGATCGAGTATTTGTTTGATAAAGCCGGATGTGGAAGACGAATATGCAAAATATAAATATGTTTTAAAAAATTCAAGTTACTATATCAGAAGCACAGACATTGCTTCTAGTTTCAATTGAAACAATTTCTTTGAGGCCACGGCCGGATAAAAAGGGTGAATTTGTTCCCGCTCGAATTGTTTTTTAGATTTTTTACGACCCTCTCCATTTCCCCCTATACAATCTCAATATTTCATCCCTCAGTTGCAGGATTGAATAATAAAATATTTGCGAAAGATTCATAACTTTTGAACGATTTGACTGATTTTAATAAAATAAATATAGGCTGTAAATATATCTGAGACATATTTTTATAACACGAAGGTGTGGAATGATGATAAGACCGAAAAACGATTTTGTAAACTTTTTTTATATTTTTTAAATGTGGTATTTTTCTTGTAAAATTAAGTTCTATAACATATAATTGTGTAAATTCTTCATATAGATCGTAGCAAAAAATAAATAAATAACCATTTTTAATTTTTTTTAAATATCTCACTATGTCCATAACTACAAAAATTTACTTTTTCAGAATATTTAAACACGGTTTTATAAGACATAATTTTTCGAAATTTTTTAAATGGATTGTATTACATATAAATCTAAAAGATAAAAAAAGACGTTCTTTATTTTTTTATATGCATATCATATATGGCCATTTTAATAATAAATAAAAAAATAAAATAAGAATTAGATAAATCCGTCAAGAACTTTGCCTGTGGAGTGTTTCGTATGTAGGTAGATATATATGTATACAGGGCGGATAAATAGGCAATAGACTAGAGGGGATGTTTTAAGTTAATTTGAAAATAAACTGTAAATTTCTATAAAATTACTTAATACACGAAAATACCATTATAAAGAGATTTTCTCCTTATAACAATATTATTTAATTTAAATTGATTACTTTCAAAATATAAACGAGAAAGTAGTTTTATTTAATGGCCTCTGCTCCAACGCGCCGGGCTCATCTCACTTCGCGATTGCGTGACGCACAAAGATAAATTACGTTATTTAGATACTTTACGAAAACATAATTGCGCTTTATTTACAACTAAAAACAAGACAGTAAGAAGACAATGTGAATTCTTAAAATAGAATTATGATATATAAAGTGGCTGTAATGGAACAAAGGAAAAGGCTGGTAGAGAGAAGATCAATATTTAATATCTTTTCAGCCATTATTTATTCAAATTATAGCTCTGAGTCAAATATAATAATACACTCAGAAATAAAACATACTCAGTCATTCACATGAATAATTAAGAATATTTTTTGTTCGAGGCTGACGGCAATCAGAATAAAATGTTAAAATTCTTTAGAATAAAAAATATACTCGTATATTTTTATGTATTTTAGTAAATTTATCAATTATCTAAAGATCAAATAAGAGCTAAATTTTGCAATATGTAGGATTGATTAACATCATCCATATCACATGGTAATGTAAGACCACATGAAGTTCAAGACGAAACCTATTAACGTAAATGCAATTCACAATTAAATGAAACTACGTGATTCAAATTAAAATGTAAATGCAATTAATATAAATGTGTATAGAAAAAAGTCGCAAACATCAAAATATGTAATGTGAAATCACTGATGAATTCATCCCCAAATGTAATATATGATATGAGGATTAATTTACTGTATTTACAGTTAATTTAGCAAATTAATTTGACATTAAATTATTGGCTTATTGGCTACACCCGTAATATGTTAGGATATCTGTTTATTCCACCCTTTTATTAACTTTAATGTATTACTATTTTTAGGGAGTTGTTTAAAATATTTTACCGTACCATAGACTCAATAAATTTTCTTGTATATAAAACTCGTTTGTGCGCAAGAAATTTAACGACAGAATAAGTAGTTAATTATTGATTAACAAAATGTAAACAGGAAATTAAATAATTTTTTATTACAATGGCTTGATCTAATGTAAAGTGTGTATCAATGTATTGAGAATGTTCTTCTCAATCGAACTTGAAAAAAGTGGCATACCAAAACAGTGATGAACTGAAATATATTGAGTATTAAAATAACTACACTATAGATTGAGAATGAGGATTCATTCCACAAATATTTCACGATCGTAAAACTGAAGACGTGAATCAACAGCAAAATATGTCAAAACGCAGTATCGGACTCAGAAACGAGTTGGGCGATGCCGACTGAAACAAATTATAATGGGGCAATGGCGATGTTTGATTTCTTATGTTGGCATTTTTAGGATTTACTATGTTAGCATTTTTCCTAAAGGAAAACTGAACTGTCTGTCTGTATGTCACAGCCGATTTTCTCAGAAATCGTTTGATGTATAATTTTGAAATGTGGCATAGTAATAGATCATATAAGGCTGCATATGAAGATAACAGTTTAAAATATTACCATGGTAATTATAGAGAGGAAAATAAGGCATAAGAAATAATTTTCTTGGTTTAAATATATCGTACAGGGTGTCATTAAGGGCGCAAGGGCTATTTATAAGAAAAATAAAATACATTAAAATTTTTCAGAATTTTATGTTCATACCCGCAGAGAAACGCATAAAAATATGTAAAAAGTGAAGATTACAGGAGAGCTATAAAGATTACTCTAGTTTTTATAATTTTTGAGCAACTTACTATATTTTTATACCTGTGAAAGATGCACTACAATATGACGCTGAAAAACAATTATACTTATAAATTGTTTAATATAAACACTTTGTACTCTTAAATGTTTGAACATTTTATACACTCAAGTATGTACGTAACACTTGTGCGAGTTCTACTAGTTTTTAAGAAGTTTTTATTAAATCTAGACTAATATATAAAAGCCTAAGTCTGGTTTTTAGTTTGAACGTAGGCATTAATCTCATAACATGGCAAAATTTGAATAACATTCGTGCAGATGTATGAATTTATTATTTTTCTATAACATAATAAAAAGTCACAGTAAGTATACGTTTATGTAACACTCAGTATTTTACGTGAAAAATTGATGAAAATTAGTTTTTGGTTAATAATAAGTCCTCGTGTTTTGTACAGCATATCCACG